>PVIY010000048.1:0-269913 GCA_004026745.1 Myrmecophaga tridactyla
CTTTCCTTCCTTCCTCCCTTCTCCATTCCATTTTTCTTTCTTTCTTTGTTTCTTTCCTTCCTTCCTTCCTCCCTTCCTTCCTTCTGCCTTTCCTCCCTCCTTTCCTTCCTCACTGAGATATTCATATTCTAACAAAATATGTAAACACATAGTTGATAAATTTGCAAACATCAGGAAATACTGTGAATATACAAATAGATAGGTTTCTAAGGAATGATTTGGTAAAGCATTGTGGGGTGGTGGTGGATATTTTAGTGAGCATGTTTAAGGTATTGTTTGTATCATGCGAATGATAAGAAACCTGAATGATAAAAAGCAATGAACTGGACCAAGAAAGATGTGGGGGCAGTAAGAGTAGACAAACTTAACTAGATCAAACAAATATGTGTCAGAGAATGTATAGACTTATTGAGTAGTAAATGAAGACGGTGAGGAAAGTGGATGCCCCATTGGGTAGAAATGCATCAGCTACTGCCAGACCTGGGCTAGTGTATCCTAAATGTAGTGAAAAACTTTTGAAGAGACTTTGAGAGTGTGCTGGTTTGAATCTTTTGTGTACCTCAGAAAAGCCAAGGTCCTTAATCCTTATTCAGTGTTGTTGGGTGGGAGTTTTTTTATTGTTTCCATGGAGATGTGACCCACCCAATTGTGGGTGATAACTTTTCATTAGAAGGTTTCTATGGAGATGTGTCTCTACCCATTCAAGGTGGGAATTGCTTACTGTAGTCCTTTAAGAGGGAACCATTTTGGAAAAAGCTTTAGAGTCCACTCAGCCAGAGACTTTGGAGATTAAGAAGGAAAACACCCCTGGGGGGAGCTTCATGAAACAAGAAGCCTGGTGAGAAAGCTAGCAGACATTGCCATGTGCCCTCCCAGATGAGAGAGAAACCCTGAACTATCTCAGTCTTTCTTGAGTGAAAGTAACCTGTTGTTGGGTTGCTGTCTTAATTTGGAAATTTTCATAGCCGTGCCTTAATTTAGACATTGTAACAGCCTTAGAACTTAAACTTGCAACTTAATAAATTCTCCATTTTTAAAAGCAATTCCATTTCTGGTATATTGCATTCTAACAGTTTGCAAACTAGAACAGGGAGTCTCAGAGAACATTTCATACACCAGTCTGATTGTTACTTATCACAAGGTTTTCCTAATAGCTTTCTTCTACTCTAATTTTTTTTTTCTGGTTTATCTTTTTTTATTTTATCACTTGAACTTTTGGTGTTCTTTTTTTTAAAGTTTTTATTGCATAATACAGCATATATACAAAGCAAAGAAAGAAAAAAGTAATAATTTTCAGACCACTCTTCAATGATTAGTTACAGGCCAGATCCTAGAATTTTCATGGGCTACCACACAATCCTTTCAGATTTTTCCTTCTAGCTGCTCCAGAATATAAGAGGCTAGAAGGTATAAATATTTTTTATCATCACAATTGACTTTTTTTCTTTTTTTGTGAAAAATAACAAAAAAACAATAAATTTCAAAGCATAGCACAGCAATTAGTTATAGAACAGATTTCAGAGTTTGGTATGGGTCTTCTACTTTAATTTGTACATAAGAAAATGTTTGACACTCTTTCTCCATCCCATGTTGCTAGTCTCATCCATGGAATTGTGCCTCTGCAGGTCCCTCCTGTTTCTCTGGTTTTTGCATCGGGCAGAGCATTCTTATATCTGTAATCTCTAAGCTCTCAGGTGACAAAGCTCCCCAGAACCAGTGGAAGGATTGGCAGAGATGCAGTCACTCTCTTCAGTTCCATGTTGTGGCTTGTTGTCTGAGTCTATAGATAGTTTATGTTGTTTATACTGAATTCAAAAAGTCTCAAATCAAGCCAAACCTAAGATAATACCTGCATCCTTTCTTCTCCTGGGAGCTAGCATGGTGTTATTGAAGAGTAGAATGGATATTCTTCTATTCTCCACTTCTTTGGACTTCTTTATTTGCCTCACATTTAATTTCCTGCTTTTTAAGCCAAACAAACAATGGAGCATCACAACTAGAGCCACAAACAATGGAACATCACAACTAGAGCCTCTTTATATATTCACCAATGCAAAACTCACCAATGTCTGACTCAGGTTTCCACTGGACCAATATCTACTTGGGCCCAGCCGAGACAATCACTTGCACAGCATTAATGAAAATGCACATGCATTTGACTGAGAGTAAAATCTAATTTCTATCCATTGAAAAGGCCTAAAAGTTATTATATGTATGCAGGTTTGAGTCGGTTGCATACCCCAGAAAAGCCACGTTCTTTAATCCTCATTCAACATTGCTGGGTGTCATCTTTTGTTTGTTGTTTGTTTCAATGGAGATGTGACCCACCATTTGTGGATGGTAACTTTTGATTAGATGGTTTCCATGGAGATGTGTCTCCAGTCATTCAATATGGGGATGCTTATTGGAGTCCTTCGAGAGAGAACCATTTTGGAAAAAGCTTCAGAGCCACCAGAACCAATAGAGCCCACATAAACAGAGACCTTTGGAGCAGAAGGAAAATGCACCCAGGGAAGCCTTATGAAATGAGGAGAGAAAGTAGCAGAAGTGCCGCGTGCCCTCCCATCTGAGAGAGAAACCCTGAACTTCATCAGCTCTTTCCTTGGAGTTAAGTATCTTTCTCTGGATACCTTAATTTGAACATTTTCATGGCCTTAGAACTGTAAAGTTGCAACTTAATAAATTATCTTTTTAAAAGCCATTCTATCTACAATATATTGCAATTCTGGCAGTCTCAGCAAACTAAAAAAATGTGTAACAAAATAATCTGATTTTATATAATTTACTGTAAAACTTGTTTTGTTAATTAAAATTGCTTTTCTGAATTTAAAAAGGACATGCATTTATTCTGAAAATTTGAAATACACAAAAATCTAAAAAAGAAAATATTAAACGCTAGTAACCCTACCACCCAAACAGAATGACTGCTTACATTTTGTAAGTATTATATGTACATTTGTTTGCTCATGTATTTGGTAAGTTTTAGGTATGGAGGACAAGATCCCCTCTCCCAGGATGTGAACAACCCCTGGCAAATATTTCAAACAGCTCCCCCCACTCCAGCTCACACCTTTTTACCCTCTAGCAGCTGCACTCTTGCAATAAACTTCTATTACTCAACCTCCATCCTCTGGCAGCTGCACTCATGTGATAAACTCCCCTTACTCAATAACTACCTTCCAGCAATTACAACCCTGCATAACTAAGGCAGCATTTAAATTTTAAACTTCACCAATAGAAGGCTGCCAACTCCCAACTTGGTCTCCTGCTTCTAAAACCAACCAATGTAAACCTACCTAAACCTTGCCCCCAACTCCCTACCCCCAAACCATAAAAACCTATCCCCCATCATTTTGGGACAGTGGCTTCTCTCTTGAAACACTGCGCAGGGATTTGTGTTTCTTTTTGAAGTAAAACCTTTGTTTGAACTCTTTCATTCCCTCCTCATTCCTGGTGAGTTTACCTTTCAGTTGGTGCCAAAACCCAGGACTCAGAATGAGGCAACCTCCAGTCCCACAGCCTTGCAACCTGGGAAGCAGCAGGCAGCAGCAGCTCATCCCGGTCTTACTCCAAGATCCTGGTCAGTGGGTCCTGGTTGCAGTCTCCCCTTTGATTACAGAATACTTCAAGATCTTGATAACTTTATTTATCAGAATGGAATGGGGTGAAGTTCCTATGTTCAGGCCTTCTTTTCTCTCCGTTCTCATTCCTCTCTTTGTACCTCACGCTCAACCTACCATATCCTCGTAGCCCATACCTCCTCCAGCAAGTCCACCTCTTTGCTCCTGCAAACATCCATCTAACACTGGAAACAAATCACAGTGAAATGAGTTAAGGATTTTCCACTAGAGGGTCCTGCTTGCTCTGTCTCTCTCTCTCTCTCCTTTTTCCATTGTCCAGGTCCTCACTGTCTCCAAGTGCTATGGTGTGTGGGATGCCCACATCCTTGTAGGAAAAAAGTAATCCTTACCATCTTGAGGGCCACAGTGGGCAAGATGCCTGTGTCCTTGTAGGAAAAACCCTTGACTCCAGAAACATCTGGTTCTAAGTGTGGTCCACTTGAAAATTCCTTAGTCTCACCCATGCCACCTAAAATGGGGAATGTAATTTTAACCACCCCCCCCCAAAAAAAAACCCACACCTTTAGGTTGTCTTTTTCCATAGCCTTAAAACTTTGTACCCAGAGGGAGACATCAGACCCAAAAGGCTCATTTTCTATTCGACTTCTGTGTGGCCATAATACAAATTGGATAATGAAAATGAAAACAGCACTTTCAATTTTCAAGTTCTCCAAGATCTAGAGAACTTCATACAGCACAGGGGCGATTGGTCTGAAATTCCTTATGTTCAATCTTTCTCTCTTTGCCAATCCTGTTTCTCTTAACAAATTCTTCTCTTACCCTCTCAAAAACCTTCCTCTTCCCTTCTCTCCCTTCCCCTAAATCCTCTGAAAATTTAGACTGATCCATTGGATTGTGCTCCTCCTGCACCTTCTCCATACATTCCTCTGCCATGGTCTCCAGACTGTCCCTCCACCCCCACTTCCTCCTCCCCAGCCTCAACTCTGCTTTC
Source organism: Myrmecophaga tridactyla (assembly GCA_004026745.1). Taxonomy (NCBI): domain Eukaryota; kingdom Metazoa; phylum Chordata; class Mammalia; order Pilosa; family Myrmecophagidae; genus Myrmecophaga; species Myrmecophaga tridactyla. The sequence goes on from PVIY010000048.1 coordinate 4,573, forward strand.
TGTCCCACCTTTCTCCCCTCCTCATTCACACTCCTGAGGATTACACGCTCCCCCTTCCTCACTGCTGAACATCCCTCTGTCAACACAAAAGCAGATCCTAATCCCCTACTTCTTAACTCTGCATGGAGCTTAAGGAATAGTTACAGTACATGCTCCTTTTTCACTCTTGTATTTAAGTCAAATAGAAAACCAAGTAGGGTTGTTCTCTGAAAACCCTGCCACATTCATTAAAGAATTCCAACACCTCACCCACTCCTATGACCTCAACTATCAGGCCAACCACTACTCCATCCTGGAATTAGCAGCCTAACTCCCCTGACCTTACCTGCATGGCCACTTTTTAACCTGCATAACAGAAGGCATAAAAAAGGCTCTTAAGGCAGTTAATTATGATAAACTTAAAGAAATTACACAAAAATCTGATGAAAATCTATCTGCATTCATGAATAGATTGATGGAGTCTCTCCTAAAATACATTAACTTAAACACTGAATCAGACTCTAGCTGACTATACCTACATAGTCATTTCATTACACTACCTTATCCCTATATCAGGGAAAAGTTAGAAAAACTGGAGGATGGTGCTCAAGTCCCTAAAAAAAAAAAAATAAATAAAACAGTCTTTAAGTTCTAAGGGATAAGGGGTATGGTATGTATGAGGATTTTTTTAATGTTTGATTTATTATTTTTATTTCTTTTTCTGAATTGATGCAAATGTTCTAAGAAATGATCATGGTGATGAATGTACAACTGTGTGATGATATTGTGAGTTATTGATTATATACCAAGAATGGAATTATCATATGGTGAGAATATTTATGTTTGTGTGTTATTATGTTAAGAAAAAAAAGATCTTTAACAACAGAGAGGAAGAAGTCAACTTAAAAAACACAAATGAGATCAGGCCAAAACCTCCCTCAGCTTTTGCCCTCAGGTTCAAATCTCAGAAATCTAACCCCTCTTCTGCTACCCTAAGCCCCCACTGGGACCTTACCTGGTGTGTCATCATGCCGGTCATTGGAAATTGGACTGTTCTGACAGAGACCCTAGGTCCCCATTGGGACCATGCCTGGTGTGCCACCATGACGGTCACTGGAAATTGACCTGTCCTGAAAATCCTGTTGCTAGGAAAGTTCTTCCAGAACACCCTACAGACCTAGAGCCGGGATCTTCCTTTCCAGACCTCCTTGGATTGATGATAGAAAACTGACAGGTCCCTGGTTCAAAACGGCCCTCACTCCATCAGTGAGTCTGAACCAAGGGTTATTATCAAGGTTAAAGGTAAGTCGATCTCCTTTTTAACTTATTTGGGAATCCCATACTCAGTTCTCCTTGAGAAATTAGGACCTTTATCTACTTCCTTAATCTCTATTGTGGGGGTTAACAGCATTCTCTCTTTCCCTTTAATTACTGAACCAATCATATGCTCAATAAGTGATCTCACATTCTCCCAGCAAATCCTTATAATCCCTACCTGTCCTTCCCCACCGTTAGGCCATGATTCCCCGCCCCTCACTGAATCCCCTAAAGGGGAATACTTTCCCAAGCTCTCCCAATTAAGAACATCTCTCTGCCAGCACACAGACACTCTTCTTTCAAGCCCCGATACCACTGTCACATCCATACTCAGCCCTGGGGAGCTCATCCTACCCGAAACTATGCAACCCACAAAACCCCTCCAACCCACTTGGGAAGGACCATACACAGTCGTTCTACCAACACCCTCAACTGTTAAACTAGCCAAAAATCCCAATGCTGGCACCATCTAAGCAGAGTAAAGCTTTATTACCCTCCTAATTCAGTCTATCAATCTACCCCCACAGGACCAACCTCCCTCAGAATAACCAAACTGCCCAGCAATTGACCTTCATCCCCAGATCCCCCTCCAACTTCTCACTGAAATCATCTCCTACTTCCTTACCTTCCAGAATCCTTAAAATGACAGCTTGTAACATTCCTGCTGGACGGATTCCTTCAAGGCACCTTCCAGGATGTCTAGTGGCAACAGATCCACTCCTTTCCCAATTCATGCACTGACTCATCCAGTCAACAACTCAAGAGTATGTTAACGAGTCTCCTAATATGAAAAGGAGCAGAAGCAACTTTTACTCTTATCTCACACCCCCTCTGGCCAGCCTCCAATCCCCCCACCCCACCACCCGCTGCCCAAGACAACTGTGTCTCATTTCAGCCAGAAGCAGCTACAGACAACTGACCATTGTCTCTATTTCCTTCCATTACCAAAGAGACCAGAATATTCTGTCTGAAGGACAGGACCCCTTCCCCCATGATGTGGCCAACCCCTGGCAAATATTTCAAACAGCTTCCCCCACCCCAGTCCATGCCTTTTTGCCCTTCAGCAGCTGCATTCTTGTGATAAATTTCCATTACTCAAACTCCACCCTCTGGCAGCTGCACTCATGCAATAAACTCCCCTACTCAATATCCGCCCTCTGACTGTTACAACCCTGCATAACTAAGGCAACACTGAAATTTTAAATTTCACCAATAGAAGGTGGCCATTCCCAATTTAGCCACTTGCTTCTAAAAACCAACCAGTGAAAACCTGCCTAAACCCTGGCCCCAACTCCCTACTCCCAAACCACAAAAACCTTATCACCTGCCACTTCAGGGCAGTCATTTCTCTCTAGAAAGATTGCCCACATGGTTCTGTTTCATCTTGAAATAAAACCTTTGCCTGAACTCCTTTATTCCTGCCTCCTTCCTGGTGAGTTTGCCTTTCGGTAAGTGTTGGTTGTATTTGTACAATTTCAGAAGCTTATTTTTTCACTCAATTTATTTTTTACATCTTAAATAACTCTTAAGAATTTGATTTTATATACTGTGTCTTGTTTTAAGTGTTGTATTTTCTACCTGCTTATGTTCTGTATTTGCTACAGGTACAACTTTTTTGTGCTCTTATATTCTCTGTTGACTTTTTGCTAATATAAACACACTGTAGCTTGATATTATCTGTGATGTAAGTATTTTAAATGAGTAAATTTCTATGATACTCATTTTGAGTATTTCCATGAAGCTTTATTTTCACTTTGTAGTGATTATATATTTCTCTTTGTCTTATTTGATACACTGAATAATATTGGTTCTTTTGGTATATAAAGTCTCATCTAAGAATTTCAGGTTTTCATTAATCTCTTGGCTATTGGAGGGTGCCATTTAATTATTGATTTTTCTAAAAAATACAAGTGGATGGTATTGCTCATCTGGTAAAAACATTTTTTTTTGCCTCTGTTTTAAAAAACCTATATCAGCTATATCTAGAAATCTTGTCACAATCTTCATTGGCTTTTGGCATTCTATTGCCACAAAGTTTGAAGTCAGGTATTTTCCCCTTTTGTAGGTACTAATGTAACCCAGAAATTAGGATTTAAGCGATGATTTCTGATTACTGAATCATTATATAAATATTTCTTTTTGCTTTCTGGTATATTGGAGTAGACAAAAGCCTGAAATCCCTAAACTATGATTCAGCTGCCCAATATCCGAAATGTTTGAAAAGGCCCTTATCTGTGCCTTTGTGGTTGCTAAGAGCTGTTACTCCCTTTATTTAGTCATTTCCTTAGAGTAACTTGTAAGGCAAAGGCCCTGATGGCAGTGAAGGATTTGAAATCAGCCATTAACTAGCTGCAGCCCCTTACATTTATAAATTGCATCAGCTGAACTCTGCTATTGAAAGATAAATTGTCTCCCTTCCTTTAGTATTGAAACGATATCTCTGCCTCCCCTCCTTTTCGCTTACATTTTCCTATTGAGATGATAACACTCTTTTTCAGCTTAGAACTTGCTATTTGAAATTGTAATGTTCTCATCTCCCTTGCTTAAATCCATAAAAACCTTGAATCCCCTAAACTCAGCCTCAGATTTGGGGCTGATAGGCCAACTGCTCTCCTACTACATGCTTAGTAATAAATTTTGTCTCTCTTTGAAACCCCATTGTCTCAGGAATTGGTCCTTTGAGTGCATGAGGCAAAATAATTCACTGCCCTTGCTGGTGACATAATTTTTCTTACTGGAAACCTATAGTTATTAATTTTAAGTCTTTGAAAAATGAAACACTTTTCACAAAAGTATGCTTAAGTTCTGGTGTCTTTTAATTAATATTTTCTGGTCTACTGTGAATCCTTCCTATTCTCAAGTTGAAGTCTTTTAACAGAGAAAGATTTTTAAAATTCTTATTATTTACCTTTTTATAAAATTATTAGTATTTATCTACTAGTGCTTACTTCTGTCAATTTTGTTTCCTCTTTCTGGTTCGGGTTATCAATACTGAGTGTTCCATTTTTTTTTTTTTCCACTCTTCTTGAGTTCTAAGATAATTTTTAAAGCCCATTCATTTTATTAATTCGATTCTATTTAATATCTGATGTAACGATGTCATCTCCTATTTGCTTTTTATTTAAACAGTCGTACTGTTTCTTTTTTATTTCCTAATCAAAAAGCCCATTAACCTTACATTAATTTCACTCTAACTGTGTTGAGAACTTGAATAAGACATTTTCTAAAACTTTGTTTCTTATTTTCATATTGATTAAAATTTTCCATCAAAGTGGCCTTCTTCTTTTAACATATAGTGTTTTTTCATATGCCTCATGATTTCCTTTTTTGTTTGTTTTTTTTTTACTTAATTTCTTTTTTACTTCCTGGTCTGCATATTTAAGATAAATTTTGTTTGTACCTTTCAGACTCAGACAAATGAAGAATTGAAACTACAGACTTTTGTATAATTTACATTTTTGGTTCATATGTCTAGATGTTTGAAGACCGAAGTGACTAAAGTCTAAAGTTATACAAGCAAAAAGTTTCTTGTTTTCCCAAGCTTTTTCCCCTTGTTCTCTTTCTAGAGCAACTGATGAATCCATATGTTCTTTCTGACTTAAGACTATTTTCCACATCTTTCTAAATGAAGAGGTTAGCGGAGCCCCACTAGGTACACTTTCATTTTTTTTATCAAGTTGTCTGTTCCTTCCCACAGAAGAGGCATCATCATATGTCAAATTTTTCCAAATTTGACACTGTCTACATGATGTCTACCTGAAAGAAATTCCTTGAAGATGCTAAATTGTCAATGCTTTTCCAATTTCTAGAGTATACATGCACACTCATGCACCCTACACACAGAATCAGTATTGGAATAGGAATCTAGGAAGTTTTGTATTGTACTTCTGCTAAAAGAAATTTTTAATTTAAAAACAAAAGAACCTCTCCCCAACCCACTTCATCCCCTTTTGCCCCTAAACCTAGTGGTCATATATGTCATCAAAATATAAAGTTTCTCTTTAAAAATATATTTATATTATATTCTTTAAAAAAAGATGATTAAGTCATTATTTCATGTGTTGCTGGTTGATAATGCATGTTTATGTGTGTAGGGGTGGTGGTGAGCATTGAAGAGATGACATGTAAAAATGTAAGACATGTACAAATGAAAACTACATAAGGCAGAAAATATAAAATGTCTCAAATAATAAAGAAAAACTAACTGGGGCTTGAAAGAAGGGCATGGTTTCACCAAGATTTTAGAAACAGTTAAAACATAAGGTCAGGAGAGAGGAATGGGATTCAGGATGTGAGAGATGTACTAGAGAGATTTAATGTGTTGCCATACGCTTTGCTGATCAGGATTGTTCATGATGATTTCTACTAGAACTTTTGCAAATCTGTAGCTGAAACTTTAGCTTTGTTATTAACTTTAAGGGCAATTTGTATCTTTGGGTGATTAACTATTTCTTGAGTCATTCCTCTAAGGTGAGTTTATGATGAAATCACAAAATTTCAGTAGCTTGAATTGAAGGTTTTGCAGATATCAGCTTAGATTGTTTTTATTAAAAATGTCTTTCTTCTCCAAATGCTTTAGGAAAGAGCTTGATCAAACAGGAAAGTAAGCTGATCTCAGTGAACTTTTGTAGCAAAGTTACACCTAAATTCTCAGTCTGTACAAAATTGGATGGCAATATGATCTAAGTATCTGAATGACTTTAATTTAACAAAAATATTTTTCCTGTTTGCACTGATGGCTTATTTCCACAGCATTGCACTAGTGTATTGAGAAAGAAAATATCATTACATGAAAGCTCAATGATGTGTAAATGCATTGTGCAGCATCAGTTACTGACCCTATTTTCTTAATATTTAATTTTCTACACTGGCAGCAAAGTGGATTTTTTTCCAGTTTAGAATAACAAAAGGTAAAGAAAAACACATTGTATTAAAAAAGCTTATGTCAACCCTTCTGTTTTTGTCTGTTTTGGGATAATCAGGAAATTGTAGCTTGTTGAAAAGATTCATGGAGATATTTGGAATCACTGTGTATTATTGAGTACCAGAATGCTGTCATTAATGGACTGGGAAATATTTAGCCTTATGTATATTCAAGAATGGTATGCCACCAGAATGCAATATGTACACTTGATAGAGAAATTCCCAGAAAACTTATTTTCTCTCTCTCACATATTAGGTTTGCAGATATATTTGTGATTATCTTAGTCTAAAACAAAATAAGTTGTTCAGAGAAGGTCTGTGATTTCATTTTTGCATCTTAGATAATAAATCCTAAGGTAGTAAAACATTAAATGTATTGGATTTGAAGATCACATAAATCCATGTTCAACTCTGAGCTTAAATAGTGACAAGTTGCATAAAGTTACCATTTAAATTTATTTCACTTAAGGTTCCTTATGTGTAAATAAAAATAAAATATTGACTAGTTTGAAGTCTGTAGAGACTCAAGTGCTTGAATAAGGCTTCCATAAAATGACAGAAGGATAAATATGGAAACCATTATTACTGTGCATAGTTCACTGTTGATAATTTGTATTTTAACTGACTTTTAATCGTGGTGCTATATTTATCTATTTGCTTGTTTGTTTAGATAAGTGGTCTTAGATTCCCATTGTCTAAATGAGCACATACAACTTTCTCTCTTGCTTCAAAATCCTACTAAAATGGTAGAATAATTATTAATAATAACAAAAAGAAAAAAATATATAACATGCTAGGCCAATTAAAAAAAGAGAAGAGAGAGGGATTGATAGCAAGAGATTGGAAGTACACCAGAAAGTTTGAGTAAATCTTTATGGTAGAAACAAATTCACTTGGATTGGCATAATATACAAATTGTGGGAAATTTCATACAAGTACTATGAATTAAAAGTTAATGTTTAGTAGGAATTCATATTTCAAACAATATATAAATGTGATATTAATTATATCAAATTTAGTTTAGCCCTCAACATCGTATTTTTTGCATTTTTTGTATTTTATGTGTTCTTATGGGTATTCTCATTTTACAGTGAAGAGAAAGAAGGTTAGACTATTTACCCAATTTATTATAAGGTCACATATCTAAGAGATAAACAGAATTTAGCTTGAAGCCAAGGCAATCTGGGTAAAATAATTATTGCATATATATTGCAATAATACACTGGCACTCACTTCATATGCCTACTTTCATTAATGTCCAGGATCCATACCTACCTCTCAGTGTACCCGCCTCCTCTAACTTCTTAGTTTAACCAGGATTTTGTGAATGAGTAGTTTCCTTGGTACTTTTTAAAATGAGTAGTTTCCTTGGTATTGTAATTAATATATAATATACTTATATGCTTTCTATTATGATATAGGGAATTTTAGTGCATTTATATCAATTTCCCGTTCCTTTTGCCATCTTCTCTGTACAAGCCTACCACTATCTTTATTTAAATCAATTCACTGCAGATTTTATTAGTATATTATCATCACATTTCTTTTCTTATCTATTGTTTTCTGTTCATTCATTTTTATTAGATATTTTGAAACTCAAATATCCTTAATTTATAATTATTTGAAATGTGCCATCATACAATATATTCTTTTTTTTTTTTTTTAATTTGCATATGGGCAGGAGGTACCAGGGATCGAACTCCAGACCTCCAGCACGGCAGGTCGGAGCTCTGCCTGCTGAGCCACGGCAGCTGCCCAATATATTCTATTAAGTGCCCTGTTTTTTTCTTCAGAGACCTCAGTCTTGAAATCCTCGGTCTTCCTGCTCCAGTTTGATTACTCTTTTTGTCTACTACAAAGTTGTTATGTTTATATTTCTTTACCGAATTCACTGTTTCATAGTTATTAGGCTTTCTTCTTTTTTGACATATACTCATTTCATTTAGAACTCAATTTCAAGGACTCACATAATAGGGTACATGGGAGAAGCTTACATTTCTTAATGTCCTAATTATTTCTTTATATTTAATTGATTAGTTGGTATACAGAGACTTTTAGGTGGAACATTATTTTCTCTTTAAATTTGAAGTCATTGCTTTATTATTCTAGTCCCCTTGATTGCTACTGAAAAGTCCAATGCCATTCTCATTTCCATTCCTTTATATATCCCCAAAACTTTGTGTCTTAATTTTATCCCTGGCATAATAAAATTTTATGATTATACCTGGGTGGGAGTCTTTTAAATTAATTGTGCTACTGGTTAGGACCTGTGTCTTTCAGTTTTGTGAAGTTTTCTTATAATAATTTATTGATAATTTTCTTCCTTCTTTTACTCTGTTTTCTGTTTTTCAGGACCCATCTTGATAGAACATTGAAGCTCCTGGATTGAGATTCTGATATTTTAATCAACCTCTCTCTTTGTCCATCTCCTTTTTATTTTGGTTCTATTTATGAGAACTCATTAAATTTATCTTTAAAATGGTCTATCGAATTTTTAAATGTATCAATTATATTGCATTCTGAGTTTTAAATTTTCTTGTTGTCCATTTGTTTATAGTGCTCTGATATTGTTATGTATGGAATTTCTTCTCTTCTCTCTCAGATTATTGTTCTTTTTTTTCTTTCAGTAATCTTGGTACCTTTTTGCTTTATCCTCTGTGTTGGGAATAGGGTATAGGGACCAGGGATGTTGATTCCCAGTACACTGGCACTCACTTCATATGCCTACTTTCATTAATGTCCAGGATCCATACCTACCTCTCAGTGTACCCGCCTCCTCTAACTTCTTAGTTTAACCAGGATTTTGTGAATGAGTAGTTTCCTTGGTACTTTTTAAAATGAGTAGTTTCCTTGGTATTGTTCTGTAGTCCATACTCTCTATAGCATCCCCCCCCCACCAAAGAAATGAAGGGAGGAAGGAATAAAAAGAGAAAGAAAAGGGTGGGCCACGGTGGCTCAGCAGGCAAGAATGCTTGCCTGCCATGCCAGAGGACCCAGGTTCGATTCCCAGTGCCTGCCCATGTAAAAAAATAAAAATAAAAAAAAAATAAAGAAGGAAGGGAAGAAAGGAAGGAAGAAAGAAGAGTAAAAAGAAATTGTATAACTGCTTGTTCTAGATCTAAAAATTCTTTTACTAGAGACCAGGAAAATTCTCAATTTAAGATAAGTAGATATAGAAATTAGGAATGAGATTTGGGTCAATATAGGACTATCCATAAAAGGAAAAAACAACAACTGGGCCAGTCTGACATCCCAGCCCTATAAAGAATGTAAGCATTTGTGATGTGTGTGTTTGCACACAAGCTATACACAGAAGCACACATTAAAGAGAGCAAAACTCAGCCTGGGAAGACCTCCAAAGTGACGGAACAAAAGCCCATCTATAGAAGAACAAATTTCATATTAATGGCAGATTCTTCTGAATCAACATTGGACATTAGAAGAATTGGCAAAAGGAATTTGAGGGTTTTAGGAAAACAATTTTAGAACAGAGGAGAGGAGTGTTGGAGAAGTAGGGACTAACAGTCTGACTATATTTTGGAGAGACAATCAATTACTTACTCTCCAGGCTGAACTGCAGCCAATCCCTGCTCTTCTCATCAAACTTTCCCTTTTGCCTTAGGCTTCTGCTCTGTGTGCACTCCACCAGAGTAGTCTCTGTTCCTGCTTATCCTTCCTTTCAATTCCCTATGTTTTCCTTATATGGGAAATTAATCAATGTCTTTGGTCATTATCTCATCCTTTCCTGTTACCAGCATTATGACTGATACACTCACTCCCTTTTCATATACTTGTCATTTTATTGTGCTCAGTCCACCATTTTATACCAGAAATCTGAATCTGTCATTGCTAATTGGGTAAATGTAACAAGTTATATAACTTTTCAGTGTCTTAATTTCCTCATAGATAAAAAGTGAGGAGTAAAATAAAGTTCAAAATCTTTCATTTAGAGTACAAGAAACTTCTAGAACAATTTGGCTGTACAGACTCATCTTCAGAGTACTCCAGTCATAAAGAATGCCTCCCATTTACTCATGTTCAGTATGTTCTGGGGCCTTCAAATTTTTGCTACATTTACTCTCAGCCTGGAAGCTTCTCTCCTACTGAGCTTGATGGGATTTGGCTCAAATATCATGCCTCAGTTATCTCAGGAAAGTGTATCTAAAACCATAAAACTGGGCTAGGTTCTCCACCTCATTTGTGTTCTAACTATACTATACATTTACTTCTATTATAGGACTATTCACAACATATCATTATTACTCTCTGCTGATCATTACTCCTAATTTCTCAACACTTTGTAAATTTCTTGAAAGAAGAGACTTCATTTATTCAATGTTTTAAGAGTTTATCATACTTTGTTATATAGACATTTGTTTATCATAATTTATGTTATATAGACATTTGTTGGTTGTATAATGAATGCCTATTTCACAAGGCTATTGTTAGAATGAAATGAGATTAAATATGTGAAAATATCTGGCATATCATAGGCACTCAACAAATACTAGTGTTATTTCATCTGATAGATTTTCTGTCTCATCCTGTCGAAGACTGTTGGGCATGCTTCCCAATTTAAGAAGGCTGCAACAGTAGAATAAGCTTGGCTATTCAGTATCCACCCAGAGAAATCTTAGCCTAAGCAAAAGTAATTACTAAGAATGGGCTTTTGGCTTGGAATAGGACAGAAAATGAACATGTTTTTATTTTCAGCCAATTAATATTCTTATCAAGGGAGCTCAGAGTGATGAAGTTGATAGTAGACTATGGAGAATTTTTAAGTCACTCCAGGGGTTTCCAGCACTTTATATATAATAGAAACCTCCTGCCTCACCTCTAGATTATAGGGATCTTTAGAAAAATAATTGAAGTTCCTTAGACTTGAATTAAGTTCTCAAGAAGTTGTAAGGTACCCCCTTTCAAAACTGAAAGTGCTCTGAACTCTTCCATATGATATTATACTGTTTATAGAAAGTTATCATGAGATAGCTCCACTGATTTTTATATTATCAATGAATCATGTGTTAGTATTTGGAATGAAAGCTACTAAACCCTGTTAACCTAAAGAACTATGGTTGTGTATAAACAAAACTGGAAAAGAACATATATGGTACCTTTAAACATTATATTTTATTTTCATACTGGTAATGGTTCTATGAAGGAATTAGATATTTTGTTAATACAAAAATTAAGTCAAAAGTTTTTCACACAGTCTTAAAGCAGAACATCACCTTATTTTAATTAAATATTGCTTAAATAAAGGTATTTACCATCAAAACAATTAGAAACAAATTATTTTTGAATGGGTTTTGATTTCAACCTCTTAAGATACAATATTAAAATTAAAGATTCTCGTTTTAACTAAAAATGAATCCCTACAATTTATATTAATGCCCATGCATATTTGATAAACATATTAAATTAGGGAAATTGGTGAAAGTTAATTCAATAATTCATCTTCATTTATGATCAATTTATAACCCTTTATAGTCAATATAATTATTGATTTTCAAGTGAAATTGATAATAATACCAAGAGAGTTGGTGGCTGAAGCCTTAAACCTTACTTCCAACAGATTCTGGCATTTTATATACAATACAAAAGATGTATCCAATTTAAGAATACTTCTTTTGCTGAAATTAATTTTCCATAATCGACCTAAATATTTCAGTTCCAAGATTAGCAAGGTTCTTAACTGGTCACTTAATACATAAGCAACCCACTTGATTCACTACTTGGATTGAAAAATGGTTATTTTTCTAGCCTAGAGAGAGAGTGAAATAAATGTCCTTTCCTTTTTAGTTTTTTCCCATTGAGCTCTGCAGAGACAATTCCATCATATATGGCCCAATCATGAATTTGCCCTAAGGAAGGAATGTTCCTCCACTCAGCATATACATTGTGTACTTGTAAGAATTTGGGGAAGTACTTTGTTACTGGAATGCACACACTATGTGGCCTCCTACACAGTTTTACATTTGATTTTTATCTGTTGAAAGACTAATATGTAGAGGACCACTATTTTTTTGTTGTTGCCATCAATATATAAGCCTGTCCTACGATTTTGCATGCATTATCTCTTTAAATCTCAATAACAAAGCTGCAGTGCTATTTTTAAAAAATCTACAAGGTAAAGGAAAGGGTATTACGAATCAGTGTGCTTACATAATATGTCTATGTCCATATGTATATTAAGTATAGGCTTATGATGTAAACTCAACTATGTCATCATACGGATTACTCCCTAAATTTACTATTTATCTGTTATCTCTTGTGTAGCATAAATTAACACTCCTCGTCATGTTCCAGAAGTGGCTTCTCAATCATCTATGGCTGAGACCAGTTGAGTAATATATACATATATATATATAAAGCCATTTATTTTTCTCATTATTTTTTGTTCTGAAAAGATACTAGTTTCAGGCAAATAGTGGGACCTTGATTATAGTAGTAGGATGCTTGCCCTCTTGATTTACAACTTAAGTTATAGCCAACAGTTTTATCACTATAATAATTTCTTAATTAAAGTAAAAATCAAAGTTGCTATTTGAACAACCAACTCAAGAATAATTCTGACCATTGTTTGGTTTAATCTCTGTAAGTGATCCAATATTATTTTCTTCTACCCCCTTGTATCTGCTCCTTTCATTCTGCTGATTTTTTTTTAATTTTCAGCTCTCTTCAATCTCACTCACTTTATATTTTCCAAATGGTATAGCTATAAGATGAATAAAAGCCGCCTAACTTTACATGAATGAACAATATACTTTTATAGTGCATGTCAAAGTTATTTTGGGACAAATTTGTTACAGTTGCGTAGTCTAACCTATTCTGAATAATATGAAAATATGCTCTCCACATACTGGGTAATATCTGCCTACCTTTGTATAATCTCTATTTTCCTTAATTAATTTTTATGATAATTATTTTCTTTAGAAAATGGCATTTGCTACAAAATTTTTCTCAAGATATCTAAATGTTTGACTTTAACCACAACATAAATCTGAACCACACTAAAAAAGAGAAATTGTTTGGCTATCAATTTATAATAACTCCATGATATTATTAAGGTAAAATGACAAGCAATAAGGGCACAGCAAAGCAGGGAGAGACACAGAAACACACACACATCCACCCATACACAAAATTGTCTAGTCCGTAAATCCTCATACATACTTCTACACTTATATCTGTGATAGGAAAAATATGGTAGGGCTCACTAATCAGTGTAGCATAATACTATACAGGGATTTCTTCCAGACTTCAAAAATATTTAGGAAATATTACGTGCCTTCACCTTCGATTAAATGCTATTAATTTTTAAGCATATAACTGGTCCTCAATTACTGTATCTGGAATATATTTTGTGAGTATATAGTGGTTTAATACTTTACATCAAAAAACGCATGAAATGCTATGGTTAAAGGACAATTGTACATTGCAAATTCTCCTGGTTCCGGCATACCGCATCTCTGCAAAGTACATAACCCTAAACATAAGCAGCCCTTTTAATACAGAGAGTAACTTGTATATGTGTTCTCAAGTACTATTTTGCCACCAGCCATCACAGATGATCGATCTACTAAGTGCATCCAACCAGATTGCCTGGATTTTATTCCAGCCACACTGCTAAGTAGTGGGGTCCTATGCTGTAAAATGAGGATATTAATAGTATCAACTTCATATAGTTATGACAAGAATAAAGTACATTTAAAAATTGTAAAATGCTTAGAACAATGCCTGTCACATAACAGTTATATTAATGTTCCTAATGAATAAAAATGTAAATGCTTATAGTTTTAATTGAAAATCATGGTCATATTATACCTTTCATTAAATTAATATATGAATGAATAGCTGACAGTCTGAGATGTTTTATTTAATCAAATTACATTCTTTTAATTCACAGGCAAAGAAATGTAATTTCCTTAAAACTTCTGCCCCTACATAAAGTGAAAAAGCATGCTATGCCCACCCAAATATTTTCACCTGGCAGTACTAGTTCCTCATGCTGATGGTGAACTTCTCAGGTTTTGGCTGTTCTGCTCATCACCTAACTTCCTACATTTTTCATTAAAGGTGGAGACTCACTCTGGACAGCTGTCATTAGTATGGCATCCACCACTGGTTTCTTGTCCTCACCATAAATTCTAGTGTGACATTAGGCACTTCAATTCTGGCAACAAGCGGTTTTGCCATGACTTCCCAACATAGTCCAACTTTTTCTTTTTCTTTTCTTTTCTTTTTTTTTTTAACCGTAATGTACTTCTTTATTTATGAGCTTTACTATTGAAGCTCTTTGTTACTACTCTAGGACTTTGGGGACAGTCATTGACTTCACAATTTTTACTTTCTTTCTTCTTTTTGGAAAACAGTAGTTTTAAAACAAGTGCTACCATGGGTACATATATTTGATTCTACCTATCACTTCATATCTCAACATCATGTTGCTCTGCCAGAGCCTTCCATTGCACTCATCGTGGCTTTTGAGTTCCTCTTTGAGACCTGGAAAAGTAGCTTAATTATCCTACAGAAGCCCTGGTGCCATTCCCTCTTTATGATTCATGGCATTTGTTATAGTTGAAAGAAGGCAGAGCTATTCTGGGATTCTCTTTAAAATTATAGTGTGTTCAAACTTTGAACACCTGAATAAAATGAATGACAGAAAGATTTTATACATATATTTGTATTTAATTAATTTATATTTATTATATATAAATATATATAAATCTTATATAAATTTTATATATAAATATATAAAATCAAATCACTGTAGAGTGATTTGATATGTTTGTTGAGTAACTGAATTTTAGCATAATTTAGAAGTAGTTGGAAATGTGGCAAATGAAAACAAAGTAGGAACACAAATATGAACGAATAAAATCTATAATATTGAATGCATAAGCAGACACAGATGGAATTTGAAGTTTTACCTGTCAATAAGAAGAAATATCATTGTTTACATGTTATCATAGCACACACAGAAGCAAAATAAATGGGTAGAGGAATCAGAACGGAGATATGAACTACCATTCTACAGAAGAAATACACAAACCTATCCATAAGTAAATACTCACATGCCATTCTTCACACTTACATACACACACTCATATATCAAGTTAGAAATAATGGTAAATATATTTCAAAATATAAGTCTTAAAACAATATTTGTTGGGAGTGCAAGGATAGTTCAGTGGTAGATTTCTTGCCTGCCATGCAGGATACCCAGGTCTGATTCCTGGTCCATGCACTTCCCAAAAAAACAAACCAACAAAACAAGCCAACAAAATTCAACAAATGGTCCTGAAATAATGGACAAATAATGAAATGTGACCCCACCGTGCAGCATACAAAAATAAAAAAAACAAAACACAATATTTGTCAATAAATATTTAAGTCTTTGTAATTTTGAATTCCTTATAGCTATCATAGGAGATTTCAAACCCTGGGAGATCAGAGATTGATTATGACAAGACCATGAAATCCAAAATGCTAGAATGTACACCTTTTATCTTCCAGGATTGATATATGCACAGCACCCAATGACTCTGAAATTTCAGAGTCTGTCAGCTACAATTGTAACACACTGAGCCCAAAGTTTCTTCTTCCATCCTCGATGTCAACCATAACCTTGGGTTTTCCTCCACATCTTTTGGCTATATTTTAGCCTCAGGATTCACATGTGAGGTATTTTGCAAATTCTAGAAGAATCATCGCCACTCTGGGAAACAAATTGAGAATATAGCAGGAAATCTACTTTACTTGGTCTATCACAATTTAATCTTCAACTTTGATAGTTTATTTGCTAATCCTGCTTGACTAAATCCTTGCAGAGGTCTTTAATCTGTAATAATATTTATATCAATGCCCGCAAGCAGTGCTATAGTTAATGGTCTGTTGTCATTTCCATTATAAACTCCCTACTGCACGAGTAACAGGAGAATCAAGAACCTGTGACTTTCCTAGCTGAGGGCACATTTCAATGCTCTTCTAAATTACAGTAATAGCCAGAGCACTTTTGTCAGGCAGTATTTTCAGGCAATTTAAGAAATAGCATTAAAGAGGAAAAAGAAACCAAAACTCTACTACTATCTTAACAATCAGATAAATATTTGTAGGTAAGATTTGTTCTGTTTTGTATGTTCTTAAGCAGGAGAAAACATATATTTACAAAAAAATAAACAATTTCATGTCATTAATGCATTACTGGGATATGTCCTTAGCATCTGGATTTAATTTAGTGAAAAATCAATTTATAAGCATGAGGAATCTTGGAAGTTTTATGTTCTGCTCTAATTTTAAACAACCTAATACTATATCTAGAGATGTGGCTGGTAACTATAAGTATTTCCAGCAAATATTTTATCAAAGACAGTTTTGCAATGTAAACATTGGAAGGATCTGATAATTATCATTGTTATGTGGTGGTATGGATAAATATAGCCATAGTATTCCTTTTACTGAATAAATAATACAGCAGAGTGTTTCATTATGATGTTGCAGTCTTGCATTACTTAATCGAGCAGAATATAGAACCAATAGTTCTGGTATCTTGACTTGCTATGGTTTCTGTAGGATGATAGCTTTTGAGAGAATAGCCTTGCTTTAATAAAATTAGGATTTTCCACAGTGAACATGCAACAGAAAAAATACAAACTCACAGACTGCAATGTTGAACATTTTACTTAAAATAAATGACAGACATCTATTACATAACGTGAGTCCACACCATTAATTCTAAACTATTACAAAACACAGGACATGGAGAATACAATACAGATAATTGTCAAAGGGGAATTTATCTCATTATACAATTCTTGGACAGGATAGAAGACACATTTCTAAGGCTCCTGGTTCACTGAAACAACTGTCCAATACATGCCTTCCCTTCCTTCCCCGACCCAGGCTTCTCCTAGTCAATGTTTTTATGAGAACCATGAAGGGGAACAGGCACAGAACTTCGCTAGCACATGACTGTCTCTTAAACAAAATGTAAACCTCTGGGAATGAGTCATTTTGAATGATCGATTTGTGATTTTTTGTAATTCTTTAAAAAGATATTAAAATAATTTTTGAAATTTATTATATACTTTCATGTATGTATAAAGAGAATTCATTGAAAACCTAATAATAGTAATATAATTTAATAATTATTTTTCTCACTACATTTTAAAGTAATTGCTAAAAAGCATAGAAAAATGAAAGTGTTAAAAGAATTAGGGGATCTTTTTTTTGTTTTTGTGCTTTCTGTTTGTGTAAGCACATATTGATTTAAAACAAAAATTAGTGCCCATTTACATATACTTGAAGTGGGTGGTAAATGTAAGGAACAAATTCAATATTGAGTGCTATAAACAGAATACTGCAAGGGCTGATGATATCATGGGAAAACAAATGGGTTTTCCAGTAATATGAATAATGTACAAGAGATAGGCCCCCAAATGTTCATGATATACCTCAGGGAGTTCCATTCCCTTTCATCTCTTCTTCAGAGAGATGATTCTGAAGAATCCAGATTCCGGTGGGTTTAAGATTAGGTTAGAGTCATTATACCATATCTTAGGTCTTTATGATAAGAGTAGGTAGACTTTTCCCCACTAATTCCCCAATATGATGCTGACTGAATAGAATTCTTTAATTCTTTTAGTGCCATCATTCATCCACTTGTTGAACACACAAAGAATGGCCCATTTTTCCTCTCTCTTCCTTCATCCTCACCCTTATCCCTTTCTCTCTCCAAACCCAGAATCATAAGATTTAAGGAAATGGCCTAACAAGATTTTCTCTGACTCAGTCCACCCTTGGCTAGAAAAATGCAATTTCCCACTATTGGAATATAGAGGGAGTCAGAGAACATTGAGAATATGAAGGGGATACTTCTTTTTATATCTCCCTCCCTGCTCAAACACAAATACTCTTCACCAGAAATGTTTCTTATAAACATCTTTCTATAGCAGTGTTGTATAAGGACCTTCTGTGATAAAAGTTTCTGTATCCAATTAACTAAATCAATCCTTCTCCCAGAGAAATTTTTAAGTGTGCTCTAAGTACAGCATTTGCTAATTGCTTGCATTATTCTGATAAACAGTAACCTTTTGTGTGGTTAGGTTCATGTGTCAACTTGGCCAGGTGATGGTGCCCAGATGTACACTGCATAGACTTAAATCATCAGCACATTGGTTGCATCTATGGCTGAATAAACCTGCAGTCAACTAAAGGGAATGTTTTTGGCAATGAGTGATGCTTAATCTAATCACCAGAAGGCCCCTAAGAAGGTTTCAGAAGAGAGAATCTCTCTTCTTCAGCCAGCCAGCCTCTCCTAGGAGTTCACTGATGACTTTCATGGGTGCTGCCAGCTTGGTACCTGCCTTACAGATTTTGGACTCTTGCATCCCCATGGTTAAATGAGACACTTTCATAAATCTCATATTTACAGATATTTCCTGTTTATTTTGTTTCCCTAAGAACCCTGACTGATACACCATTCTTTAGTTTGAAATTAAAATTCTTTATGCCACTATTATTTCTAGCTGGTAACCATTTCTTGAGCCCTCTTCAGTGCCAACTACTATACTGAGTGATTTAAACACATCATGTCAAACTTCAGCTCAAATCTGAATATTATGAACTTTCTTGTAGACATGGAAAGGCTTCTCTGTGCTTCTAACCACTGCCCTTCACTACACTTTACTACCTCAACCTTTTTCTCACACAATCAACCATAATCCCCTAAAAGCAAAAACAATAATAGTTTATGTTGGTAAGTTATTAAGTTATCATCGTCTCCAAACATTCCCTGTTTACATTGACAAATTTGCTCTAAAGAAGAATTAACTCTCTTGGTGAAATAAGGAACCCATCATCATCAAAATTTGGTTTTATTATTGAAAAGTTCAAAGGTATTAACCAAAAAGCGTACAACAGAAAATATTTGGTAGCATTAATTCATTTTCTTCTCCTTCTTCAGAATAAATATTTCCCAAGCTGTGCAGATTTGGGAACGAGATTTTGAGTGGATACAAACAGTGTACCAAAGGATTCTCTGAGAAGGGATTCCAAGTGTCTCCTTATCCAAGGAGAGCATCAAAAAGAAGAAAGGCATGAGATATGTGATATGTTTTGAAATAGAAGAGTAATGGAAAGCAGTGTGCTCTTTCCATCAGGAGTCTTGGGGATGGCAGCTTCACCAAGGCTAAAATTCCTATGGTAAGGAGATCCCAGAGCACAGTGCTGCAGGGCTTCTCAGTGGCAGAGAGGGCCAGAGGCAGCTCAAAGAGGTTATGCTAGGAAACTAAATTTTCTGGGGCCTAATTTTATCCTCGTGGTTTGTTTATATCTGCCCTAACCTGTGACTCTGTTAAAGGCTAACCAGTTCCTCAATTTAATAGTCAATTCAGTCATAATTTTAATATCTGCCAGAATTCTTAACTCACTCTCCAAATTATGAACTCAAGTACTGTTACCCAAAATGAAAACATAAAACAGGGTATATTATCTTAAAAGAAAAAAGCAAATTCATTAGCTGAAAAACTGCACTATAGCAGTTTTCGACATACCTGACCTGTCTTGGTTCTATAAGAAAGGAGAGCCAAAATGCTGCATCTCTGAACAATGGTGGCAAATGCCAACCTTTATTTTGTGGCTCATATTTTTATAAATCCTTTCATATTAGGGTAGACAAAAGGCCAATATGGGCTGCTTTCTCATTTTAAATTACAGTGAGTGATAGAAAGAAGAAAAGAGTGAAAGATTAGAGCAGGATGTGTCCCTGATTTAGACATGGCCGAGAAGAAGATGAGGGAAATGCCAGAAACCAAAGTTATCTGCCAGCTATTGAAAAGGCAAGTCTAGTGAGATCAGCCAACTTCTTTTCACTTTTCATACGTGGGGTCAAAGTCAGTTTCCTTGGTTATGAGAGTTGTCTTTTCCATCTGGGGCAAAGGGCAAATGAATTCAAGTATTCCTTGCCACAGGGGAGCCACCTGAAGGAAAACAGCCCCTTGTTGAGAACCCACTGTAGTTCCATATATCTAATGAATGGACTTTAGGTATGCAATTAGGTTTAGTGAGGGGAAAATCTGTCATAAAGAGATGTAACAGCAGCCTTAAAGCCTACTTTTCACCTTTACCATACTTCTCTGGATGCTTGAGTGGTAGGTGGGGGAAAAAGAATATGGGGTAGAAATTGGTCACCGTATCTATTCTGTGGGCCTCTGTTTTCTATGCCCTAGGCTCTTATTTACTAAATAATCTCAAAACAAAGACAACTAGTCAGAGACCTGACAAAACAGTCTTTAAGAGAGAGAGAGGAAGAAAGATCTCAACACAGCAGACCTTGGCATTTTACCTGAACTAATGAGGAGAAATAAAGCGTTAGCTCACTCGTCTTGAATTGCAGAGTTTTCCCACAGCCAACTTCTTAATGTTATCTTAAGCAGTTTATTTTGTTTAATTATCTAGTTCCATTACAAATGGGATGACTTTGCTTAAAATTGCGGTTAAATATTACTTTCTTAAGTGTTATTTACTATGTTCACTGAAGAGTTTGCATTGTAGGTTTTATAATATTCATAGAGAATTATGTGCACTTGTTTGAATTTAATTTAGAGTAAAAGAGTAGATGAAAGGGAGGCTGGCAAAACCCACAGGATAGCATTAAGAAAATGAGGCAGAATAATACTGCTGAAAAAAATGCAACTCTTTCAAAGTTCATTAGTAGTGTTAATAGAGAAGTAGAAGGAAAATCATCAAGTGCCCGACTGGGGTAAATAGAGTGCAAGTTATCCACAAAGGCTCAGAGTACCTGGTCTTTGACTAAGTATTCTTAGAATTCACAGTGCAGAAAAGTGATTTAGATGTTCATTAAATAAAACTTATGCATAGCTTTTGCTAGATAAAAGACAAAAGTAGAATTTTCCTAATGTAACTTAGTGATAATTGGCCTATGTGTAGCTAATGGATGTACCTTGCTGAAGCCTATTTGACTAAAGGACCAGGTCACCAACAGATTTTTAGATACTGGGTTATCCTTATTTTGGATAATACTGCAATCCACTATGACGTCTCAAAGAAAATTCACATCTAAATATTCCAAGACTATTAACAGATGACCAGTATAAGGAGTCTTTTCAACATCTCCTCTTGTCTGTGTTAATAGCTCTGATTCTGTGTGTGAGGAGACCGTTTGCTCTCCTGAATTTGCAGTGCTGGAGAAATTACCTAGAAAATGGGGTATCAATGGATAATGGCAATAAGTTCTCCTGAAGAAAAAATTAAAAGTAATGCCTTATTCACTCTATGTTTAAGTAAATCCGGGGCATTAAAAATTAAAATAGGTTTTTAAGAAGTCACCTGAATTCCTTCAATTTAGGAAGGTTCTATTCATTAAAATAGGGCTGTAGGAGACTTTGATGTATATTATTTGCCTGAGAGTCAAATTGACCCAATGTCAAATGTAGAAATTGTAAGAGCAATGTAGCAGAGTAGGAATTTAAAAGCAATAGTAGGCATTACCTTAAAGTCACCATTTAGTTGAGAACAGAAAGCATGGAAATAAACTCCAGCATTATTACATCTCTTTACTGACACAGAAATTAAGTACATGTGTGCTAATAGGACAATTAAGTGGCCTCCTCAAGCAACTTACTAACTTTCTCAATCCCTAACTTACTAAGAGGGAGTGATTTTGTAAGTGACTTTGACATTAGAACAAACTGGTTCAATAAGAAATTGCTCAACTGGATCTGGTTTTTGTTTGTTTCCTTTTCCTCAGTAGTCTATTAGCACCTTTAGGTAAGATTATTCTATTACCTGATTAAGTATTAGCTGTCTGTTGCACTAAAAATGCCTATTACTCTGCTCTTGTATTGCAGGTTATATTGGCAAAAGTATTTATATAGCTGTCCTATAATCTTGTGGTGGAAATGAACACTGCACTTGTACTTGCAGCGCATACTTAAGCATAACCAGAGACTCTCTGTTTCCCTCTACAACCCCGTCCATCAGTGACACCTTTGTTGCTGGCCTGCTTCAGAATGAGCCCTAAGTAAAATGTCCCCAAACTAGCTTGCATATTTGGAAGCCCATTTACACCAATTTTACTCTTATCAAACCCACCTTTGCTATCCTTTATTTTATTTTTCACATGGGCAGGCACTGGGAATCGAACCCCGGTCTCCAGCATGGCAGGCAAGAACTCTGCCGCTAAGCCACCATTGCCTGCCCTCATATTCTTTCTTTATACTTAAGTATGAATAGTTGATAACTAGCTAAGACTATTTCTCAAATTGGAATTGCCAAATGGTTTTATCAGGTATTCAGCTTAGTTTCTGAAACCAAATATGCTTAGGAAAAGCTATTAGTTATTTTCTTCTTTTGGAAAACCATAATACACATTGCCATCCTGTAGGCACTTCAGCATTCCTGCTATAAAGAAATTTGTTTACCTTCATTTAGTCCAATGTTTCCCAAATTTGATTCACCCTGTGGCAGTTTTATTTTGCAAAGCACATATTATACTTATGAATGAATCTGAGGAGTACAGTTAAGGACATGCTTCCCTGGGGTAGAAGGTGGATTTTGAAACTTTGGCCTGTAGTGGTAAAGCATAGAGTAAGGATTAGATAAGAAAAGATGGCAAAGAGAATCCTTACTTTGTCACTAGCAATCTGCTCTGCCTAGGTAAAGTGACTCTTGTCAAATCCATTATGGCCCAGAAAGCAGCCAGATGGTCATTATAGACAGTACTCAGAAGATACAGAAGTGTCTTTTGTAAACTCTGGGGTGGAATTGTTTTTTTAAATGCTGGCATCTAGGATGTTATTAGTGATTTGTAAACAAGCACAACTCTTTTAAAAAACCAGTTATGTCTGCATTTGAAGGATACTGTAAAGGGAGTGTGTGTGGCCAAATGGAAAAGGACTTTGGATTTGAGATAAACATAAGTGTTTGAAACCTTGCCTTGATATTTTTGAGATCTGAATGACATTTTTTGGGCAAATGTTTAGAACTGGTAAACAAGTAAAATCCTGTTATATGAGATATGGTAAATAAATGATATTTATTATGCATTTTTAGTTCTAAATACTACTTTCTCTGAGAGAAAAGTATTATGAATTTTGGGAAAGTCTCATGGATTTAATAAAATGCTTTTAAAATGACAAGGGAAATTATTCCAGAAAAAAAGGGACTAGAATTAAAACTGTACTACAAGCATAGTTTTTAAAAATGAAGTAAATTGCGATCAGTTTCTTAAATGTGAAATACCACTGTAACACACCTAGCATTGGCTATGAAATGGTATATCAGTACTACTCTTCTGACAGAATTTTTAAAGGTATTACATTGGAAGTGTTGTAGTGATTTTGAATGGAGCAAACTGTTTTCAGCAGTAATTGTTATGTTATTCTTCATAAAAAGTTTAAGATGCCTCCTCCAGTGCTGAGGATACAAAATCCAGTATTTGTTGAGAAGCTGGCATTTCAATAAAGTTTTCTCAGTTTACATTGAAAGCTACAGGGTCATGTGAGCAGAAACAAAATGTATATGGGTAGTGTGTATGTGTGTGTAAATGTGTATGTGTGTGTATCCCAAGATAAAGTTAAACTTAGATCCCAAAATACCCAAAAGCAAATAAAAAGCATAACTAATTTTTTTAGTATCTCCAAAGATAAGAAACAAAGAAACAAACAACGCATATCAAACGGCAATAATGAGTTTTAACATACCCATGAAAAACAGATTTCTCAAATATATTATTGTCATTTGGAAGAAAATGCGTCTCTTGGGATCCCAGGTGCAAGAGGTTTGACTGAGATTTCTTAGAAGTGAAAGACAACTTCCATACCTTTTCCATACCTTTTCCATACCAACTACCCTGGTTTTTTTTTATTTTCCACAGCCTTTTCTGAGTTGCTGCAGCTGCAGCTGAAAGCATAACAATGGTTCAGCTTACTGGCATCTTTTTCCTGATTTAGTATCAACAGGAAAATAATTGTCAAGCCTTGAAATATAACACATACAATTGTGGTGCATTTAAGAATTAATATAAAGTAATTCACTTTTAACACCATGAGATGGTCAATAAAAAGAAGCAACTCTTCAAAAAAATTCTCTTTGAGAATAGCTAAACATGAATTTCAAGATTGTATGGCCTGACTTTAATTGATGAGAAATAGTTTTACTCTTTCTTTATTCACTATAATGACTTCGCTTGATGACCATCATTAAAAATAATTCTGTATGATAATATTTATATTCATGTAACTTAACTACTACAAATGGTCAATACAAACAAATGATGGAGGTTTGAAAGAAAATACACATTCTTTCCTAAAAGATCCTAAATTTTCATATTGTATTTGAAAGTCATGTACTTAAATTTGCTTATTATATATCTACATGATTATATTATATATTATATATATATATAACAACAGCAACAGCAAAACATTTTAAAGAAAAATTTCACTCTGAATAATCCACTGACATAGCCCTTTGAAATTTGAGAAACCAGTGTAAGGTTAGGACTCTATAATGCAAACAAAATGTTGGAAAGAAAAATAAAATCAAAATGGTTTCCTTTAAACCATTGGAAAGGTAGACCTAATTTGGTTTCAAAATGTCCTCAAACTAATTCTAGTTAACTAAAACCTGATATTTTCTTTTTCTTTTTCCTTCAAACGTGTTGAGTTATAAATTCAATTATTGCCAAGTGTACTTTATATTTCTAGTAAGTAAATGGTCAACATATAGTAAATACTTTCTGCTATGCTGGGAATTGTGCTTAAGTGTTGACTTGGCTTATTTCATTTAATTTGCACAACAGTCCTCTCTATACTCTTACTTCCCCTATTTTATAGATCAGGACGATGAAGCATAAAAGAGTAATATAACTGATAAATGATGGAACCAGAATTCTAACCATGATTACATAAATATGGTCTAAGTTGAAATAATTTGAATAAATATAGGAATGAAATTTATATTACATAATTAAGTTGCTTTCATATAAGGCCTGATAGTTGTTTCTTTTTTTTTGTGGGAGGGGATTACATTTTTATACTTATAAGTCTTTTAAAAATGTCATTTGGTTGACACAAAATTTATGGATTGTAACCCTAAGCACTCTAAGTATTTTAAAGTTTTCTCATCTACATCTTTTTTGTTAATCATTTTATTTTCCTTAAGTTCCAGTAGCACTTGTGGGATGTTGTTCTAGTTTGCAAGCTGCCAGAATGCGCTATACCAGAAATGGAATAGCTTTTAAAAAAGGAAATTTATTAAGTTGCAAGTTTACATGTTCTAAGGCCATGAAAATGTCCAAATTAAAGCAAGCATATAGCAATGTCCAATCTAAGGCATTCAGGGAAAGATACCTTGATTCAAAAAGGCCAATGACATTCAGGGTTTCTCTCTCAGCTGGAAAGGCACATGGCAAACCTGCTAATGTCTGCTAGCTTTCTCTCCAGGCTTCTTGTTTCATGAAGCATCTCTAGGGGCATTTTCCTTCTTCATCTCCTAAGGTCTCTGGCTGCATGGGCTCTGAATCTTTTCCAAAATGGTGCCCTCTTAAAGGGCTCCAGTAAGCAACCCCATGGTTTGAGATATATCTCCATGGAAACCATCTAATCAAAAGTTACCACCCTTAATTGGGTGGTTTACATTTCCTTGGAAACAATCAAAACACTCCCACCCAGCAATACTGAATGAAGACTAAATAATTTGGCTTTTCTTTCTGGGATACACAACAGATTCAGACTGGCACCATACTTTATCTTTTCCTCATTCTTGATGTTAGGACTTGTTGGAAACTTAACTATCGAATCTTTAAGTTAAATGCTCAAACAATTAAAAGGAAAGTTCACATTAAACGGCCGAACTACTTTTTCAATTTTTTGATGGACTAAAGTAACCACTTGTTAGTGCAGAAGTCCCTTTGTCTTAATAAATACAATCCAATTTTCTCCAATTACGTGAAAATAGACAGCCACATGAAGAAAACCTTGTTGGGTATGAAGCACCATTCCAAATAAATTATTCTAAAGTGAAGTTATCTCAAGCACTCAATATATCTTCGGGATCTAAATAAACCGTGTGGTATAGGTTGAATCATGTCCCCCCGCCCCCCCTTTAGCTATGTTTTTAGTTTTAAAAAGCATTCTTGTGGGTGTGAATCTATCATGAATAGTAACTCTTGAAGATGTTAGTTTTAGTTTAGGTGTGGCCTAATGGAATGAGATTGGGCCTGAATCTGGATTGCTGGAGTCCTTTATATACAAAAGAAGTTCGGACATAAAAAAGAAAGCCATGGAAAGGAGCCCAAAGTCAGAGGTCAATAGAACAAGAAAGAGGAGAGGACAGCAGATGACAGTGCCATGTAACACAACACAGGGACACAAGGATAGGCAGCGCCCAGATCAGGATGCTATAGACTTTGGGAAGAAAGCATCATCTTGCTGGCACCTAGATTTTGGACTTGTCCTAGCCTCTAATCTGTGAGCCAATAAATTTCTATTTTTTAAGCCAACCCACTGTATGGTATGTGTGATAGCAGCTAAGGCAGAACTAGGACATACCACAACTAGGACATATGCTTTGATGAAGTAATCTGGCTGTAGAGATCTGTCAAATAATCTTGGGACAAATGAGACGCCTGCTGAATTCATAATTTAAGTTATTGAGAAGTGGTTAGGATTCATTCATTTAACGATTAATTCAACAAATATTTAAGTGAAAATTATACTAGTCATTGGGATATCTGCAAAATAGACAGTAACCTCCTTCAAGATGCTCAGTCAAGCGTGGGGCAATGGGGATAAGAGCACAGTGTTATAGCAGAGAATCAGCACGTCATGGTAGAACTATACATATAATGACAAAAGACTGGGGAAGGGGTTTTGGAGGAGGTGACCATATAGCTGAATATCTAGTAAAATAAATTGGAAGCTCATCAGTAAAGAATGGGAGGGGTATTTGCGGCAGTAGATGGCAAAACAAAGCAAAAAGGCACAAAAGAAAGTGATGGAGGTGTGTAAAGGTAGAGCGGTGCCAGGTGCTGCTGAGCAGGTAGACACAGGCTTCGTCTGTCATTCTAAAAAGTGGGTTTTTACCCCAAGGCTACAGGGAATTACTGAAAGAATGTAAATGGAATTGATGATAAAAATCTGTTTTAGAAAGCTCAATAAGGCAAGAGTGTGCAGCATGGGTTGGGGAGGGATGAAACAGGAAGGAGGAGAGTATTAAATTTTGCAGTCAAAAGAATTGCTGGATGAAGCCTGAAAATAAGTCATTCTTGGTGGGAAAGGAGAGGCTGTGAGAGACATTAACACAAAGAAATGGCAGAAACAATTGGATGTGAGTGGTACAGAGGCAGGAGTCTGGGCTAATTTCTGGGTTTCTGATTTTGGTGGCTGAATAGACGTCTAAAGACAGACAGCATGTTTGAATGGTACAGGTGATGATTTTTAAATGTGAACAAAGAGATTGTAGAAAGACTGAGGTCCTTCCAAGGGGAGATATGAAATGCATAATTTTAAAAACAAATGACTTCAAGAAGAAACTTTGTATTTCCTGGTTGGAGCTAAGTAAACATGGTAAGAGATTTTGTGATGGTTTTGTTTTGATTAATTTAATCAATTGGAGAAAAGAAAATCAGAAAGTTAAGGATCTGGTGTGTATTTTTAAACTTGAATTGTTTCCATGAAGACTGATTCTACCTGCAATAATTTTTTTAAAATAATAAATTGACTACTGATTAAGTTATTAGGCATTTCAATACATCATTAAAGTTACTGCAGATGGCAGATAATAGAGTATTAATATCTCTGTGCTTGCTGTTGAAAAAAAGTACTTTTAAAGACATGTAAATAGTGTGTTGTAAAAAATTCAGTCTGCAGAAATGAGTCAGTGACATGATTGTCAGCTTTAATATTAATTAGATTAAGTAATTTAAGTGTATCTTGGTGACAGGGTTGCATTATCACATCTTCAGTTGTTACTATGAGCAGGAGAGATTTTTGACATAATGTTTAGTCTCCAACTGAGGTTACATTCATATCTGGGAAAAGGCTGACTCAATGCTTAGAGTTCTCTCCTAACTATCCCACGATCCACTCTCATGTAGTCCCTAAGTCATCTTGTTCAAATAAACCCGGTACAACTCTATATCTGCTTTTCCAAATCCATATGTCTATGCATCTCAATGAGATCTGCTTGTTAAATCTCTTCTATGATCAGTATTTTCAGTATGTATATGGGTAGTGGTGTCAATAGGAGATGGAATATTTGGTTTCCCAAGTGCAGTTTTATGGAAGTACACATTTGCACTATGAAATGAAAGATTTGGAAAAGCAGGTTAGATATAGAGATGTATGGGTTTTCTTGAACAAGATGGGCATATGGCCTGCATAAGAATGGTTTCATGGGGTAGTCAGGAGAGAACTCTAAGCATTGAGTCAGCCTTTTCCCAGATATGCACATAACCTAAATTGGAGCCTAGATATTATGGCAAAAATTTCTCCTGATCCAATGGCATCTGAAGACTTATTAATGCAACCCTGTCACTAGATAAACTCATTACTTAATCTACTTAATATTAGAGCTGACAATCATGATCCAGTGAAAAACATTTTATGTTTCAATATTTTTAAAATCTGTACTTTGAAAGAAATTTAAGTATATATCGTGAACAATTCAGTCTACAGGAATGAATCAGTAACGTGATTGATTATTTATGCATGCTTTTTGTATGGAAAAACATCCTTCTCAAATACAATCGTGGCCTCCAGTAGAATACTTTAGAAATTAAAATTAGTCTTTGATGTAACTGAATTACTTATACTCTAGATAGTCTGGTGTGATTTGATTATAATAATTGACTACATTTGGAGACACAACTATTTTTTTAAGTGACTGAAAATATTTAAGTGCATTGTAGAAACCTTTTGTAATTAACTGGTAAAAATTCTTCTAATGGAAAGTTTAAAATGTTCATACACATAACAAAAAAGTAGCTGTTCAAATCTTATACTGGTAAATGCAATTTTGTTTGCTCCCAGAAGGAAAATAGTTATTGTTGATAAATGTTATTTTGATTATTTTCTCTTTTGTTCTATAAAAGGAAGATATAAAAACAAAGAAAATACAGTTCTGAGCAAACAATCAAAGCAAAAGTAGGGACAGAAAATATCCTAGGAAGTAGAATAACTTTATTAGGGAATGGCATGGGGACAAAGGAAAGAATGACAAAACAAGTGTATTTACTCACTTTAAAAGATGTTACACTGCAGCTCTGGGTTTGTTCTCTTCTTAATTCAAAGTAGTAAAAGTGAGAAAACAGTTGCAAACCAGCATTCAGGTAAACAAACCATACACTCTCAGCAAGGCTAAAATGATATTCCAGCACAACAGAGGACAATGTTATAAAAAATCTGCTATCAATATGATCTGTAAAAACATCTTAAATCTTGGATGATTATTTCATGTGAGATTAAGAAGGAAACATGAGAGAAAGAGCACTTCTAAACACATTAGAAACTTGAACACAAAGACGATATGACATAGTTCATAATAAGCACCAAATTTCTCTGTAAAGTTTCATTTTCTCTATGTCTCTTTTTTTCATTCATTCTTGCTCTGAGTTTTAATTATTGGACTTAAGTGTTTGTCTTCATCTCATATCTCATCCTCTCCTATCATTGTGAGGAAGAAAATAAAGGCAATATTGTAAAAACTGTTATTATTGGCAATCACCTTAATGATTGTACACAGAAATAAACTAACTCTTCCCACTCCTAATTTAGTGGCTACATGCAAATAAGCATGGTGTGGCAGTATAGAAATCAAAAGAGACTAAATGTGTCTCAAGTTTCCTCAGCAATACTTAAAACTAAATATAGAGTGCTCTATGATATTTTTTGTTTTTATTATTTTTATGGACTTAAATTTCCACATAAAATAATGGAAAATAGATTTCTTGTGTTGAATACATGAAATTTAAGATAAATAAAAAATTTTGATAATATCTAGGATGAAAGATCATTTGAGAGCATCAGCCACTGCGTGACATCAACAGATTTAGATTCATGTTGTCTGTTAATGATACAGATATTTTCTTCTTTCTAATTCAACCTACTCAAAAGGTAAAGGAGCAACTCAGCTTTGTTTGTTAAAATAGCCCCCCTCACCCCAGACAAATATAGTTCAACATATGTAGAGACCCTGGAGATTTCTCCTTATTTGGTTGAAAGGATTAAAATTGTAGAGCATTAGATATGAGTTGCACTTTGTGAGCACTGTTTAATATCACCAGTTATCACATGGGAAAGAAAGTGATAAGTCTTGTGTCTCTTCATGGAGCTAAGTACCAAATCACCTATCACCCTATATTTTCTTTTTCTTTTTTCTTTTTTTTACCATTTTATCTCCACAGACATTGTCATCCCTGTTCATAGTGCTCCAGATTCTCACCCCAAGTGTCAATACCAACTGTGCAGTCTTCAAGCTGTCAAACCTTCATTCATTTATTCATAGAGCCTGTAGACTTAGGCATTGAGTTAGGGAAGTTTTACAAGAATATTTGCAATAGAAAAGTGTGTGTGGGGGGGAATTACCGGAGTAAATGCTATAAAGAAGAAACATGCCTGCTGAATAAATATGTGGAAAATCAGGGAAATGCAAATTTAAATCATGATGGATACCATGTTACATCCTTAGATTTCCAAATATCAGAGTCAATATAATGCCAAGTAGTGGAGAAGATGTGGATTAAGGAGATCGTTAATACCCTCTAATGAGAATGTAAATTGCTGCATGAACCTTAAGAAAATAGTTGCCACTAGTTAAATATTCACATATCATAAGGATAACTTTTTTCCACTTTTATATGTCTTAAAGAAACTCTTCCAAATGTAGTCCAGGAAAAAAATATATATATATAATAATGTTCACAGCAGCAATTTTCATAACAAAAAAAATCTAGAAACAACCAAAATAACATTAACATAGAGTGGATAAGTAAATGGTAGTAATAAACAAGGAATGTAATATTAATACAGAAGTAAAAATGCTGTTAATAACCTATAATTACTAACTAGAGATAAATCTCAAAATAGCATAGACAAAAAAGTAATTGCCAGAAGAGTATACCTACAATAAGACACATTTTAAAAAGAGGAGACACAATCTAAATATTACATTGTTAGTCATGTGTATAAATATGATAAAGTTTTATGAATCACATATTTGTTAATACAAAATTCAAGATAGTATATGCTCTAATAGAGGTAAGAGAAGGATGGAGAGAAACATATAGGTCAAAAATTGTTTAGTAATGTTCGTCTTGTTGGGTTGGTGATAGATTCTTGAATGTTCACTGTATTATATTTGATAGCCTTGCAAATATGTTAAGTAAATTATTTCGAATGTAGCAAATATTACATTAAAAATAAAGGAAATATTTATATATAGTTTAAACACATTTTCCAGTCCCTAAAATATGAGAAATTCCTTTTTTCTATTTTCAGATGATGAATGATTATTTCCTTTTATTCCTTTTTGGGGAAAGTGGGTTTATCTTTAATGGGAGTTAGCATTAGATATAAAGTAGATGATGAAAAAGTACTTACTGTTTTATAGGCTAAATATTTTCATCTTAGGGAATTAATTTTTGAATAACCACCTTTTTATTTTCCTCTATTTTTCTATCTGTTAGCTAATAATTTATCATGCCTTACTAAATTTTTGTTTGGGTAAATATAATAATGCTGTTAGTAGTACAGTAGATGTTGCCCATTCAAAACGAATCTGTTGTAGGCCCTCCTTTTAAACCTTAGGTATATGTAATAAGACAGTGTTCCTTTCGTGTTTGCTTCAGAGTAAGCCTTTTTCTACCAAAATGACAAAATCAAATAAAATGCTGGCTGTGGAGAATAGAATCATTTATCTTCTATTGCATACCAAGAGGTCTTAAGGAAGGACTATATATTGTTAAGGATTTTAAATACTTATAACTGACCAATGGGTAGATTAAAAAAAAGTGAAGTATTTTGTTCAATTACTCCAAAAGAACTCAAATGGCTAAGCAATCAGTAAATGCTTGCTAGATCAGGCAGCACTCATTCTCATTTTATAAGTACTGCTTAGATTTTTAGAAAATGATTTGTATGAGCACTTGCTATTTAACAAATTACAAGGGGTTCCATATGGGACCACTATGACTGCCACTAGATGCACTTACTAACAAGCCCCGTTACCAACACCTCACTGCCCAAGAATGCCTGCTGTGTGATTAATTTGCTTCCTCTTCTTTCACATCATATCTCTGTAAATGAACAACATAGAAAACTGGGAAATAATTTATTGTTAGGGATTAAAAACCTTCTAACAAAATTCACCAAAAAAATAAATCTCATGAATCCATCCTTAAGCTGGATAAAACTCAACACCACATCCAAAAGATTGTATCTCCCATTCTCTGATTTCCCTTAAAGTTGCTATTTTAAGCATGTTATGATCTTTTGACATTTTTCTTTCTCATGACCTTTGTGATGAGTTACTCCATTATTCCTCCTTTAGAAGGGTTGAAGGAGTCCATCTATTTCTCATAACTGTTTCTTAAGCTAAGCACCATGTCCTACTAATTAGGCAGCTGTGGCCCATAAATATAACCTTTCCCCATGAAATTCCACCCTTTCCTCAAAGCAACTTTTCCATAGGTCAAGGGTAAGTGACTGAAGGCTCCTAGATGATGATGTGGTCTCGCCCTGTGTCTTTACCCCAGCACTAATGGACAATCGCTGTACCGGGAGTGTGATGGATGACCTCTGCTCATCAGAAGGGCTGACACATTCTTATTTTCCTATGCTTAGATGCACACAAATATTCTGCTAGAAAATACACAGACTTACCTTTTGACTCTTAATTTCCATGAAGTTTAAAGGGAGAGAAAATTAACGCCCTAGAAGATTCAATGGGCGTTCTCTGCTGCTCTGATGTGACCATAGATAGGAAATGGAGGTCCTGAATGGCGGTGGCAGGAACCCATTGCCCTTAGGGTTGGGACTCCTGAAGAATCTTGTTGCCCAGTGGCTCTAATCTGTGACCTTCACACACTGAGTGTCCACCAGAGTCAGCTTTTGGACCACTAAGTTTGCTGAAGAAGAAACACTCTCCACTCCCATTTTATCTTAAATAGAGGTCAACAAACTTTTTCTGTAAAGGGACATGAATAAATATTTTAGGTGTCAGAGGCCATGTGGTCTCTGTTGAAACCACTCAACTCTGCTGTTGTTGTGCAAAAGTAACCACAGGCAACACATAAATGAATGAGCATTGCTGTGTTCCAATAAAACTTCATTTGTAGATGCTGAAATTTGTATTTCTTATAATTTTCACATTCTCACTAAACAATTATTCTTTTTTGATCTCTTTTTCAACCATTTAAAAATATGAAAACTCTTGTTGGCTCCTAGGCCATAGAAAAGCAGGCAGTGGGCCTGTTTTTACAGCCTTGTTGGTATATTCATAGCCAATGACAGTTGAAACATAAGGTAATGTTTTCAACTTAATGCAATATTTTATTTTTACATTAATCTAAACTAAAACAAAGTCAATTCACTCTTTTTGTACATTCACATACTATATAGCAGACTTCTAATAACATAGATGGATCTTTGAAAATATTATACTTGCATGGTATCACTCAAATAAAACATGAAGAAAACATTTTAAAAGCCTTCTTTAGGGCAATGAATGAAAGCAGCCGCTCTCTTTTACATTCAAGGGTGATATATTTGGCTTTATAAATAACCTTAACTAATGCTCAGCCAGGAATGATGCACAGGTGTGATGCCAAGCCATACCTTCCGAGAATTTAAATAATTTTCTGTCTACATTATAAATCTGGTCACTTCTTTTAGAAGCACATACCAAATAAATCTCAGAATTAATGTGCTAAATCTACATTCAGAAATCCAATTTTTTGGCACTACCTATGAATAACTAAGCAGTGGGCAATGCATTGCATAGTTATGGCACTGCTGAATTGTCCTTGCTAATTATTCAGTTGCTTGCAGAAAATGTCACTGGATATCAGCAGTTGTCTATCTATTCATAGTTCTGCCTTAACAACACCCCTGTTAAAATATTCTTTCCTGCATATACTTCCTTAGTTTTTTACTTTGGTAGTTTGTGTATTTGATCCAGTAATCAGAACATCTCACCTCCAAATCACTGATTCAAATGGTCTTTGGTCCCTAACATTTAATTTTCATGTTAATCAGTGGGCAACATTTTGCAATATTTCCCAAGATGCCATTTCAGTTTTGAAACTATCTAAATATCTTCTTGACTCTGTCCTGAACGTCCTTACCCTTTCCTTTTGCCTTTGTTTGTTTATTTCTAATTGTCTGTTATTACACAATCTGACTATTCTTAGTATGTATGATTCTTTTACCTCTAAAATCTCTTTCAGGACAGTAGTTTCTTTTTATCCACAGTTCATTTGCATTGTCAACTGGAAAGGTGCATCTCAGTAGACCATGATTTCCACCTGACCCAATTATTTCCACTGTGCAAAGCAAAGTGTGCCTGAACATTCCTCATGAAATAGAAAACATATGCTTGCTAGTACCATAAACATAGCTGGAACATCTGTCAGTATGTTCCATGAATTCATGCTGTGTGTACAGTTACATTAGTTTCACACCCTTATGTGAGGCTGAAGGAATGTGCTATTGAGAATAAATCTCCTAGACAATACAGCCACGACAGAGGAGAGCAGGGTGGAGAGATGCACTTCCCCAGTGATTGCTTTTCTTTGAAAGGTGGAGCCACTCACAATTACTCATTTAAAATTTTCTTAATCCCATTAAATAAAAAAAAATCCCAGAAATGAATTGGAGAGAGGTGGAGAAACGACATCTAACTTTAGTTCACCCTGTATCAATCCTCTGGCAATTTAATAAAAATGAAAACAATGACATCACAACACTAACTGTTTTAGTATGTGACCATCCTTGGAGTAAGGTATTTATTTTCATGGATTATTTTATATAATACAATAATGTTATATGATTCCTATTTGAAGCCTATTTTACAGATGAGTAAACTGAGGCACAAAGGAGTTAAATTACACAAATATTAGGAATGAACCCAAGATCTGAACCTAGGGAATTTGCTTTTTATAATCCTCATCCTCTACTTAAGAGCCGTTACAAAGCACTCCTAAATTATATTTTACATATATAATATATATTATATATTTTTAGAAAAAAATGTATATTTTTTCAAAAAGGCAAAGAAAGAAGGGAAGAAGGGAGGCATATATACTTTCATTTTCTTCTTGCTCCCAATAAACATTTCAAAATCAAATAATTGTAATAAGTATTTGTAGATACTCAACCTATGGAATTTACATTTAATTATATCCATTTTTTTTAAAAACGTTGTTCTGACACGTTTTAATTTTAGAAGAAAAAATAACAGGGCTCATAGTGCCTTTCCTTTTCACTTGACACCACCCCAAAAAAGTTGGAGGTGAACTAAAAATCAGTGGCTTTATATTCTCTTTCAGCATAGCTAGGAAGAAGCAGAAATACTAGGGAAAAGATACATTGGAAGTGAAAACTAGCAAGCAGGATAAACAGAATAATAGCTAGCTTTCTCCTATTCCCACATCAGTAAGTGGCAACCCAGCAGATGCTTATTTAATAGAATCTTCTCATTCTTGGCAAGGGAAACCCAATTTCCACTGAGGAAAGATTGTAGACATGTGTGTGCTGTTACAGAGAAGACATATAAATGATATAAGGAGAAAATAGAGGAAAGAAATCCAGAAAATATCCAAACATTTAGTTCAATGCAACCATTTGTATGGAATGCTTAGGAAACATTGAGCATTCACTGGGAACTATTAGAACTGATTTCATTTCAATATAATTGCACTAACATTATTGACTTCCTACTTTAATAAGTCACTTATGTTTCTCAGAAAATGTCCATTAAAAATACCAATAAGTACAAATTAAATTTGGAATTGTTTTACAAACTTTTCTCTCTGTTTCTTGTGCTTTAATTATGAACCAGCAATGGTTGTATATAATGAAATACAACTAAGATGGCATTGATTCCCAAGGGAAGATATTCTTCACTAAGTCACAAAGTAAATGGAAGGCCCTTGGAAGCAATAATTATATCACATTTATCAATAAGTATTATGTCCTTCCAAATCTGGAAGAGTTCCCAACAGAAATGGGGAAAACAGTTATAATTCTCAGGGAAATTAGAATACATGAGTACTTGAATATATTCATATATGACATTTATAAAAACATTTGGAGTATTATAAAACTACATGTGAAGACATATGTAAAATAACCCAACTCTGTTGATCCATGCTGAGAGAAATTTTTAAAAGGAAAGGATGGTTGCGGAGCAACATAAGTCATCGTGGTCTTAGATCATGTGTTGGAGGGATAGAGTTTGAGGTAGATGTGAAAGTATTTCTAAAGAAGTGGGAATTAGCACTGAAAGTGGTCCGCTAAAATGGAGAGGCGTGTGTTAGAGTTAAGTGATTAAGGAGGCATTAGGGAGCACCTTAAGTATGAGATGGAAACATTAATTGCATTTCCCTGAGGAATAACAAAGCCCCATGGAACATTTCTTATTGGAGAACTGATATGTGAAAAGTTTTGAGGGACGTTAATCCCTTAGGGAAGGGGGCATCAGTTATAAAATATAAGAAAGGAGGAATTGGGAGCCAAAAAGACACGTCAGAAGGTTGTGAAGAATTATAGGTGTGACCATGTAGAGTGACTCAGTAAATAGAGAAACATGGTAAATCCTTAAGAAAAAGAAAAAAATAAATAAACCTAAATTTAGAGTTTTGGGAACTAAGAAGATTATAGTACTAATGATAAAATTAAAGAAGAAAATACTATCACAGGAAAAGATGAATTTTCTATTAGAGTTTTAGTTTTGCCCATGATCATAAATAAATAAATGAAGCTGTCATCTATTGGCAGTTGAACTTAAAGATCTTAGAGATCATATTAGCACAGAGGAGACTGAGAGAAAGTGATAAAATTTCTAAAGTTGTGAGTGTAAATAAAGAGCAGAAGTTCAAGGTCTGAGCTAGCGAAAAAACAGGGAAACTGAAAGATCAGAGAAGGAGAAGATATGCTACAGTATACTCTGGTTAGCAACAAGGGAGAGAAATGTTTCAACAACGAAGAGATGATTGACTACCAATAGCAAACAAAATTGGAAATGAAGGAAACGAATCAAGATCTCAATTTCAGTGGATTCAGAGAAGGAAGAACTTTTGAAAACTGTTATAAATTTATAAAATGATGTATAGCTCTCACTTAAAATCATCATTTGATTTTTTTTGGTAATTTGAATATCAAATATCTCTCTATGTAATATATAGATAAAATGTATTATAGATTATTCTTTTCAAAGTCACCAACCCCCATCATGCATTATATGTGCATTTTATATTAATAAGTAGACAGGTGGATGGAATTAGAGAAAACCTTTTTAGCATAAATATAGATTTAAAATTCGAGCTCTAATAGCAGACAATCCTTGTTCTTCCTCTTTTTAACTATGTACTTAGGAACAACTGAATTAACGTCTCTGGCCCTCAGTTCTATCCTCTAATATCATCTATAGGAAAAGGATAATATTATTACCTAACTCACAGTGTTCTGACAAAGATTAAATGAGCTAACCCATATAAAGTAAACAGCAGGGTTTGTTGTACATAGCTACTTTGAGATAATACTTCTCTTTCTATGTGCACATATGTATATTGGAATTTTATAATGGTTGTAAATAATTAATATCATACATATGTATTTGTCCATATATTATATGGTATAACTCTAATGTATGTTTGGTTTATAGTCATATGTTTGTGTGCATGTAAAGCTAATGCAAATGGAGAACATTATAATCCCACTTACATATTTTTCATCTTCTTGTAATATTCTTAAATATGCTTTTATTCTCATCTCCAATGTGTCAAAGTTGTAAGTTTGCCAAAGCATTAGTTTTGTCATACATGTTTGGGGAGAAGGGCCAACAATGAGCGTCTTTGCCAGTCACTAAATCCAGTGTGCTAGGTATGGCTGTTTATATTCAGCAACTTCCTGACTTAAGAGAATTTTCGGATCAATGAACGGTGCAAGCATTAAGACTGAGTAATATTTTAACAAACACTCAATGCAGCATAAGCTCGCAACAGCAATCTCTCTACATCATCTTACAATGCTGGGCTATGAAGTCATTTTTATATATTAAGCTGAACCCTCTTATTTTGATTGATAAGGGATCATATTTACACAAAAATTCTCATATTTCAATATTCTCAGTTGAAATGGTTATAGTGATATTCTTCACAGCTACTAACAATGTCCCTTTTTAAATATAAATCTCTGATGAGTTACAATTAAAATAGTCAATATCCTTAAACTGGAAGGGTAATTAAGAAAAACAACCTTAATCTATTCTAACCTTAAATATTACCTGGTTTCTTTGGTATAGCTCTGTTGCAACCTGGTCACATGGTTTGGTTTATTTGCTTGTGTGGCAATTAATCTGTAAATATATTCGCCAGACATTGAAGAGAGGTAGGTCTGGAGAGAAATATTACATTCCACCAAGCTTAAGATATTTGAAAATAGGGATCATGTCCTTCCTATCTTTACTGTAGACACAAATAAATATTTAATCAATAAGCTTTTATTGAATGAAGGAAATAATCTGCTTGTGTTTCAGAAAAATAAAATAATCACAAAGAACACAAGTCACTCAAGGTCACAAATCATATTAGTTTAAAAGAAACAATGAGGCAACTCCATGTTCTTGGCAAGACACTGGGTCATAGAACATGGATGAATTTTCTGGCAATTTTTCATAGGCATACTTTTTGCTTGATTTTCTTGGTTTTGACTCCCCTCTTTGATGTTCAGATATTGCTTTCTTCTTCAAAATTTTTTGACCTGGAGGACCATAAAACCACACACTTCAGATTTTTTCCTGCTCTTCCTTTAGTAATTTTTATTGTTCTTAGCTCACTAGACTTAACTAGTTATAATTTAAGTAATTATTAGAACAAAAGTAATCAAATATCATGTTCTAATTGCATTCATACATTCTAAAGATACAACCGCTTTACCAGAATGTGAGCAATTTTCTCCTGGGAAGGTAAACGTTTGCCCACTGATCTCTTTAAGGGCAGGTTGTTTCCCATCGTGTAATTGCCCCACATCTGATACTGCAAATGATTTATGGTAAGGATTCAATATATGTTTTTAACAAATTAAATCCTTATATGAGAAAATAACCAGTAAATATAATCCATACTATTTGTCGTTACTTGGTAGTTCGTGACTGTTATTTCAATCCAAACTGGCATTATCTGTGCTGGTTTTAATGAGACGGATTATCAAAAGAAGAGGACTGAGCTTCCATCTTATGTTCGTGTCCAGAAATAGTTAATGGGTACGGCTGAGAGATACCTCATTGGTGATCTGATTTAAATTCAAATAAAAGTCTTAAAAATGAAAACTCCTATGTTGCATTGCCCTCAGCTAATATTGTTATGCTAATCCTAAATATGCATTATACATTCAGAAGCTTAAATGATCAACAGTAGCTGCAAGTTTTTCTCCGAATTATTTTTGCCACATATTAAAACTAGGCAAGATAAATTTCCTATCTGTATTTTTAACTACAGCTAATGCACCCAATAGCAATGTAAAGAAACACAGATGTTTTAAGAGATTCAAGAAAGCAGTTGCTTAAACTCAACTTTCAGAGTTCTATACATGGCATCAACTATTAAGTGGGTTTGAGAATTAAATGTTGATGATGAAGACAGCCATTTGAATATGATTTATTGTCCATTAAAACCTTTAATATATCTTGTCTTAAAATATATTCAACCTTCTCTGAAATAAAGTAGAAAAAATTCCCTTAGGAGGAATGCATTAAAAAAAAAAAAGACCTGTTCATTGTGAATGAAATCAATCTCATAAGGAAGAATGGGTTAAGAAAATATTGAGTTAGCAAATTTATAGCCAACATTTACATTTTATACTTTATCCAAATGTATTATCATTTATATATTCCTCGTGTGATCATTATCAAAAAAAATAAATAATAAAATTGATTATTTTCAAATTAAGATTTAACTCATAAGAATTTAGTTCAAAGGCAAAAAAATTATGTACAAGGCACTGCAGGAACTTTACATGAATTTTACAGCTATCTCCTTATTAGAGTCTGTACTTAATGTAAGCATAATTTGTTCCTTCTGTTTTAGGTCGTATTAATTTACTAACATTTGACATAAATCTTTGGCAACAGCTGGAACATGAGCAAAGTAATGATACTTTTCTGATAATTCAAGTTTGATGAAAATTATTAGTGAAATCAAAGAGGGCTCTTTTACATATATATTTTTTAAACCTGTCAATGGAAATTAAGCGAAAGTATGTATTTTTTACAACAAATGTTATGTACCAATGTGCAAGTGCTTATGCACTTCAACAGGCCTTCACAATGACCTAATTTCTCTGTGCCAACACAGTCTGTTGTGTGCAAAACACACATATTAGATATTAAAGAGAGGGCTAAGCACTGCATTGTGCAAATGAATTTCAGTGACACGAAAGAAAATTGTTGCATATTCTTTAAAAGAACTTTTCATACCTGGGCTTGAGTAAATAGAGAAATCCCCTCTAATTATACAATTGGTTATATTTTGAGCTTTATTTTTATTTATTTTTTTGGCTGACAGCCCTGACATCACGACTCTTGCCCGTGATGGTTATACCGGTTCTTCTGACCCTATTTTGGTGAAAGTTCTGGAAATCTCAAACTGCTCTCTCAAAAGCTTACTTGCACAGACATATTTTGGGCCCACCCAGCTACCTTGTTGGCAATAAGGAAATTGAATAATCTGTTGTTTAAAAAGTATTTATTAAAAAATTGCCAAAGTTGGTGACACAAAGTAATGTCGAATAAAATGCCTGCATGCAGATTTCATTCGAAGAGTAGAATTTTACATTGCTAAAAAAATACTTTGCATATTGTGAGACAAGTGAGAGGAAATATAATATTAATACTCTGTAATAGCACTGACATATTTTCAAGGTACTTTATGCTATTTTTCTCTCTTTTTTTTTTTTGGCATGGTCCTGGGTCTCCGGCATGGCACTCAAGAACTCTGCCTGCTGAGCCACCGTCACACTGCCCTCCGGGTACTTTAAATACATATATTTTAAATTTGTGTCACCACTGTTTTCCTGTTAGTAATACCATATCATCAGTCAGTGTAAGGGCAACATGCATGCCTGTGCTGAGACCCCAAGTGATCTTACAGCTTTCTCCTATATTACCGTGTTTGAAAACTTCATGAAAATACCTGAATTTCTTATGCAAAAAATGAGGTGATGCTCTTTGAAATAAATCAGATGCTCATTAATTTTTTTCACTCAAAATGCAATATCTTTCAAAATTATTTCGAGACAAAGTAATACAACTGAACAAGAAAAAAGTCTTTTCAGAGCTTTTTGAGATGAGAAGCAGCTGTGATTAATCAAAAAGATGAAATACATCCTTTTGATTCTTCAGTACAAACATTTAAAACAATTATAATAATGAAATGTCATTTCATATCTCTATGCATATCTGATCCTGGAGAAAGGAATACGCAATTGAAAACAAATCATTTGATGCAATGATTTGAATAACCAAATTCAAAGGGAGAGTAGCCATTGCAACTC
Organism: Myrmecophaga tridactyla; assembly: GCA_004026745.1. NCBI lineage: Eukaryota > Metazoa > Chordata > Mammalia > Pilosa > Myrmecophagidae > Myrmecophaga > Myrmecophaga tridactyla. The sequence continues at coordinate 46,587 of PVIY010000048.1, forward strand.
TATACCTGCAGCTCATTGTGTGGACTGGCAAATCAGCTGTTTAAACCAGAGGTTCTATAAATAGCATCTTCCACATAACTCGAACAAAATGCCTTTGGTGTTGGAGATAGAGAACAGAAATCACTGGAAATAGGGCTCCTCACAAAGAATTGCACATAGCTGTGTGTGTGTATGTGTGTGTGTGCGTGTGTGAAATATACCTCTAATTGCCATTTAATAGAAAACTATTTCCAGGACACACTTGCCTTTGTTGAAGAAAAATCTACTTCAAGGACAGTAAGATATGTAAAAATTATTTATACCAGTTATGATTCATGATTATACTATGCTTTATATTCAGGAAACATCAATTAGAAATAGTCATTGGTATAATGCAAGCCAATTGGAATATAGCTTTAAAACAAAAATAAAGTCTTAGTGCTATTTCTTTTGAAAAGGTGACTTTCAGCAGGAAAATCTATGTGCTGTTGAATGTGGCAACCTTAACTGCTGAATCAAGTGGAGAGTGGAGATGTGCAGGAAATGCTATTGATTTTAAGCATTATTTGAACCAACAAACAGATTTAAAATGACCTTCTGCTGTGATAACAATATCTATAATTTGAAAAGAGTTTGTGGAGGAAGAAATGTTGCCAGGTCTGGAGCAAGATAAATGGCAATTTATGGAGGTCAGCTGGCCAATTTCAGATCAAAATAGTTGATATTGCTACAAAGCAGTAAATGCATCAACACAATTTTGGGAAAATCACAATTTGAAGATACGTTAATTTCAAGGAATTGTTTTACCAGCCACATCATTGGAATTGCTTTATCTATAAAGCTAATCTTATACTTTGCAATTTGTTGCTTTCAGGTATGTTCATGGCATTAGACTATCTTGTGCCTTAAAAAAATTAAATAGGAAAATGCATCAGAGTTCAGATTTGCTTTAAGTACAAAATATAATGAACCCCAATCTCAGGCGTGCCCTTAGTAAAAAACATACTAATAGAAATATTAGTAATGAAAATGTTTGTAAAATTTTTAGGAATGATTTCTTAAAGATAACCCAACAGCTATTTTTCAATTAAGCTGGTAATGTTCTTTGAGGTTCATTGCATTTCCCATGTTTTACAATTAAACTTGGTATCCAAAGTTTCAGTGATTGGTCCAGACTCCTAATAAGAGTCATCTCATAAGCAGAAGAAGCTTAAAATAATTCAAGATTTTTCATATTTCTCCAGTTCTAAATTAGATGAGCTTGGTGTAAACTAACATGCACAGCTTCAGAAGTTATGCATTTTATTCTATTGGACTATCGTCATTTTAAAATGCTGAATGGAAATAGGCAAAATAAACCTATCTGAAAGCAAAACTCATTTAAAATGAACCTAACGTTCTTCTAAAACTGCACAGAGAAGGGATATTCTTTTAGTTCAGCACATTACCTGTCCTGAAAAAAAATTCTAACAAACTTCTTGGAACACTCAGGAAAATTTAAATCCCATTGTTACCATCATTCTTACGAACCGGTCTTTCGAAAAGCTTCTCCATTTCAGTCTCGTTTTGAAAACTTGTTTTCCAGGTTCACAAATTATTTCATTGTGCCCTGACTCAGCGTTCAGCTCAGACACTGTCTGTTCTTCTCCTTCTTAATCTGATTTAGAGACAAAACCTAATTTAATTAAATAAGAACTGAAGAAATTGTTTTAAGTATTTCCTGCTGATTGGGTACTCTGGGAATTATTTAGAAATTCCTTGGTTGGATCATTTGAAGCTTAAAAGTTATGATATTTTTAGTTGTAATTTCTTTAGGGATGATTTTCCTTGTGGAAAAAGATGTAGGAACTTGTAAACACATTATTTTTTGAAACCTCTACAAATATTGAATCCATTCAGGTATCTATCACTTTATCCATCCATCTGCTGAAAGTTGAATATAATAGAGTTAAAATCATCCATAAAGGGCGGGCCATGGTGGTTTAGCAGGCAGAGTTGTCGCCTGCCATGCGGGAGACCTGGGTTCGATTCCTGGTGTCTGCCCATGCAAGAAAGAAAAAAAAAATCATCTCTGCATATGAGTTGATGTTTCTATTTTATATGTTTCAGGATTTAGGCAGAGGAATGGCAGGCAATGGTACATTTTAAATAACTTTTCACAAGGAACTCTTGTACATCCTTTAGCCTGATTTGCTGGTTGTATACCTTTGCCCCATTTTTTTTATCTATCAGTTTATATGTACTTATATTGTCTGAACAATTTTTGAATTAGATGGAAACATCATTATCCCCTTCCTCAATGCTTTATTACTTAATACTTCAGTATATTATCTAAAAATAAGGACAAAGATATGCTTTTTCATAATCCCAGTAAGGATATTTAATATTGATTCGATGCTATTCTTTAAACAATAGCATGTATTCTGATTTTGTCAACTGGACAATAAATGTCACATATAGTTATTTTTTTTTCTGATTTCAGATTTACTACACGACAAGTCACTGTATTTATTTGTCATTTTGCTCTAGTTCCTTTATTCTGTAACTATACCTCAGCCTTCCTTTTCTTATCTTGACTTTCATGTTTTCAAGTCTTACAGAATACACATGTTTTAGAAGATCCCATAATTTGGGTTATTCTAATGTTGCCTGATGATTAGATTCAGGTTATGCATTTTTGGTAGTACCACAGAAATTTGCATATCACATATCTTGAGATTACATTTCCCAGAATGTTCATATTTTTTCTGAGCTAATCAAATGGAATCATATCAAAGAGATGTAATATAGAAGATCCTACTCTACAGAGAGCATTAACTACCAGGAATATATATCAACTGCTTTTTAAGTATCTTATTAATTTACTAATCTATAACATATGCCCAGCACTGTAAGAGATGCTAGGGCTAAATTTAATTACATGCCAATTGACAGGTATCAGGGATCAGCAAAACTACAAACCTTGGACCAAATCTAGCCACACTATTGTGATAAAATAGCAGAGTGAAATAACAGTGTTAGAGACAGTATAATCCACAATCATAAATATTTACTCTATGGCCCTTCATAGAAAATATTTGCCTCCCTTGATCTAAAGCAAATTGATTTTGGCTAATGAAAAGTTCACATAAACAATTATTGAAAAAAGAGTTCGCACAAACAACTATTGAAAAAAAATGAACAAGAAAATAGATATGCTCACATTTGGCCATGTGTGGTTTTGAAGTTGTTGTTTGTTTGATTTTTAGTTTTTCTAAGAGTGTACAAATTTTGGCCTTGAAGCTTGCATATATTCTACTATATATTAGTGTGAAATATGTACTGCTTTAAAACTATTTTACTATTCATATTACAGACTTTGCTTGGAGAAAATAAGTGATGTTACTTAACCAAATCTCTAGTGTTTTGGGGCCTACCTCACAAATTTCTGTTCTCTTGCATACTCCCTGCTGTAGATTATACTTCAAAAGACTAAGCTCAGGCTTCAGCATTTCTGTGTCAGCAAAGACTTTCTTTTCCTTCAAGCAATTTATTAAAGGGAGAATCAGATTGACTTTAGTGAAATATATTCCATCTTTCCTGAAGACAGAATTTTGTCTCATATAAGAAACCCTCTGCTTAGTCTTGAGCAGAATCACATTTTCAAACTGGTGTCTGGACACGCAAATAAATCTCATTACCCAGTAACAGGATTTGTCTGCACACCTCCTGTGCACTCCTTTGGTAACTAAGGAGTCCTTCACAGTGAGCTGTTTCTTTTTCTTTAGGTTTACTCTGACATCTGTCCAAATAATTTCACTCTGTGATATATTGTTTCATTTAAACACACCAAGAGGGTGAGAGACTAGCAGTTGATAAGGGTTCTTGAACAACATCAGTATTCTCCCTTATTTTACTTAAGGGGACATCCTAAAGTTAGCCTTTATCTGGGAAAGAACTGTAGTTCAACCTTTTGTAGCATAACTTGTGGGTGAAACTAAGAGCTGCATTCTTAGTGGATATATTAGTCATCACTACTTTCAAGACTGTCAGTTAGACTTCCCCCAAAATGTGGCTAAAACACTGTTAAAGAACATAGTCTATATTTTAGACTTGAATAGTAATTCACACCATTAATTGCACATCTTGATCAAAATGATATCGGTAAGACTAATATTAAGTGAAGTTAAGCCAAAAAACCCAAGATGCCCTTAAATGGAAACCTATCTTTGCTCTGTACCACCATTCCTAATTGCTAGCCAGAGGTATCCTCCAGCTTATTTTAAATCATTCTCTTAAATGGTTCTTCTTCTCTTGTTTCACTCTAACCTTCAGTGATGATAATAACAATAGCTAGAAATTGCCATTCTATGCCATGTTTATTTTATCTATGATTTTTATAAACCTCTTGCAAGGTAGATGCTGTTTCATGGAAGAATGTTACACATGCAAGAATGAACCATGGAATGGCTTTGACTCTCCAAAGGCCAGAGGACAAGTGACAGAGTTGAGATTAAACACAGATCTATTTAATGCTGAAGTCCTTTTATTTTTATTCCAAAGCTCTATAAATACTTTTGGTGGCTGTTTGACCTTTTTGATTAAGATTAGAATAAATTTTCAAAATATTAGTTGTAAGTTGAATAGATTTTGTTTTAATTCAGCTTTCTCCTGCACTAGAATAATATTTTTATTAATTGCAAAATGATACCATAAACCCAAAGAACCTGTGCAGCTTAGTGAGCCTCCTATTTATACACTGCTTTGAAACCTGCTCATTACTTTACGGTTTGACATTGCCTGATATATGCCAATCTGACATGAGCAAGAAGACTTCTGGATTTTGAAAGTTTTCTTGTCAAATGATGTTAAAGAACTAACTTAAAATATACCTGAAATTTCTATGTTCTAAGTTTTAAGTTTCCCACTTCATTTCATAGAAACTTTATATTATGGTTCTGAAAGTTAGCAGAAATATTAGTAAATTTAATAGTTTTAATTGGATAATTAATCTTCCTGAAAACAATTTTAATTGGCTTTAGAGACAAAAGCAAATATAATAGCTACAATATTATGTAGGTCTATACAAAATTAAAAAATAATAATTGCATATAAATATAACAAGTGATAAAAGGACTTTACCTGTTATCATATTAAATACCCACTAGTTTTAAGAGATATAAACAAATGAAATCAATGGACACCTCCTCCTAAGATTTACAGCAAGATGTGAGAGCCAGACCTGAAAACCTCAGCAACCATCCCAACTCCTTCCATTTCTGCTTTTGTGAGAGCACTGGGGAGTAGAGAGAAGAAGACAATAAGAATAGAGAAATAAAGAAGTAAAGGAGTGAAGTACATATAATAAAATCGTTTTCCTTTGTCCAAAAAGTAATTGGGGGTTGTGAGGGAAAGGACACATGTGGAGGATCCAAGAGAATTTCTTGTGATGCAAAAGAGCAGGTTAGCTTATTGAAATCAGAATCTTTAGAACCACTAATGTTCTAGTTCACTAGCTGCCAGAATGCAATATAACAGAATCAGAATGGATTTTTAAAGGGGGAATTTAATAAGTTGCTAGTCTACAGTTCTAAGGCTGAGAAAATGTTCCAATCAAAATAAGTCTATAGAAATGTCCAATCAAAGGCATCCAGGAAAAGATACCTTGGTTCAAGAAGGCCGACGAAGTTCAGAATTTCTTTCTCAAGTAAGAAGGCACATGGCAAACACAATCAGGGTTTCTCTCTCATCTGGAAGGGCATGTGGCGAGCACGGTGTCATCTGCTAACTTCTTTTCCTGGTTTCCTGTTTCACGAAGTCCCGCGGAAGGCATTTTCCTTCTTCATCTCCAAAGGTCTCTGGCTGGTAGACTCTGATTCTCATAGCTATGTCATTCTGCTCTGCTCTCTCTGACTCTCTTTCATTCTCCAATATGTTTCCTCTTTTACAGGACTCCAGAAACTTCTAAAGACCCACCCAAATGGGGTGGAGACATGTCATCACCTAATCCAGTTTAACAACCACTCTTGATTAATTCCATCTCTAGGGAGATGATCTGATTACAGTTTCAAACATACAGTATTGAACAGGGATTATTCTGCCTTTATGAAATGGGATTTTGATTAAAACATGGCTTTTCTAGGGGACATACATCCTTTCAAACTAGCACAACCAATGTTGGAGTTACACATAACAACAATGTGAGAAGAGACTATATTAAAAAAGAGTCTAATTAGAAAAGAAAGAACCTTGAAGGACAGAGAAGATAAGAGGAACAGGAAGAACCCACAGAGCTGTCCAGGATGTCACTTGTTCAAGCGAAGTTATGCTCCAAGATAAGAAGGTATGTGAACAAAGTGAAATGAATAATGTCACTCCATCTGTGAGAGAATTTTGTAATGGATAGGATGGCTATGGAGAGGAGTAGCCCCTAAATGCAGGCACAATCCTTTAAGAAGACCATTGCCTTGATGGAGACTACAAGAAGGTGATGAAACCAGTACATTCAGGAGCACTGCCCCACCACTGACAAAACAATTTGCCTACATTGCCTATCTCTCCTATCTCTTTTCAAAATTCCCATCCTGGAGGGGCCACATCCAGAGAGCAAAGATAGAAGAATGTGAAAGCAGACCATTACCCTCCTCCCATTATATCTTTCCCAAGCCATATATTTGCTAACACCAGAAGGAGGAAAAACATAATTGAGGTATAACACGACAAAGTTAAATTGGACAGGACTCACTTATAATCATTCAGACTGGTCATAAGTTATGGAATCCACTCAAGATGATTTTAAGTGCATGAGAGATAGGATTATATATGGCTCAATTTGAAGACAGTGAATATGTTATTTGTCTCCCTGTGCTAGAATGTAAATTTCAGGAGATTTCTTCACGGATGAATCTCAAAAGGTTGGGTCATTGCTTGCATAGATGTTCTCAGTAAAATTTTGCTGAATGAGACTAATGAGACAGTACACCATCTCCTTAACATGAAGTGGTAAGAACTGATGGTAATAGCTGAAATGCTACTCTTAGGCTCAGATCCTGAGCATGAGAATTATAATAAGTGATACAGAAACACCTTTTTAATTTCCTACCTTTCCATTGAATTTTCTGTTTCGTATACCCAAGCAAGTGCTGGCACATAGTTACTACAAACATTACTTTTGTAAGTTCTAGGGAAGCATTTTGTTAGTCTCAAAGTATATAACCCTGACAGTATAAAACACAAGAGTAATGGTTAAAATAAAAATGAAGTTGTATTTTACGTAGTTTTAAATTTTATTAAAAAAAAAGTCTTCCAAGAAGCAACGTTTCTCAGGAGCCAGGTTAGGTTGTATTAATTATGGGTAAGGATGTGGCAGCAGCAGGATTGGAGTTATGGTTTGGCAGTATTGATTGAATAAGTGTTTGGGAAATTTGGTTTATCAAGAGAAGTGGGCATGTTCAGTTGGTTTTTCAGGCCTTGTAAATGTCACAGTAGAATATATTTTAGTCCTTCAGTGTGTTCTCATGGTCCTTCTCTCTAGGCCATGAAGGATTTCAAGAACAACATGCTTAACTCAAATGTCAGAATCTAGAACTTTACTACTATCCAAGTTTTCTAAGTCTGAAGCACAAGTTCTGTGATTTTAAGAGATGCTTGAGTCACCAGAACAATCATTAGTTTCTCATATGACTTCCGGTTACTGTGGTGATTTTAATCATCCATGTATTATTATCAGTGCTATAGAAGCATTGATGATTGTGAGCAGAGTAGAACATAGAACCATGATGCCAAGGAAAATAAGAAGTACAATCACAAATTCAAGACTTTGACCATACATGTAATTGTCCAAGTGACAAGGAAAATAAATCTCAGACTCCATCTGAATTCCCTGAAATGAGTGACTTTGAAAGTGGCATAGTAGCCAGATCTCTAAATTTCATCTGTTTTTGTATCGTTACTCAGATAATTCTATATCAAAGATTAGTTCTTGGAAACTAAAGCTTTGGAATTAAAAAGGAAATCTTTGCATTATTATTCTTAAGAATTTACAGTTTAGTATTTTAAACCATCAGAGAGGAAAAGATGAGGAACCAGGGTATAAAATTTAGAAACATAAGTCACTTCATGGACAAATACTGGACCAATCTTTATGTTGAACATTAGTACACTTATTTGCAACTAAGTAAGGAATGAGTAAAACTTATTTTTATTAAGATATCCCATTCAAAACGGACTATGCAAATCAAAATGCCAAACAATCCTGATTATTTTTATTAGTTTTCTTTTATAAAGAGAAAGAATCAATCGATGGAATGGCCATAACAGTAAAACTACAGATATTTACTTTTCTGAATTTGGTACCTGAATTTGAAGAGACAAAAATTAAGTAATGGGCTCATTAATTGAGGGTGGCCAGAAATGGAATCAGAGGGCTAATTAACTACCTCAGGAATTGTTATTTTGGATATGAAAAATAAGTAAATGTGTGCATGTATTTGTGAAACCCTATTCAAATGTGAAACCCTATTCAAATGTGGGTGTTTTCTTGATATGGAGCAGGGCGGGGCTGGGTTTGCACACACCCTCAACCTGATTTATTCAGAAAAACCTACCGCAAAGCAGTCATTATTACCTGATCATCATAGAAATACCTATCTTCTATTAGACCTGTACGTAAAATCTCATTTTTTTTTATACAGGCAGCTAGGCAGGATTTTTTCACTCTTTTTCAATGGGGAAAGCATCTTCCACAATGGAAATTTGTCCCCAGTTAATATTTGTCCCCAGTTAATATTTGTTTGATAGAATCATCAACCCTTGGTTAAAGTTGATTGAGACAGAATATACACCTGCTCCCAACTGGGCAACCAGACAGGTACTCTTCCAATAAACCTTATGATTGGTGTTCAAATATCATGCTAGTGCTGAAAATGTAATGAAGTGAATTTGCAAGGAGATACAGAGAAAGTGTTTCTTCAGAAGAATGAATCAGAAGTACCCAATAGAGTCAAGTGGGATTAATACAAAATACTCTCTCATCCCTGTTGGCTTTCCAGTTCCCACTTCTTATTGACTGCCATTTGTCTCTGGATCATTCTGTTAGTTTCCTTTATTGGTAAGGTATTCTGAGTTGCTTAGAGTCTTCATTGAAACCAAAAGGACATTAAATAATTCTGAGCCAAAACACTGAAATTCCTGATCCAAAACTCACTAAATTTTCCTCAGATTTTCAAAGCTCATCTCTTAAATTCTAGACCTTTTAGAAGTTGTGCTTGTTGCCCTCCCTTTCGCTCTCCTTCCTTCCCCACATTCAAAATTAATTTAAACATCTACTTCAGTTCCCTAAATGTGAAATTTCTTTACTAGAATTGTTTAATGTTGAATTTTTGCCAGGGTATGCTTGAAATCCCTGAAAATATGGCCTCAGTGGCATTTCCTAGCTTCTGACATAGGTACAGAGGTCAGGCTCACTTTATGCACAGAAAACTCATTATAATGGCTACATTTATTAAAGAAAATAATGAATAAATTTCAATAGATATAATTGAATTAGTCCACTGAGACTTTTTTAGAGTATAATCTTTTCTTGGAATGCTTAGCATATTCTAACAGTGCCTATTTTCAGCTAAGATATTTAATTCATATGCATTATAAGAAATATCTTACCTGGCTGAAAACATTTATTTTATCTTTGCCCCTCTCCTGATCTTCTCCAGGCTTGGGAAATATGCCAGATCAAAGAGAAGTAGCTTTGCATCCTTCCTTAGGAGAGGAGAACAAAGCCCAGGCCATGTTTATTTCAACACCAAAGCTTACCATGAATCACAGAGGATAAGTCTATGACTTTATGTGTAACTAAAAGCTTTGTTTATGATTTTCAATGAAAGTTTTCAGGACAATGGATATCGACAATGAGCACTTTGTAACTAAGTGTTAAATTTTATGGTGATCTTCTGCTTGTGTGACCTGGTTCAAATTCCCTCAAGAAATCCCCGTAAGTGTGAGCTACAGCATATCCATTCAGATCATTCATCTTAATCCTCTACTAAATAAAAATGTTGCATGTGAGAGCATGTTCAGGTGACTGATGAGGATATTGAAAGAAGAATAAATTGCTTGCCATAATGAAAATATATCTAGGTGCTAAGTAAAAATTCTTTAGGCCTCTTGTAAGCTCTATTTTATCTAGAAAATGAAGAAAAAGAACATAGGAGACAATGACCTTGGACTTCCCTAACCAAAGGGCAGAACAGGGACCAAGCAACATGGGTTTGGCGAGTATGCTGTCAACCTGTGCTGGGCGTGTACCAGTAAATTCCAGGATATACTATCAACATGAATTACCTACCACATAATGTAAAATATAAATTCCTTTCCTTCTTGTCAAAACCACAGTGATTTGGCTACTGCTTAGCACTCTCCATCACTCTCCTCTCACCAACAACACATTGTCAGGAGGAACCATCTTTCCATTCTTCTAGTACACCCATATTGTTTCCATGTAAGAGTCTTTGTCTAGCTGTGCCTTCTGTCTAAACATTTTCCTCCAAATTTCACCAGGTTGAATATTTTCATTTGTAAATCAGTTTAAATCATAATTTTTTCTTGTAAATAAGATACATAATTTAATTCTTGTCCTTGTCCCTTCAAATTGAAAGGTCTATGAGGTAGAGAGCTCTGTCTTCCTCAGTGCTGCATCCTCAGAAGTTATGACAGGGCAGGTCAGAGAGTAGGCAGTCTGTGTGGGGGTGTGTGTGTGTATAAATATACATAAAATGAATGCATTGCAGCATAATATCAGCACAAATAAATGTTGAAGGCATGAGATGTGCTAGAAGATTATTCTCATTAAATGGACACTGTAATATGTATTTGAGGTAGTCAAACCTTAAATCAGCTATTCTCAATAGGAAGTAGAAGGTAAAAGTTCATGCTATTCAGGATGGTGTTAAGGAAATAGAGAAGATTTGACTCTTTGGGGAGGCACAACAACATCTTTATGTTTCTCAAAATGAGATGTTGTTTTTTTTTTTTTTTTTTTTGCATGGGCAGGCATTGGACATTGAACCCAGGTCTCTGGCATGGCAGGCAAGAACTCTGCCACTGAGCCACTGTGGCCTACCCCAAGTCACTGATTTTTAAATAAAGTTGGGAATCTCCACTTCAGTGATTGATGGCCAAAATCTGGTTATTCCCATAGGTCTATCACACTTGTCTGCATATATAATTTTCTAGAAAATAATGTAAATCAAAGTCTATATCATAAAGATAAAGGGACTTATTTGTGATGTTCCTTTTCATAGTCAAAGGTCCACAGATTTTTCTTTGGCACTTGCAGAAAACTTTATTGAAGTTAAGAGTAAGGTCCCTCAAATCAGAAAACTAGATCTGACTTATGGTTCTACCATTATTTAACCTGTTTTAGCCTAAGTTTACTAAACTGTAAAATGGTGATAATTATGGTACCTAATACATCGGCTTTTGTAGAGATGAAATGAAATTAGAGTCCAGCATATAACATTACAAAACCTTATGCTCATTGAGTGCTTATTGTATCTTAACTGTTTTATAATACTTTAGCTTACCTGAATTTAGGCCAGGTGACATTTAAGTTATGTACTATCATCACCACAAATAAGAGTTAAGTAAAATGAGGCCCAAAGAAGTTAAATGGCATTCCAATGTCATTCAACTAGTAGAATTCTCAGACAGAATAACATTTAACTATTTTCCACTTTTGCTAGTACTATATCAACTTTTCGATAATGCAAGTTACATTGAGAACAAAATTGTTTCAACATCATCCCATTTATCTAAGTTACCACACAGTTTTGCATCCTAATTCCTTATTTATATCCTCCAAAGTTTTGATCGTAGTTTTTCCCCCATGCCTATGAATCCAAAATTCTCATTTAGAATACTGGTGGTATTATAGAATAATTTACGTGCCTTTGCTTTTGAGATCAGACACTTCTAAGTTGAAACTCTTACCTCAAAATTCACTAGGTGTATGTTTTTGTCAAGCAACTTACATATTTATGCTGCACCTTTCTTTTCATAAAACTGGGGAAATTATAGCACCTGTAGGACACTGAGGAATAAATTAACTATTGTATATAAGTGACTTGGTATATTGTTTGGTGCCTGGTAGTTGCTCCATTAGTTTATTAATGACCTGTTAGTCTAGATCACCCTCCCTGAGGTTGCCAGATATTGTGCTTATAGTCATTTCCCTGTGCTCTACCTCCGGAGGGAAGGCACAGTGATCATTATGGTTGTTTAACAAATATTTCTGACTCTCCAGCCTTCCAGGCACAACGTTAGATTGCACTTTCTTAATCTTTTGAAGTTAGTTGTGACTATTATTTTGGCCATGAAATATGGCAGAAGTTTCCGTGTTTTCCCAAATAGAGACTGCAAAAGCAAATAACTGATTCTCCATTGTGCCTTTTCCCTGCTATACTCATTGAGAACGGTCTATGTGATGCGTGTTCTCTCAGCCTAAGCCTTGGTACCAGGAGCTGGTAGCAGAGTATCCGGATACGTAACATAAATAAAAAAGAACTCTTTGTTGTTTAAACACCACTAGGATTTTGGATTTCTCATAATAGCAGCATAACTAGACAATCCTGATTGACACAGGGGATACATGGCTTTTTAGCGATCCTTTTTAAGATTTCACTGGGGAAAAATAATCTATTCATTCTAGCTTTCAAAATATTATTCAACACTTTATCTGCTTTGGAGCTTCCCTTTGCTTGACCGTGAAATACCTTGTTTTCTTCATGGGAGAAAGGAAGGCTCTGGTAAAGACAGTTCTGTGAGTTTCAGGATCATGTAAATTAGAGCAAGAAAAGGAAATCTATGTAACAAGAAGGAATAAAATACTCAAGCTGAAGAGAAGAAAGACTCTTCAGAACATAGGAATCCTCTGTTTCTCATAATATTCCGTGTGCCCATTATTACCTAAGTGTGTAGCCATGGACAGATAAGGTCAGTGAACGTGTCAGGCATGGCTTTTCTTATGCAACTACAAAATTGAAAGAGCAAATGTAGATATTGGCACTTACAACTCACTATAGTGTGGTTGATATGGGTTAATATTGTACCTACATTTCCATGTGGTATGGAGCACGACGTTCTCCTAATTACCCTGGTAATCAGGACTTTACTGTATGCATCATGCATGCATTTACTGTATGCATTACTATATGCATACAGAACCCTGAAGTGACCCACAGGAAACCACAGGGGATACTGCATCAAGAATAGCCACCTTGACAGTTCCCAAACAGGTTTAGCATTTACGCTTTGTAAAAGCTTGAATGCTAAGGTAATACCGAAGATGAATAACAGTAAGAATGATTTGATTAAAAGAAGATCTAGTAAGCCCTTATTATTCAGCAACTCAATTTTTTCTATATGTAGTGTTTTTACCCTTTATTTTTCTGGAAACAATAATATTTACTTACACAAAATCTAGAAAAACGTATTCATTTCTGCATTTCTGTAATTGTATATATATATATATATGGCATGGATAGGCACTGGGAATCGAACCTGGGTCTCTGTCATGGCAGGCAAGAACTCTGCCACTGAGCCACGGTCACACAGCCCTATAATTGTGTTGTTTTTTTTTTTTGAATGGGCACCAGGAACCTATAATTGTATTTTATAAATACATTTTCTTTTAATCTCTCGCCTCATCATCTTTCTAATGCTTGCTTTTAGACTCTTTCAGATTGCAAAAAGGAAGCCATATTCAGGTTAAGTCTGCTGGTGAGCATTTATTGAATGGATGCACTAAAAAGGAAGAACAGAAAACAATGTTAGCAGATATACAGACAAGTTCTAAATAGAATAAGCTCTAATAAATTAGTCATTTCGTCTTCCTTTCTGTGGAAGTATCCTTGCTCTTTATTCTAGTATTATTAATTACATTTTGTGAGGGTGGTGGATTACCCAATTGCTTCTTTTACTGCTATGTACTCCCTCCTTTTTCTACATTTTGAAGTTACATGCCCTGCCTGCTAATGCCCGTTTGGAACTAACATATTGTATCTTTACTAAATACTCATCTCATGCCTTGAAAATCCTTAAATTGCTATCCAGCCTAGAGACGGTTAATTCGTGGCTTCAATCTTGGTTGCTAATTCGATAGATCGTGGCTAGGCTAAAGTCCTGCTGTAGAAATTGTGGCTGTCTTTGTGTTAGTTAAGAACTACTTCTCACTGCTAGCTTGAAAGCGAGCTGTGCAATTGGCTACCATCTGCAGAATTGTATCCAGTACTACTAACACCTGAATACATTTTTTAAAATAATGTCCAATACAAGGGATCTTGTGTAAAAATCAACTAAGACAAGTATTGAATATGTAAATGAATGGAGATATCTTTATTAAAATATCACAAATTGTATTTTAATGAAAGAAACAAAAATAGTTTGAAATGTTTTGAATTTTTGAAGTTTTATAATCTAAGAGACGAAACAACGTTCTGGCTTTATAATGTTGAAAAAAGATATTTTGTACAAACATGAAAACAAATTATCTAAGCGATTATGAAAAAGTAAATAATGAGCAAGACTGCCATTCTTTTCTCTATCCTTGTCATGATTATGATTGAGTAACTGATGCCCAATTATGGAAAAGAAAATTATGTAAAATTAAATTTGGAACAAAACCACATGGGGTTACATAGATAGCTGATGAGTAAATAAATTAAATATCAAAAATGGTGAAGAATCAAAAGTAATTGATAATGTACAGTACTTTCAAATAAGGCTAAATCCAAGCAACCCAGGTATCAATCAGTGATCTGGTTGAAGGGTCTTGTTGTAATGAAGGCTCTGCCTTCTTATTTCACTGGTCTTCAGCTTACCTTGTGATGCTACAGATAATAGGACATAAATTGTTAAGTTTATTAGAAATATTTAAATGCTCAGTAGATAGAAACAAATGGACTCTATTTGCAATTTTTCACAAAAATGGAAGCAAACATTCATATTAAAGGATATTTTCAAAACTTCCTTTTGAAACTTTATTTCTGTTAGCTACAGAAATCATTAAACATCTTATTTAAATAACACGCATAATATGGACATCTTGGTCCTTTGGCATTTCTTTTAATTTCTACATTTTTTTAATAATAAAAACAATGCATGGATAACAAATCTCAAGGGAGTAGTGTATTAATGAAAGGCTTTCTTTCCCATATCTATTTTTACTTCTTTTTTTGCATCAATGTGGGGCATAGTGCTTCATTTTCAAATAGATTCTTGAGACAATCCTAATCTTGAATAGCTGAGCTCAATTCAATTTTGTTTGCTCTACTCTGACATTTTTCTACCATTATTAGTTCCTTGTCATTGACATGGTATCTACACAGATATTCCCTTTGGTGTTTATTTATCAACCTTCGTATTTTTGAGCATCAACCTAATGTATTTTAGTAACATAACTAATTTTTTTTGCAAAGAGATAAAGCAGAGTTATCTGAAATAAAAGGAACTGTTTTAAATCACTGATAGAAGGAGATGTTATTTTTTCAATCCAATTTTGTTAGTATTTATTTAGTTGTGAGGATAGACAGGTGTGAGATACAATGATAAAAAACAAAACAATGATATAAGAACACCTTCTCCTAGTCCCTAGGAATTTACCACATAGTCTGCTATACAGACACAGTATTTCTTTCTATCACCTTTTGCATAAAGGAAGTACACAATGCTTTCAAACTTCTCATCAGCTATATTTAATCTGCATGTAAAAAATTGTCTTCTGAGTAGTTAGATACGAAAAGCAGCAGTTTCTAAATTTTTGCTTAGTGGACAAGTCAGGTCCAATTAAAATGTAAAGACGAACAGCATTGGGTAGGGGTGATTAAAAAAAAAAGGGTTATGGCTGAGGGTTAAATAAGTGAAAGAAATGCTATTTATGGGACACTTGTGTTACAGAGAATAATGTTTGGCATATACTTCTTTAGAGACCTAATTCAAATAAGATGAAAGTTTTTAATTTATCATAATTTTTGATGTATTAATCAACAGGAAGTACCCTTTCCAATTTTATCCTTCAAGTGGTGCCATAGTTCTAATAAGTGATTTTTGATTCATTGTTTTTTTACAAAACTCTTATAATTTTCACTCATAGAATGTTCAGTTTATTAGGAATTAGGCACAATCAACACTTGAGGGAACCATCAGCAAACACACCTCTATTTTTCTGACTGCGGTGTAGCTCACCTGCAGGTATAGATATAATCTATGAGGTTGTCTTCAAACCTCTGTTTCACAGAAAGGCCCTTAATAACAGCAGGTGATTTTCTTAATGCCTCAGAGTATGTTGACATTTCCAAGCTACTTTACAAATGATGAAACAGTAATAAACCTGTAACAATCTTTGGAAAAATTTATTATGCATTTTTATTTCCTTCATTCATTTAATTTGATGGAAACTATTCTCCCATTATTTAAAAAAATCGATGCTTAAGAAACTTGAACTCTTAAATCAAAATGAACCTACATTTATCTAGGGAAAAGGAACCCTAAGAATACAAACCAGAAAAGTGCAAATCGGTTTTAAAAATACAGTTCTAAATAGCTATCAAATGCAGTGCACGCTCTATAAACTGCAGACGGCTTCCTGAATAAAATATGAGGACACGTAGCTCTGTGACTATCTATCTCAGTTAGTTAAAAAAAAATTCTGAAGAAAATTTCTAAATAGGCCATATACTATCTGCAAAGGAATAAACAAAGTAGCCAGCAGTGACAGTGTGTGCTTTTGATGTGGTAGAACTGTGTGCAAATACAGGGCCTAACAAATGTCAGCTCCTCATTTGCAAATGAAGATGTAAAAGGAAATGTCGGTGACAGTACATGCAACAGTTCATATTTGAAGTCTGGCACAGTGAACTGACAGCCACAGAGGAGCTGCCGTGGTCTAATCCTTTCATTTTGCCTTCTAGCAATGATAGTTGAGAAAGGGGGAGAGAGGGGTGGTTAATAAATATGTGATGAGGAGAAGCTATGGAGGAATGACATATCTTCTCCTCTGCAAGAACTCATCTTCAGAGATAATTAACTAGGTGACAACATACAATGTGCCATTAACAACAGCATTCAAATCATTTCTGGACTTAAGTACAATTTTAAGCTGCTTATCAGATTTTCATTTCTGAGTCCATTCAGCTGTCAGGCTTACATCCTGACTCTTTATTGAAGCTCACATGGGAATCCAAAACCTTCTAATTTTCTATACAGATTCATTTCAGAATCAATTAGAGTTGGTGGCAGTCTTGCCCTGTGTGCAAAGGGGATTAGCTGGGCACTTGCTCAGTTGAATCTACCTCTGAATGTGTATATTCAACCTTCCATCGAGAATGAGCTCTTTCTCTTCCCTTCTAAGAGGTCTCTTCAGCAATTGAATCACTATAGACAACAGATGGCAGATAAACACTCGAACAGCCTCCAATTTTGTCAGGAAAGGAAAAGTGATCGTTCAACTCTCTCTTACAGTAGGTAAAAGACCTTTGGGCATTTGAAGCATGCTCAGCTTTTAAAATAGGGAAATCCACAATCCTCTCCCCTCTGAACTTCTCTGGCAATCTCCATGAGTCCTTGTTTCTGACTTTCTCTCATCAACTATTGCCACATCTTGACCTTTCTTTCTTTTCATCCCCAATTCTTCCTCACACAATTTTGCTGAAACCTTTGTTCATTTTGATTCTATCCAGGTCTAAAACATCATCTTTTATATTATATAAAAGCATTTTTTAAAAATAAAACATTTTAATCTTAGTCTTATAGAAACCCTGTTATAGAGCATATCAAATGTAAATGTTTCCTACATTATTTCCAGTTGGAGCATTTTATGAACTTTCTAAATTTTCTTAATTGTTATCAAAGGAAAAAAAAAGGAAAATGTATGTAATCAACTTGAATATGGGTGCTCATTTTTAGGCATTCTTGTCAATTTAATTAATCATATTTATTTATTTCACAAAGTTAATTAAAATAGTACTTGTACTCAGTTTAAAAACAACTACAGCTGTAAGTCTTACAATAACAAACAAAAGTCAACTGCCTTTAGAGACTGTGAGTTAAGAGTTAAGTCTGCCAATTATTTTAGAAGTTTCTTCTGGTATTTTCCTTTGGATTTCAAACTACATTATTGTTCTTAACTTTGTATTTCAAACTGCATTACTGTTCTTACATTGTTGTTTCTCAACTTTTCAAATTTAGATGTCAATTACTGACTTCTTTCTACTAAATATAATGTTTGAACTCCAACTGGGCTGCCAACCTTTGCATGGTTTCTTGACTGTGTTACAGTGCCATATACATAGATTGGAATGTGAATGATGTCCCCTGAGTTGTCCCCTGTGTCCTTCTAGCCCCACCCATATCCCCCTTCCTAATCTCCATTGCTCCATTGTATTGATTTTCTCAAGTCTAAACTGCCATGGATTGTAAGATGCAGCATTGTTTTATGTACCATTTAAAAGGGTAAATTGCTGCTCATTAAATCAAGATGTAAGGCATTCTTATGTTTAAAAACTTTTTATTATACTTGTTGAAAGGGACTTTTTTAGACTTATTTAGACATAAACCTTTATATCATTCTTGTCTGCAAGAAAGAAAAATAGAATAGAAATCAATTAATCAGGTTTTCCTAAAATTTCTTCTTTATTGAGAATTTGACTCTTCTGAATGACTTTTCCACTCAGGATTGCTTTTTTATGCTTTTCAAAACAATATTGTTTTTCTCAGTATCATCAAGAGTGTGTTGGAAATGTATCATATTTTAAAAGACCATTTCATATTGTATTTTGGATTTTTTTCCAAGTCTTTCACACCCATTCTGCAACATTTGATACTGACATTTTCTTGATCTTTACAGAAGATGTCAATGGAAAGTTTTCACATCACAACTGGTGCTCTCATTTCTTCCTGAAATGGCAATTCAATAGGCTGTTGGCTGAAAAATCCAGGTGTTATAGAAATCCACACATGCCACCAAATTAATAGCCATTTTTTTTTCATGTGAGGGCCAGAAAAACTATGTCACAGAATAATACCGGGGGAATTGCTCGATGAGACACTGTTTATTGATTATAAAATGCATTCTAAAGTCAAAGAATTTAAAATTAGAAAAAAATGCATCTAAAAGATGGACAAAACAATAAGCAGTGATTCTTTAAATTAATTTTAATTTCTGAAATTCTTAAAACTATTAAATATAGATCCAGGTGGCTAAATAATATTTAATAAACACATGTCTTTCCTTATACACCATTTTGTTCTTCTTAGGGTTCATAATCAAACTTTTTATATTGAATACTCTATCATTCACTAATTCTTTCTCCTGCCTCTCCAACAGACATTTAAAACTCAATTCAGGGCAATCAAACATATCAAGTCATCTGATCTGTCAGTCCCATTTATTTAACACGTAGGAGACACCCATTCTGGAGTTCTCTTTCTCTGCTACAATGTGGAGCAGCTGTTTTCATTAAGTTATTTCATATGATCATCATAGGTCTTTCTGATCCTTTCTCGTTGATTCCATGTGTGAAGACTCTTACCTTCTCCTTTTTCTTTCTTTACTTATGGAATATACCCTCCAGAAGATTCCTTAGAAGGGGTGCATAGGAGGGATATTTTTAAAATCACTTCCTGTTAATATTTTAATAGTAATCTCATATTTAATTAATAGTTTGTCTGATTTTTGGGGGGGTGGTACGTGGTCCAGGAATCAAACCCAGGTCTCCTGCACGAAAGGTGAGAATTCTGCCACTGAACTACCTGTGCACCCTGGATGAATATATTTTTAAATGAATGGCATTACTTTCATTGTATTATACTCTCATGTTACTCTTGATCAATCTAATGGCATTGTTATTTTAATCTGTATGCGACTATTTTATTATCTCAGAAAGTTATAAGAATATATTTGTAATTGAAAAAATTCATGATATTAGATGTGGGTGTGTTCTAGTTTGCTAGCTGCCGGAATGCAACACACCAGAGATGGATTGGCTTTTAATAAAAGGGGATTTATTTTGTTGGTTCTTCAGAGGAAAGGCAGCTAACTTTCCACTGAGGTTCTTTCTTACGTGGAAGGCACAGGGTGGTCTCTGCTGGTCTTCTCTCCAGGCCCCTGGGTTCCACCAACTTTCCCTGGGGTGATTCCTTTCTCCATCTCCAAAGGCCTGGGCTGAGCTGCAAGTGCTGAGATGAGGAATGCCGAGGTGCTTAGGCTGTGCTACGTTGCACTCTCTCATTTAAGCACCAGCCAATTAAGCCAAACGTCACTCATTGCAGCAGACACGCCTCCTAGCTGACTGCAGATGTAACTGGCAACAGATGAGGTTCACGTACCATTGGCTTATGTCCATAGCAACAAGACTAGGTGTGCTCACCTGGCCAAGTTGACAACTGAATCTAACTAACACAGGGTGTATATCTTATTTATTTAAGTCCTTAAAAATATAGATACTTGTGTCTTTCAGTTCTCAAAATTTTGTTTTCTATTAATTCTTGTTCATTTCTTCTCATCTTTTTCCTTGACCTCTGCTTTCCCAATTATGCGGAGTTAGTAGGTTCTGAATTTAACCTCTATTAGATTATCATTTCTCTAATATCTTCCATTTGTGTTTTTAAAAAGATTTCATCCATGAGACATTTCTCAGCTTAATCATTCATTTCTTTTATGACATTTGAATTTAGGTTTTCATATTTATTCATTTTTGGCTTCTATAACCTTAATTTCAAAGAATAGTTTCATTTTCTCTGACTGATGCTTTTCTAAATAGCATTCTGTTCTTATTTCATAGCACACACTCTTCTCTTATTTGCACACAAGCACACAGATTAGGTCCTCTTCATCTTTTTTATGGTTATGCTGTCCTCTTTATGTAGGCCTTCCTTATATAGCTAGTAATGTATAGCTGTCAGTTTCTATTTCAGATTAAAGCACCAAAATGCTCATTGGAATTTCTCTATGAGAAACAGTGATTTCAAATGGTAGGCTTCACTGCAGGGTATTAAATTGGAGACCAGCATCCAAATATTAGAAGCCACTTTCCTCTTCTCTATTGACGGACTTTTCCCCAATAGCAGGGACTCCAATAACTGCTTGATGACTATAAGCTCGCCTAACAGTCTCTCTGCTAAGCAGGGGAAGAAATAGGAGAAAAGCACTTAATATTGTAGAGCTCAGGTCCAACTGATTGACGAAGCTTACCAAGTACTTCACTCGCTTTTTGCGCCAGCTTTCATTCCAGACTTCTGAGGTAGATTCTGCCACTATATCCTGAGCATTGGGGCTGAACTTCCGTGGTAGAAACCAGCTTCCATCTTCCTATTGAGTACTAAACTTCATTTTTTCCTTGGGTTTTTTTTTTTACATTACACAGCCCATCGTCATATCTTTATTGTGTGTATATATCTTTTTAATACTTCACTCTAATTTTTTTTCAAGATGAAATGGACATGAATGTATACATTTAATCCAGCATACTAAACATGGAGACTCATAATTCAGTATTTTTCATAGAATATTTATTAAAGAATAGTAGGCATTTAAATGAAAATAATTAAGGTACACATTTTAATGTTTTTTCTTTTTCTTTCTTTCTTTTTTTTTTGCATGAGCAGGCACTGGGAATCAAATATTGAATGGGAAAGAAATAACAAAGATTAAAGCATAAATAAATGAAATAGAGAACATGAAAGCAACAAAATCAACAAAACAAGAAGTCAGTTCTTTGAGAAAATCAATCAAATGGATGTCAGCCTTAGGTAGGCTGTCAAAGAAAAAAAAAGAGAGAGGATGCAAATCAACAAAATAGAAATAGAAGGGGGCACATAACTACTGACCCCATAGAAATAAAGGAGATAAAGAGAGGATATTATGAGCAACTATATAGATAACATAGAAGAAATAGAGGACTCCAGCAAACCAATCATAAGTAAAGAGATTGAATCAGTTATCAAAAACCTCTTATGAAAGAAACATCCACAACCAGATGACTTCACATGTGAATTCTACCAAGCATTCAAGAAAGAATTAGTACAAATTCCTGCTCAAACTCTTCAAAAATATTGAAGAGGAGGGAAATCTCATAAAAACTCATTTTATGAAGCCAACATCACCCTAATATCAAAGACAGACAAAGATACCACAAGAAATGAAAATTGCAGATGAATCACTTAAATGAATATAGATGCAAAAATCATTAACAAAATACTTGCACATTGAATCCAGCAGCACATTAAAGGAGTTATAAACCATGACCAAGTGGGGTTTACTCTAGGTATGCAAGGATAATTCAGTATAAGAAAATAATGTAATACACCATACAAACAAATCAAAATGGAAAAACCACATGATCATCTCAATTGATGTAGAAAAGGTATTTGACAAAATTCAACAATTCTTTCATGATGAAAACACCCCAAAGGATGGAATAGAAGAGAACTTCCTCAATATGATAAAGGGAATCTATGAAAAACCTGCAGCTAACATCATCCTCAATGGGGACAGACTGAAAGTTTTCCCTCTAAGATCAGGAGCAAGAGAAGAATGCCCACTGTCACCATTGTTATTCAACATTGTGCTGGAAGTTCCAGCCAGAGCAATTAGACAAGAGAAATAAATAAAAGGCAAACAAATTTAAAAGGAAGAAGTAAAACTCTCACTGTTTGCAGATGATATGATACTATATGTTGAAAATCCCCCAAAAATGCTACAGCAAAGTTACTAGAGCTAATGAACGAGTAGCAGGGTACAAGGTCAACACCCCCAAATCTGTAATGTTTCTATAACTAGCGATGAGCAAGCTAAGGAGGAATTCAAGAAAAATTCCATTTGCAATAGCAACCAAAAGAGTAAAATATCCAGGAATAAATAATACTAAGGATACCAAGTGCTTATACACAGAAAACTGTAAGAAATTGCTAAAAGAAATTATGGAAGATGGGTTTGATTCCTGGAGTCTGCCCATGCCAAAAATAAATAAATAAATAAACAAACAAACAAATAAATAAATAAAAGAAATCATGGAAGAACTGAATAAATGAAAGTGCACTGTGTACATGGATTGAAAGACTAAATATAGCTAAGATATCAATGCTACCTAAATTGATTTATAGATTCAGTGCAATACCAGTTGAAATGCCAACAATTTAGTTTTTAAAAATATAAAAACCAATAACCAAATTCATTTGGAAGAGCAGGGCCCCCTGAATACCTAAAATATCTTTATAAATAAAAATTAAGTGGGAGGTCTCCCAGTACCTGACTTTAAAGGATATTATGAAGCTACAGTGGTCAAAACAGCATGGTACTGGCATAAAGATAGATATATTGACCACTGGAATTGAATAGAGTGTTCAGAAATAGGTCCTTTTTTTCTATGGACAATTGATTGTTGGTAAGGTGGTCAAACCAACCAACTTGGGGCAGACCAGCCTCTTCAATAAGTGATCATCAGACAATATGCAAAAGAATGAAAGAGGATCCATATCTCACACCCTATGCAAAAATTAACTCAAAATGGATCAAAGACCTAAACATTAGAGCTAAGGCCATAGAACTTATAGAAGAAAATGTAGGGAAATATAAGTCTTGTCACAAGAGGCAGTTTTCTGGACCTTACACCCAAAGTATGAAAATTGAAAAAAGAAATAGATAAGTAGGAACTCCTCAAAATTAAACACTTCTGCACGTTGAAGAACTTTGTCAGGAAAGCAAAAAGGCAACTTATGCAATGGGAGACAATATTTGAAAACCAAAAATTAGATAATGGTTTAGAATCCAGAATATATAAAGAGATTCTGTAACTCAACAACAAAAAGACAAACAACCGAATTAAAAAGTGGGCAAAACACCTGAACAGACATATCTCAGAACAGGATATACAAATGGCTAAAAGGCATATGAAATTGTCAACTTCATTGGCTATTACGGAAATGCAAATCAAAACCACAAAGAGATATCATTTGACACCCACTAGAATGGCCAATATCAAAAAAACACAAAATGACAAGTGCTGGAGAGGATGTGGAGAAAAAAAGCACACTTACACTATTGGTGGGAATGTAAAATGATGCGACCATTCTGGAAGGCAATTTGGTGGTTCCTCAGGAAGCTAAGTGTAGAATTGCCATTTGATGCAGCAATCCCATTACTAGGTACATATTCAGAGGACCTGAAGGCAAGGACACAAATGCACATTTTCATACCAATATTTATAGCTGTATTATTATGATTGCCAAGAGATGGAAACAGGCCAAATGCCCATCAATAGATGAGTGGCTAAACAAGCTGTGGTGTATACACATGATGGAACATCACACACCTGTAAAACAGATAAAAAGGTCGTGAAGCACATAACAATGTGAGTGAAACTTGAGAACATTACGCTGTGTAAAATTAGCCAGAAACAAAAGGATAAATACTGTGTGGTTACGAACCTGAGCTAACATTATTGAGTGAACTTTGAGAGTTGAAGAAGTTAAGAACACAGGTTATCAAGAGATAGAAACAGGGTAGAGAGTGGGCATTTTGTGCTGAAAGGATACAGATCGAGCAATAGGATGGATTATAAAAATTCAGAAATGGATAGCACAATGCTACCTATTTGTAGCACAATAATATAACTACACTGAATGAAGCTGAATGTGAATATGATTGAGGGAGAAGGGCTGGGGACACATATGAAACCAGAAGGAAGGATAAAGGATAAAGAGTGAGATGGTGTAACTTAGGAATACCTAGAGTTGACAATGATGGTGATTAAATGTAAAAATAAAAACATGTTTTTGCATGAGGGGGCACAAATTAATGTCAACATTTCAATGTGTTGAAAATGGATGGTAAATGGAAAAAAGTACAATCAATGCAAGCTAGGGTCTGCAGTCAACAGTAACACTGTAATATGTTTCTACAGAAGGTAACAAAGGTACTATTCCAAAACTAAATGTCAACAGGTGTGTGTGTGTGGGGGGGGCGCATGAGGGAGAGGTATGGATTCTTTGTAGTTGAAAAGAAAATGTCTTCAAATAGATTATGGTGGTGAAGGCATGTCCATATACTTAGGTTTGGTTTTATGATGTGAGAATAAACCTGTTTAAAAATAAACAGAGAGAAACAAGGGTTAGAGAAAATCTGAAGAAAAAGATACACTTTTTTCACTGTTGGGAGGGAAACTGAGGGGTTCAGCCACTTGGAGGGCAGTGTGGTATTTCCACAGGAGGCTATGAGTGGGGTTGCCACATGATCCTGAAAACCCGTTGCTCAGTATACACTTGGAGGAACTGAGTGGGGGAACATGAATAGCTATTTGCACACTGATGTTTCTGGTGGCAGTGTTCAAGATTCATAAAGGATGAAGGTGGCATAACGGTGCAAAGACTGAGGAATGGAAGGGAAAACTATGGTATGTACACATAATGGACTACTGAGTGGCACAAGGAATGAAGTTGTGAGGCATGCAACTAGGTGATTGAAACTTAAAGGCTGTGTTTTGAGTGAACTGTCAGAACAAAAAGACAATTATTATCATGCATTGCTTATATGGACTAATGATAATTTTAAAACTCAGTGATCTGAAGTCAAGAGCATGGATTATTAAGTTGGGGTCTATTGTAAAAGGTCCAAGATTGTAAGCTCTTACAGCAGTCACGTATATTCAGGAGTTGTAACTGTTATTTCTAAATTCTGAGACACCGAGCTGTTTGTTTATAATCGGGTCATTCCCAGAAACTTTGGCTATTTATATGGCACCTGAGACTCAGAATTAGAGCTCTGAAGCTATGAAAGTCAGCAGTACTCCATACAGGAGGTGCTTACAAAGTTGAATAGGGATTTGACTTTGAGTAGAGAAATGAATGAAGCTGATCTGGAAGGACTAAGTTAAGTCAGAATATAGGATAAAGGATGATCTCATCCAAATTTTAAAACTTCAACTTCAGTGTGAGACCAAATAGAGTTGAGAAGTTATCCTGGAGGTTATT
Organism: Myrmecophaga tridactyla; assembly: GCA_004026745.1. Taxonomy (NCBI): domain Eukaryota; kingdom Metazoa; phylum Chordata; class Mammalia; order Pilosa; family Myrmecophagidae; genus Myrmecophaga; species Myrmecophaga tridactyla. Next base: position 72,561 of record PVIY010000048.1, read on the forward strand.
CTTATGCATTATATAGATATCACTTTTTTTGTTGTTTATGGTGTGTTGTAGTGACTGGAGGGAAGTAAGTATCTGAAACTGTTGAGCCTTGATTACTGAAGATGATTGTATAAAGATATAACTTTTACAATGTGACTGTGTAATTGTGAAAACCCTGTGTCTGATACTCATTTTATCTAGGGTATGGATAGATGAATAAAAAATATGGATAAAAAGACATAAATAATTGGAGTGATACGGGGTAAAATAAATTGGGTAGAAGGAAATATTAGTGGTCAGTGAGAGGAAGGGGCTAGGGGTGTGGGATGTTTGAGTTTTTTCTTTTTTCTATTTATTTCTGGAGTGATGCAAATGTTCTAAAAAAATGATCATAGTGGGCGGCTGCCATGGCTCAGCAGGCAGAGCTCTGACCTGCCATGCTGGAGGTCTGGAGTTCGATCCCTGGTGCCTCCTGCTCATATGCAAATTAAAAAAAAATGATCATAGTGATGAATACATAACTATGTGCTTATATTATGAGCCATCGATTGTACACTATATGTGGATTGTATGTGAAGATGTTTCAATAAAAATATTTTTAAAAAAAGAATAAATAAACCATTAATATTTCCACTTTCTGTGATATTCCAAGAGATGTAAAAAAAAATAACAATAAAGAAAAAAGAAATCATAAATGCAAGAAAGCATGGTTCAAAATACTTAAGATGCAGGGTGGTGTGATGGTGGCTCAGTGCCAGAATTCTCATCTGCCACTCCAGAGACCCAGGCTTGATTACGGTGCCTGCCCATGCAAAAAAATAAAAATAATAAATACTTAAGATGCAGAAAAGAAACAACTTCCAAACAAGAATTTTATATCTTGTGAGACTTTCAAAAATAAGGGAGAGAATACAGGGATTAACCCAAGTTTTAAAGTACACTTAAAAAGAGACTTTTCAGAGAAAGGACAGAAAACAACTGGGACAGCAGTTCCAGTGCACAAGGGACCAGAGAGTGACTTCTACTTTGTATAGGGAGGACCTGGATGAAAATGCACAAAAATTACAATTGAGAGGACAGGGTGAGTTTACTCAGTCATGACTGCACTTGGGGCAGGCTGTGACACACAGGTCAGAGTGGGTGCTGAAAGAATGGAGTGCTCCTGAGGAGGGGAAGATGAGAACAGAACCAGTCTGACAATTGCCCAGCAAAAGAGGCACTGTGCATCCTACTACCTCTATTCTTTCTTCAGGGAGGCCCAGAGCACTCGTGGCACACATGGGTGGAGAAGGGTGATAAGGGAGTGAGCCACATCACACCACCAGGCACTCATGGGCTGATTATGGACAGGGAAACTTGAAACTCTCAACCCCGTGACCCAAGAGTTGTCTTGACTGGATTTATACCTGGTCTCAATTCTGCACTGCCAACTGACAGTCTGGGAGAGGCAGACCTGATGGGAAATGGTGGCCCGCCCATCTGCTAGGAAGATAGGGACAGAGCACTCTGGCAAACTGCCATCCTCCCTAGCTTTGAACAGATCTTCAATTAGAGTTGCACCTCCTGCAGAAGGTTCTAGTCTTGGTTTGGCAGGGAATTACTGACAAATCAGCACCAAAGGAGACCTTAAACCCAAGGAAAACCAAAATATTAGATGAGCAAGACAAAACAACTTTCACGGTATACTTATCAAGATAAGCAAATGCCAGAAACCAACAACAAAAATTGTAAACCATATTAAGAAGAAAGAAGATTTGGCTAAACCAAATAATCAAATTAAAACACCAGAGGAGAGACATAATTTTCAACAGCTAACAAAGATGTTCATACAAATCTGCTAAATAATTTCAATAGGTTGACTAAAGATGTAATGGATATCAAGAAAACACTAGAAAAGCATAAAACAAAATTTGAAAGAATAAATAGAAAAATGGCAGATCCTATGGAAATGAAAGGTACCACAGATCAAATTATTAAAAATGTACTAGAGACACACAACAGCAGACTTGAAAAGCAGAAGAAAGAATACATGAACTAGAGGACAGGGTAACTGAATTCGAAAGCACAAAAGAACAAATGGTTGAAAATGTGGAAAAATGTGAATTCGATCTCAGAGACATGACAGGCAATGCAAAAAAAAAAAAAAACAAATATAAGAATCATTTGTGTTCCCAAAGGAGAAGAGAAGAATAAAGTGCTAGGAAGATTATTTGAGGAAATAAATGGAGAAAGCTTGCCAGCCCTTATAAAATACATAAATATGAATAAAAAATCCCAACAAACTCCAAATAGAATAAATCCAAATAGACCCAGCCCAAGACATATACTACTCAGACTGCCAAATGCTGAAGTGAAGCAGAAAGCCCTGAAAGCAGCAAAAGAAAAGCAACTCACCACATACAAGAGCAACCACGTAAGACTAAGTTTGAACTACTTGACAGGTATCATGGAGTCAGGAAGGCAGTGATGTGATATATTTAAGACACTAAAAGCAAAAAATCATCAGCCAAGAATTCTTTATCCAGCAGAGTTGTCCTTCAAAAGTGAGGGTGAGATTAAAATTTTCATGGACAAAATGCTGAGAATTTTTTTTTAACAATAGTCCTATCCTGCAAAAAATACTAAAGGGAGTTCTATTGGCTGAAAAATAAAGACAGGAGAAAGAGGTCTGGAGAAGGACACAGAACTGGCATGCATTAGTAAGAATAACTCAATGGATAAAAAGAGAGGAAAAAATATGTCTGACAAATACACATCAAAGGATAAGATGGTGGATTCAAGAACTGTCTTTGCAGTAATAATTTTGAATGTCAATTCCCCAATTAAAAGAAACAGATTGGCAGAATGGATTTTAAAAATATGATTCCTCTATATGTTATTTACAAGTGACTCATCTCAGACCAAATGATACAAATAGATTGAAAGTGAAAGGATGAAAAAAGATATTCCATGCAAGCTATAACCAAAAGAAAGTAGCTATACTAATATCAGACAAAATAGACTTTAAATGCAAAGATGCCATAAGACAAAGAAGGACACTACATATTAATAAAAGGGGCAATTCACTAAGAAGAAATAACAGTCATAAATGTTTATGCACTCATCAAGGAGCTCCAAAGTATATGAGGCACACGTTGACAAAACTGAAGGGAGCAAACGATGTTTCAACAATAATAAACTTCAATACACCACTCTCTTCTATAGACAGAACAACAAGACAGAGGATCAATAAAGGAATAGAGAACCTAAACAATGTGATAAATAAATTATAACAGACAGATATAGATTGTTACAACCCATACATTCTTCTCTGGAACTCATGGAATGTTCTCCAGGATAGATCATAATGCTGGGACAAAAATCTGTCTTAGTACCTTATAAAATATTGAGATTACTCAAATCATTTTCCCTGACCACAATGGAATGAAGCTGGAAATAACAGCTACCAAAGAACCAGAACTTTCACAAATATATGGAGGTTAAATAACACTCTTAAACAATCAGTGGGTCAAAGAAGAAATTGCAAGATAAATCAATAAATATCTGGAGATGAACGAAAACAAGAATACAACATATCAAAACTGATGGAATATGGCAAAGGCAGGGCTGAGAGAGAAATTCATTGCCATAAATGCTCATATTATAAAAGAAGGAAGAGCAAAAATTAAGGATTTAACTGCTCACCTGAAGAAACTAGAGAAAGAACAGCAAACTAGCCCAAAGCAAATAGAAGAGTAGAAATAACAAAGATTAAAGCAGAAATAAATGAATTGAAGAACAATAAAACAATAGAGAGGATTAATAAAACTAGAGGTTCTTTGAGAAAATCAGTAAAATTGATAGACCCTGTGCTGAAAAGCCATGTTCTTTAATCCTGGTTCAATATTGCAGGGTGGAAAGTTTGATTAGATTGTTTCCATGGAAATGTGGCACACCCAGTTGTGGATGTGACCTTTGATTAGATGGAGATATGATTCTACACATTTAAGACAGGTCTTGGATAGTTTACTGGAGTCCTTTAAAAGGGAGACATTTTGGGAAAAAAACATAGTTGCTTCAGAGCCAACAGAGATGCAGACACTTGCAGATGCTTGGAGTAACAACAGAGAGAGCTGATGCCTAGACATGGATGTTTGGATACGCAGAACCCAGAAGACATCACCATGTGCCTTCCCATGAGATGCTAAGCAAGCTAAAACCTAGAGTTGAGTCCCAGAAGATCTAAGTGGAGGCCCATAGACACTTAAGAGAGGAACCACTGGCATCACAAGCTGGAAGCAGCAGAACTGGGAACAAGGATCAGCAGATGCCAGCCATATGCCTTTCCAAGTGACAGACACTGGCCTTTCTTAAGTCAAGGTAACTTTATCTGGATATCTTAGTTTGGACATTTTATGTTCTATAACTTGAAATGAAACTTGCAACTTAATTAATCCCCTTTTAAAAAGATTTTCCATTTCCAGTATATTGCATTCTAGCAGCATTTAGGAAGAAAACCAGACTCTCAGCTAGGCTGACGAAAAAACGAGAGAAGATGCAAATAAAAAAATTAGAAATGAGAGGGGATTATTCCCATGAATCATGAAGAAATAAAAAAAGTTCATGAGAACACTATGAACAACTGTATGCCAACAAATTAGACAAATTAGATGAAATGGACAATTTCCTACAAACAACATATACTGACTCTAGAAGAATTAGAGGACCACAATAAGCCAATCACAAGTAAACCGGTTGAATCAATCATCAAAAACTTTCCTACATGGTCATGGTGGCTCAGCAGGCAGAGTTCTTGCCTGCTATGCCAGAGACCTGGCTTCATTTCCTGGTGCCTGTCCATGTGAAAAAACAAAAACAAAACCTTCCTACAAAGCAAAGCCTAGGGACAGATGGCTTCACAGAGGAATTTTACCAAACATTTCAAAAAGAACACCACTTCTGCTCAAACTCTTCCAAGAAATTGAGGGAAAAGGAACACTACCTAACTAATTTTATGATGGTAACATCATTCTAATATCAAAACAGGAGAAACATACTGTAAGAATATAGATGCAAAAAATGCCAACAAAATACTTCAAATCAAATCAACAGCATATTGAAAGAATTATAAACCAAGGCCAAGTGGGGTTTATACTAGGAATGCAAAGGTGGTTCAGCACAAGAAAATCAATAAATGTAGTACAACATATTGCAAGTCAAGAGGAAAAAGGCACATGATTATTTCGATTGACATTGAAAAAGCATGTGACAAAATTCAGCATCCTTTTCTGATAAAAACACTTTGACAGATAGAAATGAAAGGAAACTTCATCAATATGAGAAAGGGCATGTATGAAAAACCCACAGCCAGCATCAAACTCAATGGTGAGAGGCTGAAAGCCTTCCCCTTAAGATCAGGAATGAGACACAAGTCACCACTATTATTCAACATTGTGCTAGAAGTTCTAGCTAGAGTGATCAGGCAAGAAAAAGAAATAAAAGGCATGCAAGTTGGAAAGGAAGTAGTAAACCTTTCATTATTTGCTGATGATATGATCCTATACTTGGAAAATCCTGAGAAATCTGCAACAAAGCAACTTGAGCTAATAATCAAATTCAGCAACATAGCAGGATATATTAATGTGCAAAAATCAATCATGTTTCTATACACAAGTAATGACCTGAGGAAGCTATTAAAAATTTCCATTCACAATAGAAGCCAAAATAATCAATTATATAGTAATAAACTTAACGAGGGATGTAACAGATCTGTATGTAGAAAACGAAAACATTTCTAAAAGAAATCAAAGATCTAAATAGGTGAAAAGACATTCTATGTTCATGGATAGGAATATTAAATGCCAGTAAGATGTCAATTCTACCCTAATTGATCTACAAATTCACAGCAACACAAATCAAAATTCCACAGCCTACTTTGAAGACTTGGAAAAGTAGTTATTAAATTAAATTTACTTGGCAGGGAATACACTTGCATAGCCAAAACATCCTTAAAAAGAAGGATGAAGTGGGAAGATTGACACTTCTTGGTTCTAAAGCTCATTGTAAGCTACACACATGTCAAAACAGCAAGGTATTAGAGCAATAATAGACAAATTGATCAATAGAATTGTACTGAGAGTTCAGAAATGGACCCCAGATCTATGGCCAATTGATCTTTGACAAGGCCCCAAAATCAACTGAACTGCGACAAAACATTCTTTTCAATAAATGAAGCTTGGCAAAATGAATATTCATAGCCAAAGAATTGAAAGAGAGGGCCGGGGCGGAGACTGCATGGCGCAGGTGCTGTGCCGGGCTTCGCTGGGTCCCCATAAAAAAAAAAAAAAAAAAAAAAAAAAAAGAATTGAAAGAGGACCCCTATCTCTTACCCTATACAAAAATTAATTCAAAGTGGATCAAAGACCTAACTACTAGAGCCAGTACTATAAAAGCCCTAGAAGAAAATAAAGGGAAACCTCTACAAGACCTAGTAATAGAAGGTAGCTTCTCACACCTTATACCCAAAACACAAGCAATGAAAGGAAAAATAAATAAATGGGACTTCCTCAAAATCAAATACTTCTGTGCTTCAAAGGACTTTGTCAAAAAGGTGAGCAGATAACCAACCCAATGAAAGAAAATATTTTGAAACCATGCATCTGATAAGAGTTTGATATCCAGTTTATATAAATAAATCATACAACTCAACAACAAAACAACAAAACCCAATTATAAAATGGGCAAAAGATAAGATATTCATTTTTTCCAAAGAAGAAATTCAAATGACTAAAAAGCACATGAAAAGATGTTCATCTTCATGAACTATAAGGGAAATGCAAATCAAAACTACAATGTGATATCACCTCATCCCTATAAGAATGGCTGACATTAAATAAACAGGAAACTACAAATGTTGGAGAGGATGTGGAGGGGGCAGAATACTTATTCACTGCTGACAGGAATGTGTGATGGTACAGCCTCTGTGGAAGACAATTTGGTGGTTCCTCAGAAAACTGCATATTGAGTTGCTCTATCAGCAGGCTATACCACTACTAGTTATATGGCCAGAAGAGGTTAAAGTAGTGACACGAACAGGCATTTGCACACTGATGTTCATAGCACCATAATTCATAATTGCCAAAAGATGGACACAATACAAGCATCCATCAACAGATGAGTCAATAAACAAGATGTGGTATATACATATAGTGGAATATCCTGCAGCAGGAAGAAGAAATGAGGTCCTGAAGTATATGAAAACATTGACGAACCTCGAGGACATAAAACTGAGTGAAATAAGCCAGACACAAAAGTATAGATACTTTTTAATTCCACTAATATGAACCCCATAATAAGCATAAATTCAGCATCTTAAAATGTAGAATATAGGGGACCTAGAGATAGACAGAAGCTAGAGAAGAAGGAGTGGTTACCTAATATGTACAGGCTTGCTAACAAGGTTGAATTAAATGTATGGGAATGGATAGAGGTGATGGCAATTTGTTAGTGTGGTTATAAGCAATATTGTAGGTGAGTGCTATCGAAAAGGGTCATTTAAAGCCATGTAGCCCACTGATTAGCATTCTAAATATAAATCAGTCTTTGCATGGACTACTTCAAATGTATGATGCCTGAACAAGTAGTTAATATTAGAGGGGTATATGGGAAAACTACTTATCAAATGTTATGGTTTATATTTTATAGGAATACACTGCTAGTACCATAAAAATACTAGGGGTAAACAATGGGGGTGGGGGAAGAGAATTAAGGGGGGTTTTGGATTTTCTCTTTGGTGTGGGTGGATCTGTTATTTTTCTCTTTGGAACAATGAAAATTGTCTAAAATTGGGAGTCATGATGATTGTACAACTAAGTGAGGATACTGTGAAATATTGTTTGTTTACTTTGAATAGAATGTATGTGTCATGGTCAGGTTCATGTGTCAACTTGACCAACTTGTGGTACCTCTTTGTCTGATTGGGCAAGTGCTGGCCTGTCTGTTGCAATGAGGACACTTGGTAGAATTAGATTAGGATCACATCAGCTGCATCCACAGCTGCTTCCATTTGTAATCAGCCAAAGGGGCATGTCTTCTGCAATGAGTGATGCTTAAACTAATCACGGTAAGCCTTTTAAAGAGGATTCAGAAGAGACAGGCTTCCTGTTTTGGCTGGTGAGTCTCTCCTGTGGAGTTCATCCAGACCCACCATTGGAATAATTGGCTTCACAGCTTGCCCTGCGGATTCTGGACTCTGCATTCCTGCAGTCACATGAGACACTTTTATAAATTTTATATTTGCAAGTGTTCCCTATTGATTCTGTTTCTCTAGAGAACCCTAACTAATAGAGTATGATATATTAATATATAACCAAATAAGATCTAAATAAATGGAAGCACAGTCTGTTTTCATGCATTGGAAGACTAAATATCATTAAGATGTCAATCCAACCAAAGCAATTTTTATATTCAATGCAAAGCCAATCAAACTTACAACAACTTTCTTTGCAGAATTTGGATTGGTCATTTCTCAAATATCCCCAAATATTGGCAGTAAAATCAAGTGAGAGGGAGGAGTTGTTCCAGAGAAGATAGGATTTAACAAATAAATATAACTTTTAAAACAAATTATATTTAGTCTTCCAATTCATGAACATGGTATGTCCTTCCATTTATTTAGATCTTCTGTGATCTCTTTTGACAATTTTTTGTAGTTTTCTTTGTATAGGTCTTTTGTATCTTTAGTTGTTATTCCTAAATATTTTATTATTTTGGTTGCAATTGTAAGTGGAATTTTTTCCCATCATTATATTGGTATTTCTTTTCAGACTTCAGTACATTAGAGCAGCTAGAAGGAAATACCTGAAATTGTGGAACTGTAACTCTAACTTTTTGAAGTTTGTTCTTAAAGTATTTGTTAAAATAAACTTTGAAATCTATCATTTTTTGCATATGTGTTATATTTCACAACAAAAAAAGTTTAAAAAATAAGTAAATAAATAAATAAAATAAGACACTAAATGAGGGAGAGAATAAGACATTTCCAGGTGAACAAAAACTGAGGAAGCTCATCACCACCAGAAATGCTAAAGTGTGTTCTTTAGAACAATATGAATTGACAATAGAAAGTGGTTCAAAACAACATAAATAAATATAGACCTGTGGTAAATTTACCCATATGGGTAATTACAAATGTCAGTATTATTGTACTGTAGTTTGTATCAAACCAACCATGATTGTTATACATTTAGGATGTTAAATTTTAACCACAAGGAAGAGATGAAAAATACAAGGGGGTAAAAAAAAGAAGGCACTCGATATAGTAACACAAAAATAAAATCCAATAAATATAAAAGTAAGCATTAAGATAATTACTGAGGGACAAAAATACATAAGACATATAGCAGTTAAATACCAAAATGACAGAAGAAAGTCCTGCATTATCATTAGTGATTTCAATCTCTAACAAAAAGGCATATATTGGCTAAATGGATAAAAAAGACATTTAGCAGCTATATGCTTTCTGCAAGGGACTCACCTTAAAGTCAAAGATTATTTGACTTTACATTTTTGGACTCTGTTGTTAGGTGAATATGTAGTTATAGTTGTTATACATTCTTGTTGAATTGCCCTGTTTATCAGTATATAGTAATAAAAATCCCACAGCTAACATAATGGTAAAACTGAAAGATTTTCGTCTATGTTCGGGAATAAGACAAGGATGCCTTCTGTCACCATTATTATTCAACAGTTTGCTGGAAATTCTTGCTGGAGCAATTAGGCAAGTAAAAGAAATAGAAGTCATTGAAATTGTAAAGGAAAAAGTAAAACCGTCTCTATTTGCAGATGACATGATCACATATACAGAAAATCTTGAAAAATCCACAAGAAAGCCCCTAGAGCTAGTAAGTGAATCCATCAAAGTGGCAGGGTACCAGATCAACACTCCAAAATTAGTACTGTTTATACACACAAGCAATGAAAACTTGGAAGAAAAAAATCAAGAAAAATTTCCATGTATAATAGCAGATAAAATAATCAAATATCTATGAATAAATCTAACCAAAAATGTAAAGGACTTGTATACAGATAACTACAAAACATTTCTAAAAGAAACCAAATGAGGCCTAAATAAATGGAAGGACATTCTGTATTCATGGATTAGAAGGCTAAATATCAAGATGTCAATCCTACCCAAAGCAATTTTTAGATTAAATGCAAAACCAATCAAACTTTCAACAACTTTCTTTGCAGAAATGGAAAAACCAAGTATCAAATTTATTGCTAAAGATGATTAAAGCCATTTTGAAAAAGAAGAATGAAGTTGGATGACTCACAATTCCACACCTTAAAACTCATTGCATAGCCACAGTAAACAAAATAGCATGGTACTGGCACGAGGACAGACATATGGATCAATGCAATTGAATCAACAGTTCAGAATCAACCCTCACATTTATGTCCAACTGATTTTTAACAAGGGGCAAAGACCATTAAATTGGGAAAGAATAGTTTCTTCAAGAAATAGTGCTGGGCCAACTTTACTGGCTATTATGGAAATACAAATCAAACCACAATGAGATATCACCTCACACCCACTAGAATGGCAATTATCAAAAAAGCAGAAAATGACAAATGCTGGAAAGAATGTGGAGAAAGAGGTACACTTATCCACTGTTGGTGGGAATGTAAAATGATGCAACTGCTCTGGAAAGCAGTTTGGTGCTTCCACAGGAAGCTAAATATAGAATTGCCATATGATACAGCAATCCCATTGTTAGGTATATATTCAGAGGAACTGAAGGCAAGGGCACAAATGGATTTTTATACACTGATGTTTATTGAAGCATTATTTATGATTACCGAAAAATGGAAAGAGCCCGAATGTCCATCAATGAATGAGTGGCTAATCAAGCTGTGGTATATATATATAATGGAATATTACATAGCTGTAAGATAGAATAAAGTCATGAAGCATATAACAATGTGGATGAGCCTTGAGGATATTAGGCTTAGTGAAGTTAGCTAGAAACAGAAGGACAAATACTGTATGGTCAACTAATCTGAACTAAAATTAATGAATGAACTTTGACAGGTAAAGTTGAGCACACAGGATATTAAGAGATAGGAAGAGAGTAGAGATCAGACAATTAATGCTAAAGGAGTACAGGATGCTCAATAGGATTGATTGTATAGATCCAGAAATGGATAGCACAATACTATCTCATGGCAGCACAATATTGTAAGTACACTGAACAAAGTATGGTTGAAAGGGAAAGTTTAGGGGCATGTATGACACCAGAAGGAAAGATAGAACATAATGAATTAACTGTAAATACTTTGCAAAATTTAGACTGGTCAGTGATAGTGATTAAATGTACAAATATGAAAATGTTTTTGCATGAGAGAGAACAAATGGATATCAACATTGCAAGGTGTTGAAAATGGGATGGTATACAAGGAAAAAATGCAATTAATACAAACTAGGGTCTATAGTCAACAGTAACATTATAATATGCTACCACTGAGTAACAAAGGCAGTGTGCTAAAACTAAATGCCAACAAACGGGATATGGGGGAGAGGTTTGGATTTTTTGTGGATGAAAAGGAAATATCTTCATATAGATTATGATGGTGAAGGCATGGCTATTTACTTAGGTTGGATTGTTTAATGTGTGAATAAAACTGTTTAAAAATAGAGAGAAACAATTGCTAGAGAAAATGTGGAGAAAGAGATATAACTATTCACTTTTGGTAGGGAAACTGAGAGGTGCAGCCCCATGGAGGGCAGTGTGGTGGTTCCACAGGAGGCTAGGGGTGGGGTTGCCATATGATCCTGCAACCCCATTGCTATGTATATACCTAGAGGAACTGAGACTAGGGACATGAATGGACATTTGCACACTGGTGTTTATGACGGCAGTGTTTGAGACTTGCAATGGATGGAGATGGCCAAATGGTACAATGTCTTAGGAATGGAAGGGTGAACTGCGGAGTTTATAAACAATGGGCTACTGAGAGGCTACAAAAAGGAATGAAGTTGTGAGGCATGCAACTACATGAATGAACCTTAAGGGCAGTATATTGAATGAAATGTCAGAAACAAAAAGGCAAATATTATGCCTAACTCATATGGACTAATGATAATATAAAAATTCAGTGAACTGAAGTCAAGGGTATGAGTTATCAGGTTGGGGCCTATTGTAAAGGGTCCTAGATTGTAAGCTCTTACAGCAGTCACATCTATTTGAGCTGTAACTGTTACTTCTAAATTCTGAGATACTGAGCTATTTGTATATAACCTGGTCGTTACCTGAAACTTTGAGCACTGATGTCACACTTGAGACTCAAGCGTTAGAGCACTGAACCTATGAAAGTCATCATTACCCCATGCAGCAATTGTTAAAAGAGCTAAAACTGTGTTGAAACTTTGATTAGATAAATGAATGAAGCTGACCTGAATAGGATTAAGATAAATCAGAATACAGGGTAAAGGATGATTTCATCCATATTTTAAAACTTCAACTTCTGTGTGAGACCAAAGGGAGAGATATTTATTTGGTGTAAAACTTATATTTTGGGTAGTGCATTATCTGATTTAACTTGTATAGTCAGATTATTTGAACACCATAAGTGCATGGAATCTTAAATAGTGCATGAGATCTTGCTGGTTTGTCCAGGTTACTATGATGCCCTGATTCAGTCCAGAGTAATTTGGGCAGAGAATAAAAAAGTATTTGTAAAGTCCTCATGGGGGCTGGGGAGAAATGTTCAACTTCTCCATCTGGGGATTGAGAAAGGCTTCATGACCAAAAGGGGAAAGAGAGAAATGAAACAAAATAAATTTCAGAGGCTGAGAAATTTCAAAACAAAGTCGAGAGGTTACCCTGGAAGTTATTCTTATGCATTATATAGCGATCTCTTTGTATTTTATGGTGCATTAGAGTGGATAGAGGGAAGTACCTGAAACTGTTGAGTTGTGTTCCAGTAGCCTTGAATCTTGAAGAAGAATGTATAACTATATATATTTTATAATGTGATCTTGTGATTGTGAAAACCTTGTGTCTGATGCACCTTTTATACAGGGTATGGGCACATGAGTAAAAAAATAAGGAAAAATAGCAGATAAATAATGGGATGGGGGATAAGGGGTAAAAAACAATTCGGTTGATTGAAATACTAGTGGTCAATGAGAGGGAGGGGTAAGGGGTATGGGATATATGAGTTTTTTTTCTTTTTTCTTCAAATTTCTTTTTCTGGAGTAATGAAAATGTTCTAAAAATGCTCATGGTGATGAATAAACAACTATGTGATGATACTGTGAGCCACTGATTGTATACTGTGGATGGACTGTGTGTGAAGATTTCTCAATAAAAATATTAAAAAAAAGAAATGGTGCTGGGAAAACTGGATCTCCTTTTGCAGCCAAAAAGGAGGATTCTTACCTGACATTTTACACAGAAATAAACTAAAATGAATCAAGGATCTAAATAAAAAAGCCAGAACTAGCAATCTCCTAGAAGAATATAGGAAACCATCTTTCAGGTGGCTTAACTGTGAAGACCATTCAGGACCTTTGTTTAGCAGTGGTTTCTTAGATTTTACACCAAAAGCACAAGAAACAAAAGGAAAAAATAGATAAATGAGACCTAATGAAAATTAAAATCTCTTGTGTATCATGAAAGTGAAAAGAATACCTACTCAATGAGAGTAAAATATTGGGAACTACAAGTCCAATAAGGATTTAATATCCAGTATAAATTATTCCTTCAACTTAACACAAATAACTCATTTATAAAATGGACAAAAGACTTAAATAGACAGCTCTCCAAAAAAGATATACTAATGGCTAAACAACACATTTAAAGATGCTCAGTATCATTAGCCGTCAGTGAAATGCAAATCAAAATTACAGTGAGATACTATTTCACACCTATTAGAATGGCTGCTATGAAAAAAGCAGAAAATAATGTATCAGAGAGGATGCAGAGAAATGGCACACTCATTCATTGCTGGTGGCCATGTAAAATGGCGCAAACCTGAAGACAGTTTGTCAGAAAGGTAAGTATATAACTACCATGTGACTCAGCAATCCCACTTCTAGGTATATACCTAAAATAATTGAAAGAAATTTTAAGAAATTCGAACAGAAATCTGCACACCAATTTTCATAGCAGCACTATTCACACTTGACAAAAGATGGAATGTTATCCAGCCATAAAAGGAAATGAAATCTTAATACATGCATCGACATGGATGATGTTGAGTGAAATAAGCCAGACTTGAAAGGACTAATATTGTATTAACTCACTGATTGAAATAATTAGAATAAGCAAACTTGTAGAGTCAGAAACTAAAATATAGAGTATCAGGAGATAGGGTGGGGTTAGGGAACGGAAGTTAAGGCTTAAAATGTACGGGGTTCCTAATCAGAATGGTGGATCTATTTTGGCAACGAATAGTGGTGATGGTAGCACAACATTGTGATGTAATTAACAACACTGAAATATAAACCTGAATATGCTAAAAGGGGAAATGTTAGATGTTGTATATGGTAATAGAATACTTTAAAAAAAAAAAACAACTACGAAACTACACTACACTGCTCCTTCATTTTATTTTTTATTTTTTGCAATCCTGCTAAACTCACTATTTTCTAGTAACTTTTGAAAATTTCATCATATTTTCTAAATTGACAGTTATATTTTCTGCAGAAAATGAGTTGCACTTCTTCATTTCCAATTTGGGTGCTTTTTATTACTTTTCCTTGACAGATTTCAGTATTTAGAGCATCCAGTACACTTCTGAATAGTAGTGGCAAGAGTGGGTCTCTTTAAACTTTTTCTGATCTTAGGGAAAAGCATTCTGTATTTTTACAGTGTGATATTGCTAGCAGTTTTACATAGTTGCTCTTTGTCAGTTAGAGGAAAATCCCTTTTGATCTGAATCTGCTTCAGACTTTTTATCAAGTTGAGTTGTGTCTCCTACTCTGTTGACACAATTTTATGTTTTCCTTTTAGATTTTTAATCAGGTGAATTATCAACCTTGCTTTTTTTGGATAACTCCATTTGATCATGCTGTATTGCACATACATATGTGTGTGCATTATTGGATTTTTTTTAATTTTACTTCTTCTCTTGTAATGTCTTTTTATGACTTTAGTGTCAAATAGCAACTTCATAAAATGAGTTGGAAAGTATTCTCCTTTCAATTTTTTTAATCAGAATTTAAATATAACTGTTTTTACTTCTGCCTTAAATGGTAGAATTTACAAGTGAAATCATCTAGCTGTGCAGGTTTCATTAGAGAAAGACCTTGTTGCATATTTGTTTTAAAATTTTAAAATTCTAATACATGTAGAGTCATTTACATTATCCCTTCCTTCTTGGTTGGCCTTTGTAGTTTCTGTCATTTAAGAAATTTGCTCATTTTGCATAACTGTTCAGGCTTACAGACAAAAAATTATTCACAATTTTTTATTATCATTTTGATATTTATAGAATTACTTGTCATATTTGTGATATTGGTAGTCTATGATTTTCTTTCCTTTTTTGCCATCAGTCTGACCTTATCAGCTGCATTAATTTTCTTCAAGAGCCAACTTTGATTTCAATGATTTTTCTCTGTGGATTATCTATTTTCTTTTACATTAACTTTAGCTTTTTAAAATTTTCTTTATATTTCTCTATTTTGGTTTAATTTGCACTTATTTTTCTCATTTCTTGAGTCAGAAGATGAACTCATGCACCTGAGTCCTTCTTATTTTTAATACTAGTATTTGGTACTGTAAGTTTTGTCTTCTTCGCTATAGTAACATAACACTAATTCTGACAAGTCGTATTATTATTTTCATTGCACTCAAAATATTTCCAAATTCAGTTTGATTTCTTCTTTGACTTTTTTGTTAAATTTTAGTCTTTTTTTTTTCTGATTCCTCTCTTACTTGGTGGAATCTAAGTACATATATTTTACATTACTTGAAATTATTCCACAGCTAATTTTTGGTCTTGTCACTTTAAAAATAAATCTTTTCTCATTCTAATTTTTAGTTTTAATATTTCTATGTCTTCTAGTTCACTAATATTTCTTTCTGTGATGTCTACTCTACTGTTATTTATATCCAGTGTATTTTTCTTCTCATACATTGTATTATTCACCTCTAAAAGTTCAATTTGGGTCCTTTTTTTTTTTATAACTTCCATGTCTCTACTTATCTTTGTTAGCACACAAAATATGGCTTTACAATTGTTTTAGTATCCTTATCTAACATCTGTCAATTCTTCTTTGGTTTGAATTGATTGATAGTTCCCCTAAATATGGATATATTTGTGCCTCTTTGTGTTCTTAGTAATATATGATTGGATTTCTGGTATTGTGCAGTTTCCTGTTAGGTACTGCAAATTTGCAAATTTTTATAAGTATTCTTGAAATGTTTTCTGCAAAAAGTTAAGTTACTTAAGAAAGAATAATCCTTTTAAGTCATGCTTTTATGGTTCGTTAGGTGGATTCACAGCAGGCTCAGTGTAGGGCTCATTTTTCTCCCACCAGTGAAGCAAGATTTCCTGTGTATTCTACCCAATGCCCTGATACTTTTAGAGATTTTTTTTTCATCTGGTTGATACAAATAGGTGAAAGTTCCAACATTGTGTGAGTCCTAGGACCTGTTCCCTTTAATTATTTCTGGTGATTTTATTCCTCAGTCTCCCTGTGCACATTCACTAACTAAAGCTCTGCTGCATAATTAAAAGTAACACTGTATATCTCCAGGTTAATCTTCTCTGTGGTTCTCCTCAGTTGGTATTCTGTTTTATAAACTCCATCTTCTTGAGTGTTTTCAGATTCTCAGCACCATTTCCTAAACTCAGGGAGTCTTACAGTACACGCCTGGATTTCCCCATATCAATAGAAATCTAACTCGTGGAAAATAAATATTTACATTTGCCTTTTTAGAAAATTGCATTCTTTTTCATTATTTCAAAAGTTAAGCAAGATTAAGTATATGAAATACTATTTCTCTCTTTTTAAAATTTGAAAAACCACAAGCCAAGTGTGATTATACAATTGCTTTAGGCTACAGATATTCCATTTCAGTTCTACTTCTCTTGTAACCTTTGATCACTGACAATTAAAGGGTGAAAAATGTTTTCATTGTACTAAATATAATCTCAATTATTGAATTTCTAGTTCCTAGGCATTAATGGTAGTTCTTCAAATTAATTTTAACCAAAATTTTTATCAAACAGTAGAGAATAAAATCAGCCCAAGTATATAATTGCCTTATCTGGTTTAAATGAAACCCTCACACCAGCATAAATAAAGTTGATATGCATTTTATTTTACAGAATACCAAATGTATGCATTTTCAAAAAACTTTGATAAAAATGAGGAAAAAATCAGTAAGCAAATTTATTGAAATACTGGAAAATTAAGAAAAAAAGTCAATTCCAGCCCATCCCTTCCCAAACAAATAAGCAAACAAACAAACAGAAATTCAACAAATGGTGCTGCAATAACAGGCTACTCACATGAATAAAGAATGAAATATGACCCTGCCATACAGCATACAAAAAAAGTCAATTCCAGTTGATGCATAAACTTGAGTATTTCCAATAAATATTCTTTAATTTATTTTACATAATAATCATAGATTTTAATTTGTCCTGCTTCGTAAGCGCTGGTAAAGTTTTCCTTTATTTATTTATTTATTTATTTACTTTTTTTTTTTTAGTTGGAGACTAGGACTTTGTTATGAAGAATATTTTGGGCATATCTCAAAATTGTCACTTTTCCCATCTTTCTGTCAGAGCCAGGAGAGAACCATTCTTGGTACCTGTAAGAATGGTATCTTATAAGATTTCTAGAAATAAAATTTGCAAGAAAGTTGGCCCCCTTCTAAGATGGTAGGACCCAGGAGTTTTTACTTTCAAACTAGTTCTCACTCACAGCAATTTATCAAAATTATCATTTATTTTCTCCTACCAAGTTTATGGCTCCTGCAGCTTCTGCTCTAGGTAAGCGGACTCTCTTAATTTACTTGTCTGAGATTTCGGAGTAGTAATTTGCCCTGTGATTTCAATTCTCTGATGAGTACTGAGAAAGTCAGGGGCATACCTAGTTGTCACCTCACAGCCATCAATAACATTCCCCATCACCTGCAAATCCTTTCCTGCTGCATGTAGATATTTCAGTATGTTTCCATTCTGCAACCAAGGTAGATGTTAGGTCTAATTTGAAAAGGCCTAACCATACCTTAACCCCAGAAACTAGCAACCATATCACAGTGGGAACTCTTTCAGTGGCAGAGCCCCTTCAACCTGGGATTGTATAAATACCCTGAAGCAGCACAAATGTTGTTTTTCTTCCCTTTGCAAAGCCAAATGTGCAGAGCTTCTAATTTTGCCCTAACAGTTTGCCTCTGAGAGACTGGCTATGGTGGAATCTTTCTCCCCATTTTTTCCGACCCTGTATGCTCTATGAATAAGTACACTTTCATTTGCTAAAAGTTTTAGTTGGGCCTGAACCTGTGTTCCCACGATAAATCATATACAACTTGTTCTACAACGGGTCTGAGAATAGCCGTGCATTTTCAGTTTGTTCAGTTTTTTTCTTGTTGTAAAGATGCAAGTGACAGCTTCCGAGCTCTTTTCATGTCGAACTGAAACTGGAATCTGGGTACATGAAATATTTGGTAGCTATTTTGTTTTATTTAAGCAAGTAAGGACCTGAAAGTATATTATTAACATTGGCAAGCATTCTTAGAACTCAAGTGTCTAACCTATATTCACTCACTGAAAGAATCACATCTACTATATTCTTGGGGTTTGCACATGAATTTCATAGCAATTTTATTCAGTGTTGGGCATCTCATTGATTCAAAAGTCATTTGATATAATTTTTAAGTGGATGGGGTTGCCAGTGTGATCATTTTTAAAAATACTCATGCATAGTCAAAATCCATCTGATTGATTGGTTCTAACTCTCTCCTCAACAATGTTATAGTAAAGCCTGATCTACTTACACATAAAAATTTTATTTTCATCTATGTATAATTCCAGGCCATTTGCCATTATCTCCGAAGTATCTATCCACATACTTATATTTCCATTGCTGCTCTCCTCATCCAAGCCACAATCACCATTACCTGGTCTTGAACAATAGCTTTCTAATGAATTTCCTTGGTATCACTTTTTGCCACTGAAAGAAGGATTTTTTTTTTTTTACTTCAAATAACAGAAAAGACAACTTAACTTATTTTAAATGATATAGACATTTGACTTAATCCTGAGATCTTGCTTTCTTTTCCTGTATATCTCCTGATTCTGATGGACTCTGTAAGTCAGCTTCAGGCTGAGAGTGAGATGATACATCAATGTGATGACACAAATGGGAACAGAAAACACAACTGCTAAAACCTCTCCCAGAGCTCACAGATATCCCCCGAGTCTCCATTTCTAGAACCCCATTTCTGAGCTAGTTCTTCTTGAAGAGAAGTCACTCCTTAGACAAATAAAACCTGTTTGAGCAAAACGGAAGCCAGCCTCCCCAAGGTTTTTGGGCTGTAGGAGGAGGAGGAGTAGAAACATTGTAGTTTTATCAAAAAGAAGAAGAACTAGAAAAGATAGGTAGACAAAAGAGATACTGAGGGAAATTATATGTGCTGGTTTACCAGGGATAATTCCAGTTTTTTGCTGGGTTTGGTAGATTTTTAAATTGGATGGTCACCTAAACTACTACACCCCCTAGAATCCATTTCTACACAGCAACCAGAATAATTATTGGGAATCATGAATTAGATTACTATTCTCCCTAATTATCCACCCAACCGCTCCTATTTCCCACTAAATTTAGAATGAACACTGGTCTCTTTACCTTTGCCTGCAAAGCCCCCATCTCTCTGACACAATCTCCTTCCATGATATTCTGGCATTACTATCTTTTTTTTTTTTTTTGCATTTTGTTAACAGTTTTATTGCTACATGCTTCCAATACAACAAATAGCATCAGTAGTGTACACAGAAATTTTCAGCTTGGTAGAGAAGAAAGCTCGAAGTTAGCAGTATAACAAATATGAACATCTTTATGAGAGGTGTATGAGGCTCAATTCCTGAGCCTCAATTAGAAGTTATATTTTTCCAAAAAATTTCCTTAAAATGAAATTCTCTCTAGTTTGCTTGCTTGTGTACAAGTCTCGTCTGCAGGGGAATATAGAGAAAGATGGTCACACACATACACATTACTATCTTTTTGTTGCTCAAACAAGTCAAGCTCACTTCCACCCCAAGGCTTTTGCACTTAATATCTCCTGTGCTTGGAATACCTTGTGTCTTGGTTTTTGCGTGGCATGTTCCTTGTGCTTCACATCTTAGTGCAGGTGCTTATATTCTCTTAACTCTCAGTCTAAATGAGCTACACTTTTTTTGCACTCTATCAAACAAACGTTTCATTTCTCTTCTAGCTTTTATCACTACCTGAAATTTCTTATTCATTTATAAGTTTACTTTTCACTCTGCTTCTCTCCATTTTAATATAAAATCCATGCAATCAGGGAAAATGGCATTTTTGATACAACTATATCTCTAGTGCTTAGAATAGTGACTGGCAGGTGGTTACCATTCAAATAAGTTCCAGAATGAATAATTGCATTTAATATAACAATTGTTTCCCTCCTAATTCTTGTTTGTAGGTCAAACATCCAATTATTCTTTCAACCATTCTTTTCATGATAAGATTTTGAGATTCCACAGTCACCTTTTCATACACCCCTGTGTGTTTCCCAGTTTGGCTTTGCCAGCCTTGAAGTACAGAGCTCAGAATTCAACAGTACTACAGATTGTACCTGACTAGTATGAAGTGATGTGCACCCTCACTTGTGGTTAGACATGCAATATGAACTGTGCCTACAATCCCTGTAGCTTGTTGGCCCCCATACATGTCATTATTTTGACTTCTGTATAGGAAAATGCAGAACTCTATGATTCTGTGTCCCTTTCAAGAATAATATTTTTACCTATGGTCAACTTATTTCAATTGAGCTCTTTTTATATTGACCAAGCTTATAAATTGCTCATATTCTAATATGTAATTGTTTTGAACCCAGAGAGTATTTTGTCAAAAATTGACATTAAAATTACTGGGAATTCCCAAACTATTAAACTTACTCAAATTTTAGAACTGCTTTTTAAAATGGTACTTCCTTAGAATAGTTGTTTCTGTACACTATTATAGATCTTTGCATGTGTACTTATGTAAACCCTTCAGAAAATGGAGCATCAAAACACTATTATATTGTTTTATTTCTTTGAGGAAGTTTTGTGGTTTTTGTATGTATTTTAAACTATTTTCTGTGTAGACAACCATTTCATTTTAGAATAGAATGTTTACATTTCTCTCCTACTGAACTGTATGCCATTTATTTACTTTTCTTATGTGATCACAGTGGCTACAACTTCCAATATGCCAGTCTAGTATTAAATAAGAGTAGTAAAAGAGAACATCCTGGCCTTGTTCCCAATTTAAGGGGTAAACATTAATTCTTTCACCACTAAGTATGAAGTTGTCTGTAAGTATTTTGTAGAAGCCCTTTGTCAGGTTAAAATATGTCCCCTCCATTACTAGTTTTCTGTGAGTTTTGCAATGAATGGATAATGAATGACATCAAATGTTTGTTTTTTCTTTCCCTCCATTGATTGAAGAAAGTTTTTCTTCTTTATTTTCTTTATTATCAGTGGTAAATTTCACTGATAGAGTTTCAAATACTGGAACATCTCTGTATTAGCTTTACATATCATATTTGGTCATGGTGTATTCCACTTTTTATATAGTGATAAATATTATTTGTAAATATATTGTTAATTTTTGCATCTATGTTTATGAGATACTTCTGTCTGTAGTTCCTTTTCTTTAATGCTTTAATGTTTTTAATAAAGAATCAACATTTAATGCATAAATTGTGAAGTGTTCCTCCTTTCCAATTTTCTGAAAGAGATTATATAGAATTGGTATTATTTCTTCCTTAAATGTTTTCTAGAATTCACCAATAAAACCCTTATGACCTGACACTTTCTTTGTTGGAAAGTTTTCAAGCATAGTTTCCATTTCTATAACAGATACTAGACTATTCAGGTCAGCTATTTATTCTTGAGTGAATTTTAGTAGTTTGTGCTTTTCCAATTGAATTGCTCCAGTTCATCTTATTGTTGTTTATTGGCACATGTGATCATAATATTCCCTTATTATCTTCTTAATGTCAAAGTAATCAATGATGATGTTCATTCTTTCATTCCAGATATTAGTAGTTTATATTTTATTTCTTTCTATCTTAGCCAATTTGGATAATGCATTATCTGTTTTTTATTGACCAGCTTTTAGTTTCATTGATTTTATTTTTATTTTCTTATTTTCAATTTCATTGATTTGTTCTCCTATCTTTTTTTCTTCTCCTAATATCATATTTAGTTTGCTTTTCTTTTAATAATTTCTTAAGGTGGAAGCTTAGAACATTGATTTGAGAAATTTCTTCTTTCCGTTATAAGCATATTTTGTTTTAATATTGCTTGAGACTTCATATTTGGCAGATGTGTTAAGAAAGGTATTTCTTAATATCTAAATATTTAAGGATTTTGTGGATATTTCCTATTATTGATTTCTAGTTTCAGTCCCTTATGATCGCAAAAATACTTTCACAGATTTCCATTATTTTAAATGTGTTAGTTTTTTTTCTTTTTACAACTCAGAATACATACCGTCTTAGTAAATGTTTCTTGCCCACTTGACAAGAGTATCTTTTCAGCTGTGGTGTAGTGACCTATTTTATAAATATCAATTAGGCCATCTTGGTTAGTAGTGTTGCTCAGGTCTTCTATATTTCTTCTGATTTTCTGTCTGCTGTTTGCCATTTATTAAGAGTGAAATATAGAAAACTTTAACTCTAATTGTTCATTTATATATATTGCATTTTATTTTATCTTTTTTTTCACTTCATATATTTTGAAGCTACTATTAGGTGCAGTCACATGTAATATAATTATGTCTTCTTGGAGAAAAAATTGTTTTATCCTTTTGTGATATCTTTATCCCTATAAGGATTTATTATTCAAACCTAAAATGTTTTTTTATTCGTAGCCTAGTTTTTATGATCAGTTTCATTTACCCTATCTATGCGCTTATATTTACAATGGGTTCCTTGTGGTAAGCATGTAGTTGGGCCTCGCCTTTTAAAAACCAATCTAATATTTTCTGTCTTTTAATTGGTATGCTTGGACCACTTCCATCTAATATGATTATTTATATGATTGTATTAACTCTCCCATTTTCCTAACTGTTCTTATCTTTTCACCTTTTATTTTCTCTTTCTCCTTTTTCCTGCCTTCTTTTGGATTAATTGGATAATATTTGCTATTACTCCATGTTACTATACACTATTGGCTTACTAATTTTACATTTAAACCACTGATGGTTTCCCTAGAGTTTACAATATACCTTTGTAATTAATCAGCATTTATATTCAGATATTGTGCCACTTGACTTATAATGTAAGGAAGTCAATTCCCTTGATTTTTCAAACCATGATTTACCAGCTTCTCCCACCTATCCTTTGTGCTATTTAGTTGTGCATTTTTATTTTACATATGCTTTAAACATACAAGATAATAATACTACTTTGCTTATAAAGAAAAAGATGTACTTTAGAGAAACTAAAAGAAGGAAAAGAAATTTTAGAAGGAAAAGAAATTTTATTTGATCTGTATCTGATATCCCTCAATTTTTGTGTAGCTCCAAGTTTCTGTGAGGTATCATATTCATTCTGTCTAAAGAACCACTTTTATCCTTTGTAATTAGAGCAGTTATGTTGGTAATCAATTTTTTACTTTTTCTGTCTGAGAAATATGTAGTTCTTCATTTTTGAAGAATATATTCACTGAGTTTAGAATTCTTGGCTAACAGGTATTTTATTTCAGCACTTTAAAAATGTCACTATTTTCTTCTCTCATGGTTAGTTTCTGACAAGAATTTTGCTGCAATTTTTTTTTTATATACAATGTGTACTTTTTCTTTGGCTACCTGCACAATTTGGCTTTGCCATTTTTTTTTAGCAGTTTCAGCATGATATGCTTAGACGTATGTTCTGTGTGTGTATCATGTTTGGCATTCTCTGAGCTTTTTGAATCTGTGGTTTGGTGGCTGTCATTAATTTTGAAAAATTTTTGAAAATTATTTCCTAATATATTTATTTTACAACATTCCTTGTCTCTTCTCCTTCTGGTATTTCAATTACATGTATATTGCAGAGTTTTATTTTGCCCATTAGCTCTCAAAGTCTTGTTTCTGAATTTTTTAGATTTTTTTCTTTGTGCTTAAATTTGAGTAATTTTTAATTACCTAAAGTTTGTTAATTCCACAGCTCTCTCTTCCTTTCTTTCTCTCTCCTCTCTATCCCTCTGTGTGTGTCCCTGTATCTTCCCTCTCTCCAGTATTTATATTTGATCTTTTCTTATATTTTCCATCTCTGTGAAAAATTGCTTATATTACATTGCATGTTGACAACCTTTTACACTCGTTCCTTTAACATATTAATCATAGCTATATTAAATTCCTTGTCTAATAGTTACAAATTCTAGTTATATCTGATATATTCTAGTTATATCAGGTGATTATTTTATCATTTGACATATCTTTTCTCTTTAATTTTTTAATGTACAATATAATTATTTTGCTAAAAGTTGAATAGCTTGCATAGGATAGTAGAGACTAATGACAATTATATTCATGCTTGGAAATGGACAAACTATCCCTTCTGTTAGACATTTCACGTGTCAGAAGGCAAACCAGGTTATTTGGGTATTATTGTTTCTATGGTTAACCTCTGTGCACAAGAGCCTTCAAATTCTTCTAGTGATAACTTGTGTTTAGAGTGGGGATTTATTTGCCAGAGGGCTTCTCTCAATTTCTGTTCCCCTTTCAACTTTAAAATTTTCCTTTCTGCTGTAGGACATAGATACAGCTTTGTGGACATCTTTCTCTTTGTTTCCTCCTCTGTGACGTTCTACCTGATAAATATCTCTCTGAATTGCCCTCTCCCTGCATCAGTTTCTGTTGTTTACAACTCATTAGAGCCATTGGGCCTTGATTGGATTCTTCCTTTCTTCTTCACATTCTAGAAAATGGTTCCAAGGATAAAGCTAGGCAATCATAGGATTTACTACATTTGCATTCCTTTCTCCAGGATCTCAGAATTTTATTTCCTATTTTTTATTGTGTAACAACAATTGTTTAATATATTTTGTCCAAGTTTCTAATTACTAACTTGTTTCAAGAACCAGACATCTCTCTTCTACTACCAAAGCTGTCACTCCTCCCCATTATCATATTTCTCGTATTACTTCCAACTATCACCCATGTTCAAAATATTGCAGTAATTGACCACTCTTCCAAAGCCAAATTTCTCTTAATTCTCCTCTATAATATTCTCATTTAACTTTTCTTTTTCCTTCCTATTGCCATTATTTTTCAAGTACTTGCTGTTTGAAAAATAAAGGAAAAAGAAGGACCAGAGCTATCTTTTTTATCTCCTCTCCCCCATTTATCCTTTTTACATTCTATTTCCCATAGTACTTCCAGAGTTATATATATACATATATATATGAGAAAAATACTATTTGTGTGCCTCTCTATTGCTACAATAACATTTTTCTAAAAATGTTCCACAAAATACTAACCTCAAATGCTTTGTTTAAAAATAAAGTGGAGGGCGGCTGCTGTGGCTCAGCAGGCAGAGCTCCAACCTGCCGTGCTGGAGGTCTGGAGTTTGATCCCTGGTGCCTCCTGCCCATATGCAAATTAAAAAAAAAAAAAAAAGTGGAGAGGGTGGGCCACCGTGGCTCAGCAGGCAGAGGTCTCACCTGCCATACCGGAAGCCTGGGTTCAATTCCTGGTGCCTGCCCATATATGAAATAAAGTGGAGGGCTTCATACACATGTTTTTGGAAATTCTGCATGTAATTTTTCATCTTACATATTTAAAATATATGTTAGCATATTAAAAATCTAAATTTTATTTCAAAACTTCTTAATATATGATGAAAGCATTTTTCATGTAACATCTACTAAATACTGATATATAACAATGTCTCCACGACTTCATTTTTGGAATCTTGATTCAGAATACAAAGCCAAACCTGCAAAACTTATTATTCAGTGTTTTCTAATATGTTGTCACAACCTAAATGTCCTAACTTCTTTTCCTCAATATTTCTTTTTACACAACATGTGTTGTATTTATGTTAAACTATAGTACTTGCATTTTGTCACAATTAATGCTATCTGTTTCTCTTCCTTGGCTCATGTCTCAAAATATAACCTCTACTCATTTTTCAAGAATGTGCTAATTTCACCTCAAACATCAAAGGCTAAAGAAAAATTCTGCTCTATCATTTCAGTATTGTAAATGCACTCCTATCTTCAACTACACTTTGGAATTAATACCACCAGCTCTTTAGTGATTCAGTCTTTACAAAAACAAATCCAAGTAGTATCTTCAAATAAACATCCATTTGTTTTATCAAATTCTCCTGAAAAAAGGAAATCCTAGAGAGCTGTTAATCCTCTCAGAATGAATGTGGTAAAAATAGGTGCACAGATTAGTATCTCTTAAGCTAAGTATCACTTCTTTGACTTCATATATTCATACAAAGATAACATAAATTTTATATTCTATTATATATGTAAAAGTTTTACATATAGATGAAGTTTTGTACCCATTATATACTTCCAGATGACTCCTTTTAATTGCTTTCCTGAAGTTCACTAATAATTTCCAACTTTGAAAATCCAATAATCACTTTTGAATGTGTATCTTACTTTGACACACTATCTCTGCATCTGTTCTAGTTTGCTAGCTGCCGGAATGCAATATACTAGAAACGGAATGGCTTCTAGAGACGGGAATTTGATAAGTTGCTAGTTTACAGTTCTAAGACCAAGAAAATGTCCCAATTACAACAAGTCTATAGAAATGTCCATCTAAGGCATCCAGGGAAAGATACCTTGGTTCGAGAAGGCCGATGAAGTTCAGGGTTTCTCTCTCAAGGGAGAAGGCACATAGTGAACACAGTCAGAGTTTTTCTGTCATCTGGAAAGGCACATGGTGAACACGGGCAGGGTTCCTCTCCATCTGGAAGGGCACATGGCGAACATGGAATCATCTGCTAGCTTATTCTCCTGGCTTCCTATTTCATGAAGCTCTCTGGGGGGCATTTTCCTTCTTCATCTCCAAGGGTTGCTGGCTGGTGGACTCTGCTTCTCGTGGCTATGTCGTTCTTCTCTGTTCTCTCTGAATCTTTTATTCTCCAAAATGTTTCCTCTTTATAGGACTCCAGAAACTTATCAAGACCCACCCAAATGGGTAGAGACATGTCATCACCTAATCCAGTTTAACAACCACTTGATTAAATCACAACTCCAGGGAGATGATCTGATTACAGTTTCAAACATACAGTATTGAATAGAGATTATTCTGCCTTTGTGAAATGGGATTTAGATTAAAATATGGTTTTTCTAGGGTCCATACATCCTTTCAAACCAGCACAGCATCCTTCTTGAAATTCTTGGGAAAAGCTCTTTGGCATCTGTGACATCATCATACCACCCCCTTTTTAGTTGTTTTTGATGTTTTATCTCTCCTTTTTTTCATTTTTGCTGGTTTATAATGCTCTACTAGATTTCTCATTGTTGGAGATCCTACATGCATATTTATATGCCATATATTTCAAAATAATCTCAAACTTGGGACCTCTTCTGTAAGTTTCTTGTTTAAGCTTCTTTAAGATACCCACTGGCATGTTTGATGACTGCACCTGTATGTCCCACTGATATCTCAAATTAGATGCTTATGAAAACAATCCTAGGTCTGATCTCCACTTATGTAAAAAATAACAAAGTAGCTTCTTTTACAGTCTTTTCTCTTTTAGGAAGAACGTATCCAATCAATTTAGAGACATCCTGATCTTCTTCCCTAATGTCATAGTCAGATCTTCCACAAATATTCCTCTAAAGTTTGCTTCCAATCTGTTCTCTTACTCCATCTCTTTTGCCCTAACCAGGTTTAGACTATCATCCTCTTCTGCCTGGAAGACTATTGAAAGAGGCTTCTTAACAATTTTATAGATAGCCTCCCCCCCATCACCTCTACCATTTCCGGAGAGGTCTTTATAAAACACAAACAGGATTATGTCTCTCTTCTGTATTTATTATAATTACAATGTTTGGGTTCATTTGTCACTTGCTTTTTATAGTTAGTTTCCTTCACCAGATTTTTCATGGTGCTATAATTTTATTTGTAGTTTTTCATTCTACAGATAATATCTCTCAGACAAACAATATATGTAGCCATCATATGTAGACGGCTGTGCATTGCAGCATTTACTTGATTTTAATGCCTCTGAGGACAGATCTATGAGGGTCAATTTATAAAAAACACCCAATACCTAGTGTGGTAGTAGGTTCAGGTGTCAACTTGGCCAGGTGAAGGTGCCTAAAGTTCTGTTCCTGTGGACATGAACCAATGGCATGTGAACCTCATCTGTTGCTCATAACATCTGCAGTCGGCTAGGAGGTGTGCCTGCTGCAATGAATGATGTTTGATTTAATTGACTGGTGCTTAAATGAGAGAGCTCAACGTAGCACAGCCCAAGCAGCTCAGCATACCTCATTTCAGCACTCGCAACTCAGCCCAGGCCTTTGGAGATGCAGAAAGGAATCACCCTGGGGAAAGTTGTTGGAACCCAGAGGCCTGGAGAGAAGGCCAGCAGAGACCACCCTGTGCCTTCCCACATAAGAACCTCAGTGGAAAGTTAGCTGCCTTTCCTCTGAAGAACTAAAGAAATAAATCCCCTTTTATTAAAAGCCAATCCGTCTCTGGTGTGTTGCATTCCAGCAGCTGGCTAACTAGACCAGATTTGGTACCTGAGAAGTGGGGTGCTGCTGTGGTTTGCAAATACCAGATATGCTGGAACGTATTTTTTGGATGGCTAAGGGAAAAATTTTGGAGGAACTGTGAAGGGAATGATGGAGAAGTCCTGGAGTGCTTGAAGAGACTGTTGGTGTAAATGGAATCACTGCCAATCTGGACAAAGGGAGACACCAAAGAGACAAATTGGAGTTTGCAGACCCAGGGAAGCTCAGGTCTGAAGTCAGCAAACCTCGGCCAAGAGAGCGGACCCACCCATATACATGGAGAGGGTGAGTTAGCCCTGAGGGCAGAGAATGAGTCCCCATCTCATTGTAGTGGAAGAGTTGTGCTGCCTCAGGCCTTTGAGAAGGTACAGCATGCTCTTTGGGGACTGGGGAGAGCCTGGCTGCCACCACATGGAGGGGTTGAGCATGTGCCCTGCAAATGGCAGAGAGCCCATGTGTGGCCTCGATGCTTGGAGAGGGTGGAGCTGAGAAAAAGGTGGTTTCCTCAATGTCCCCCGAGATTGATCCTGAAAGAAGCAGGCCACTGCATAGGCCCTTGGAAAGGGTGGGACTGACACTTTCTAAAGCTGAAGGATAAATGACTTTCAGACTTTGAAATCCAATGGAGGTTGCCCTGCAGGTTTTCAGAACTGTTTGGGTCTTGCGACTCTTGTGTTCTTTCCAATTTCTCCCTATGGAAATGAAAAGCTGTATCCTGTGAATGTCCTCACTTGCATATTAGCACCAGATAACTTGTTTTGAGATTCATAGGTCCACAGCCAGAAGAGAATTTGTGCCACTTTAATATTGTTTAAGGTGATGCATATAGTTGCCAAGTTGACAAGGGGTGGGCATGTGGTAGTTAGATTCAGGTGTCAACTTGGCCAGGTGAAGGTGCCTAGTTCTGTTGCTGTGGACATGAGCCAATGGTACGTGAACCTCATCTGTTGCTCATAACATCTAGCAGTCAAAGGCGTGCCTGCTGCAAGGAATGATGTTTGATTTAATTGGCTGGTGCTTAAATGAGGGAGCTCAGTGTAGCACAGCCTAAGCAGCTCAGCATACCTCACCTCAGCAATCTCAGCTCAGCCCAGGCCTTTGGAGGTGCAGAAAGAAATCACCCCAGAGAAAGCTGTTGGAACCCAGAGGCCTGGAGAGAAGGCCAGCAGAGATCACCCTGTGCCTTCCCATGTAAGAAGGAACCTCAGTTGAAAGTTAGCTGCCTTTTCTCTAAAGAACTAATGAAATAAATGCCCTTTTATTAAATGCCAATCTGTCTCTGGTGTGTTGCATTCTGCAGCTAGCTAACTGGAACACCTAGCAATGTGCTTGACTGGTTAAATTAAAAAAGAATATTTGTTGAAACATCAGTAGATGAGTAAATATATCACAAAATCTAATGGGATAATAGGAAGCTCCACAAACAGAAAACTGAAAAATAATGTTGTAAGAACAATCCTCAGGGTGTTTGGGAAACATAAAATGAGATATAATCCAGGATGGATAAGGAAAGAGGAATAAATGACTTTGGAAAGCATTCAAGTCATTATGGTTGAATTTAGTCTTAAATAGAGACAGAAATTGCATAATATACTGGGAGTTGGAAATGGTATCAAGGGTACCCAAAGTATCATCCTTTATTGGTTTGGTTTTACCACATTCTGAAATATGAAATAAATGGGGTTAACTACCCTGCTCAAATTCTTAAAAAGATTATTTGTTCCATCTTTCCCTGTGTTATCATCTCCAAATTGCTCAGAATTTATTGATTTCTCTATTTAAAGTCATTAATGATGACTCCTAATTGTTAGATCCAATAGACATTTTAAAGCCTTTCTCTCTTTGGATTTTCCTTGACTCTCCTTGAAAGAGTCAACTTCCTTGGCTTTTATTATACACTCTGCTTCTCTTTATGCTTCCCTGAATTTTATTTTTGGTTAAATTCATTAGAAAAAATGTACCCAGGCATCTCTGCTCAGTCAAATTCTCTTCTTAATTTATACACTTTTACCAGATGATTAAGTGCATATATCCTGATGGCTCATAATCTTTACCTTTGGTCTAAATAGACAAGTACAATTATTTTCAGATCCACGTATTTATGAAAATATTTAATTTGATGTGTCCTTTGCATTGTGAAGTCCAAATCCAAGTCTAGAACTGTTACCTTTCCTGGTAACAACTTTATATCTCAATTGCTATTATGTCCAAGTCATCTCTATGTAATTCAGAACATTGAGAATAATATTTTGATTTTTCTTTCTCCTTCTTGCTTCATATTTAATGATCATATATTAAAGACTTTATATTCTATTAATGTTTTCAGATGTGAAGACTATTTTTTTCCATTCTCTTGGACCATAGCCCTAATTCATACCCTTAAAATATCTTGCTTGGGCTACAGGAACAACTTCCTGCCTGGTATTACAGAACTTGTCTGTTCTGCCACCTGCATTCTTCATGGAACCACCTGATAATATAAGAACAACAATACTGGTTTTGACATTCCCATGTTAAATCAAGCATTTTTAATACTGTGATCCATCATAAAAGATCCAGTGACTGACCTTAGAGGCATTGTTAAGTGGGAAAAACATCCATAAATGTTTCTTTGACATACAGATCATGGTGTCCAAAAGATTAAGAATTACTAATCTTTAGTCTAAAAATTCAAGTGCCATAGCATAAAAGACATGGTTAATCAGACATTTACCAGTTTTAAATGCTGAGGAATAGCCATCTACATCCTGGATTTTTAAGTCACAAATATCATTTAATTTTAGTTTCAGGAATATTTTCCCAGGTCTATTATTTCCTATAGAAGATTAATTTCATTTTCTTTTTGTTTTGGAAATTATATTGAAATGTACTTAATAATATTGCAAAAACACCTAAGTCTACTTGTTGACAAATTTTCACAAACTGGACACATTTAAGAAGAAAAAAGAAAAAGTACATTATTAGATCATAAAATAGAATATTACCCAAAGTTCCCTTATGTCTCTTCCAGGAATCACTCCTCCCATGGGTAATGACTATACTAATTTCTAACACTAGGGGGTTAATTTTTCCAGTTTATGAAATTAATATATATAGAATTCTAAAATAGATTTTTCTTGTATCTGTTTTTTTCATTCAGCATTTGGATATAGATTCATCTCCATTGCTGTAAATAGTTGTCATAGTTGATATTTGTTTCCTCTCTTTGGCTAGAGAATTCCATTGTATTAATAAACCACAAATTATTAATATTAACTTATTCTATTGTTGATGGATATTTGAGTTATTTTCACTTTGTCTATTGTTGATGGATATTTGAGTTATTTTCCCTTTGTGGACATTACAAACAGTGCTGCTATAAACATATCTGCCTAAGTCTTTTGTGAAATATAAACACTCATTTCTGTTTGATATATTCCTAGAAATTGAATTGCTTGGTAATAGGGTATTGCATATGTTTAGGTTTAGTGGATACAGCATAACTTTTCCAAAGTAATCAAACCAATTTAGTTTCCTAGCAGCAGCCTACCCAAATTTTATTTTATTTATATTTTTAATTTTAGCTATCCTGTCATTTGTATAATCATTCTGCACTCTGGTTTGAATTTTTCTGTTGACTGGTGAAGTAGAGCATGACTTAATATGTATATTGACCATTTGGATATCTTCTTTTGTAAAATGTCTATTCAAGTGTGTTTTGTTCATTTTTCTCTAGTATTTTATTTGCCTTTTTCTATTTATATGTAAGAATTTTCAAATACACTCTATGTGTGGGTCTTTGGTCTGAAATGTATATTTCATGGATATGCTTTAACTCTTTGCCTTGCTTTTTATTATTTTAATGTTTTCTTTGGTAGATATAAATAACAACTTTTAGTGTAGTTCAGTGATCCAGCTTTACTTGAGTTTGGTTATTTCTTCATATTATTTAAGAAATTTTTTCTATTCTTAAAGTCATGGATATATATAAAGTCATGGATAAAACTTTTTAGCTTTGTTCTTTTCTTTTGCATTTGGATATATGATCCATATAAATTGATTTTTGTGTATGATGAGGGATAAGGATGTAAATTAATATTTGAAATATAAATAACCAGTGTGTTAGGGTACTCCAGAGAAGCAAAATTGATAGGGTTTGTATATATTGTTAGATTTCTTATAAGATTTGTTATAAGAATTGGCTCATGTGACTGTAGGGATTGGCAAGTCCAAATTCTGTAGGGCAGGCCATAAGTTTGGAACTCTGATAAAAGTTTTGATAAATTCTCCAGAAGTTGCTGGCTAACTGAAGTAGAAATAGAAATTCTTTGTGACTGCTGGAATCATCATTTCTCCACTTCAGGCCTTCAACTGATTGGATGAAACTTCTCTAATTACAGCAAGCAATCTCCTTTGTTGATTGTGACATAACCAGACACAAGTGCAATCATGAACTGACTAATGATTTCAAGTCAATAAAATACTCTCACAGTAACAATCAAGCAAGTGCTTGCTTGACCAAACCACTGGGCACCATAACCTTGCCAACTTAACACATGAACTTAACTGTCACAAGCACATCTTATTTAAACTGAAAAAGTTTGGTTTATCTTGAAGGTTTATCTTTATTTTGGTTAAAATCAAAGAATACTTGACACATTGCTTAATTGGCTTGCTCACAATTTATAGCCTGCAGAGAAGCATTAAATTTTTATTAACCTGCCAAGTTATACTGTCTTATTCCAATCTAGTATCTTCTAACTATGCTGTTCTATATGATGAGCAATTTAATTAGATTACAGAGACCTGATAATGTATCTCTATAGCATGTAATCTTACAATCATTTGCTTATTTCTTTGTTTATTAGTCTTTTAGTTCCTTAGAGAAACACATTTGCAATGTCAACACCTATCATAGTACTTCATATATTTGTGAATTGATAGTTGTTTAAGGGAAAAATAAATGAATAGTGTGAGATAGATATTTGCAGTTTAGAATAAGGAAATTCCAATGACTATAAAAAATAGTTTTCCTGGGCCTTTCT
This sequence comes from Myrmecophaga tridactyla, assembly GCA_004026745.1. Classification (NCBI taxonomy): domain Eukaryota; kingdom Metazoa; phylum Chordata; class Mammalia; order Pilosa; family Myrmecophagidae; genus Myrmecophaga; species Myrmecophaga tridactyla. The sequence goes on from PVIY010000048.1 coordinate 106,490, forward strand.
ACTCCCTAAACCATAAATTTATTTAAAAATAACTTTCCTTTTCAGCACAATGCAGCATAATGGACGTGGAAGTAGGAGGTATTTGACATTTCTTGAGTACTTGGCAATTTTCAAAGAGCTGCATAGTATTGGGTGATCTCTGTTGGCAAAATGGCCAAGAGACCCGTGGCCAATTCTATTGAATGCATTAATTCAAGATGCATACTATTTTGTAATGAAAGGTCTTTGAGTTGTTTTGGATCAGAATATATCAGAATGTCAGTATTTTTTAGTAATACTATTTTCATTTAATGACTTATCCCTGGTTTGGTGGGGAGGGAAGTTCAGGGCTGTCTGGTCATATAGCTACATGTTCAACACACTATCAGAGACCCACATTGCAAGCAGACTTTGTGCTTCTTATCAACAATGTGCTTCACATGCACATAGATGCCATTTCTAGACTCAGGAACAATGCACATTTCTATGTGACCCAGATCAGCTGTGAGCACAAAAAAGAAGACAGCACCTGTGATCTCTGAACTTTTCTCAATACATATCCTCCTGCTGTTGCTGCTATACTGTATCTTTTGCTTGTATAAAGCTATTCCATAACAGTAAACTATTTGAGTCCTGTGAATCTTTTCGACAACCAAACTCTAAGATGATTAATGTGTAATTGTGTTGGTTTGAAACTATGTAACAGAAAAATATATTCATAGACTTAACCCATTCCTGTGGCGAGGAATCCATTGTAAGTAGGACATGTGTTGAGGTGACTTCAATTAAGGTGTGGCTCAACTCAGAATAGGTTTCAATTCTGTTACAACAGTCCAAGAATAAAATTCAGATAGATGCAGAGAAAGTCAGAAAGGGAGTGACCAGAAGCTGAAAATCACAGAACCCAGAAGAGATGGGAGATGCCATCATGTATATTGTCATGTGACAGAGAAGTTAAGGGCCAAGGAACAGCAAGCAGCCATCCCCAGAATACCAGCCTTTGGAAAGAAAGGGTCACCTTGATGACATCTTTATTTTGGAATTCTACTAGCCTCAAAACAATGTGCCAATAAATTTCCATGGTTTAAGCCAACTCATTGTATGGTATTTGCTTTAGCAAAAAGGAAACTAAAACAGTGATTAGAACAGAGGAATGTATTAAACAACAATCCATGCAGTATTAATAAAAAAAACAGTTGTTTTTTATAGACTACCATGAGTAAATTTATGGGTTTTTAATATTCCCAATATCAAATGGGTTCCAAGTTCTAGATCCAGGATTCACATTAAGGTATGTATTACTTTGAATTAAATAAATTTGATGAATATAAATATTAATTTCTCCATTTGCATGCTCTGAGTATTGGGCCACTCATTTAATATTCTAGGGCTCAAAATCCGAAATTAAGAAATTACATGATATATAAGGCACCATCTAGAACTTATACTGTCTTAATATTTTATTATTCCCCTCTATCTGTAACAGTACATTATTGAAAAACTTAGTTAACTTTGGCTGTCATTACAAAAATAATGTAAAATAGCCCCAAATAACTTTAATGTTAGATGATAGACTCAGAATATTTATGTAAAGTATAGCATTGGTATATTCCACTCATCTACTGATTCAATTAATGACCAGCTTTTTTTATTTCATATGCTCATTTTGGAAATGAGAAAGCATATGTTTTTTGAAACTTAACTTTACATCTTTGGATACATATTTGTTACTGTCTGTGTGTAAACATACCTCAAACATCTTTAAGTGATATAGTCAGTGAACCAACAAAGATTCTTGTTCCTACAAACAACAGAAACAAACTCTAGGTAACTTAAACAGAAATGTTATTCACTGGAAGAAGGTCGAGTGGCAGTCACTATTGATTAAAAGGCTGGAGAACCAGGCTTGAAGAAAGAACATGCTAATAAAGGAAGCTAGGCAGATGAAAGCATAGCCAGGGCCAAAATAAAAGTACGGGTGACCCCTGCAATTTATGCCACCGTTAGCAGAAGCCCTTGTAGCCTACCTGGGAAACCCCTGTCAATGGATATTTGAAGCTTCTATCACTGGGCATGTCAATCTATTGCCACTTTTAAGAATAATCTCCAAGTAACTTTTCCTCTGAGTTTCTGAGCGTTCAATTTATTAAAGCCAGCACTAGCAACCTCACCCAAGCCAGGAGAGAATTTATACTTCCCTTTGGCTTCATAATTGGAAGTTAGATCCCAAATTAAGAGGAGTTTTCAAATACTGAAAATGTCTATTACTATCAGTCAATGTCTATTTACTTTGCATGCACTGATTTAATGCTTTTACTATTTTCAGGTTTCTAGCTTTTAGTATTTTCAGATTTCTACATTCAAGTTAGAATGCAAAGTTATTTGATTTTATTATTATTATGTTACTACTACTGTGTCTACAGTGGCTGCTGCTGCTGTTGCTATTGCTACTACAGAAAGGCTCATGTTTACCTATAAGATGTGCAACTAGTACAATCTTGACAATTCATGTTTTTGCCAATAAAATATTTCTATATTTTTGCCTCAGATGTACAATGATTGCTTTCGATAACTTGATTCATATATTTCATGTACCTAATGTGCTTCTGATCTCAATAATGGGAATGTCATACTTTGTAGGCATGGATATACCTTCAATATTAAAAAAGTATACATATACTTATTATATTCACCAATATAAGAAACGTAGTTGTGCAAAATAAACTTAAATTGTTTAGATTCATAGTATTTTAAATGTCTAAGAAAAAATATGGATTATGAACTTTTTCTTATTAATGAATTTGATATTTGAAAAAAAATTAATGTCAGCTATAATTTATTTGATTGATATGTTCATGTCAACCTAAATAGTTAATAATAATTTTCTCCCTGTTTTAAATGTTGTTAAATTTATAATACATGACATTATAGAAAATAGTGGAATCAAATATTAGAAAGAAGAGATGATGTATAAGTATTTATAGCCATAGCTATTTTAACATCAAAGACATGATGTTCTCTATCTTTTTTTTTTTTTTTTTATTTTGTATATGGGCAGGAGGCCCCAGGGATCGAACTCCAGACCTCCAGCACGGCAGGTCGGAGCTCTGCCTACTGAGCCACGGCAGCCGCCCTTTTTTTTTTTTTTTTTTTTTTTTAATTTATGTTCTCTATCTTTTAAAAAAGAAAAATCAAATTATATCAACTCAAAGGATGCAAACATTGAAATGAGTCTAAATAAATTTTGCTCTGTTTTTTCCATTTACATGTCTTTCATGCATATTTTTATTTCCTGTGTGCCAAATAAGAAAATGAGTGCAAAATATCAGAAGTTTGATAAAAATATATAGCTGGCATCATAAAATAAGAGTTGAAACCTCCCTATGCTAAATGATTTCTGGTAGAATAAGGTCTTCATGAGGACAGGAAACTATTTCTATTAATTATTAATGTATCTCAAATGGCTAGAAAAACATATCACCCATAGTACACATTCAGTGAATACTATTTATTGAATATACATTTATATTTTTATAAACTTAATAGAATATACAGTTTTAGTCTAAAATATTTCGCAACATTCATCAACACCTACCCCCCCAAAACACACACACACACACACACACACACACATACCTACCAGTTTTTATGGTTGTCAAATCTAAGGTGGTTTACAATATCTGTATATGATATTGCAATGCATTAGCTTTGGAAAAAAATTAGCAGAAAAGCCCATTATTCATATATTTTTCAAAGAACTAGGAATATATTACATATAATGTATTCTTAAAATAAAATCCTTCAAGAAAATGAAAGAATATATATTTTTACACAGATATATAGACACACATGCATCCATACCTCACTATATTTCTACCTATTCAGCTAAATCTAATTTTTCATCTATTACAAATCTGTCTATTATTTCTGATTTTCATAGGGGCTAAAAATTTGATTTATTCTTTCTTTGTTTTGACATAATTGAATTGTTTTTATGGCAGTTTCTTATTGTTGTGTTGTGTTGTGTTTATTGTTTTTTATTGTTTTGTTTTATTTTATTAGATTTGTTTTTATTCCATTCTGTTTTATTTTTGTCTCATAATATGCAGAAGAGATAAAATTCTACTAGCTTTAATTTAACTAGGTTTATTATTTAAAATGTATATAGAAGAAAAATTCCTGTTCTTTGTGAAAGACACTGTTAAGAAGAAAGCTTTTATAAATAACAAATTAAACAAACATCAAAACAAAACCCAATTGTGGTAGTTCAGGCAGCTACATGTGCAATTCTAGGACTGGATATCCCATGGACTTGACAGGCAGATCTCTTTCCCTCCTTACCTTGCCTTTTCATATGTACTGTGATCCCAGGTAAACTAGCTGAGGGACTTTGCATTATGATTATGTGTACTACATAATATATTTTAAAAGTGACATTCATTCATGTTTCGGGTTTTTTAGCTTGTAGTGACTGTCAGAGTCTATTTTGTTTTTGCCAGCAAAAAGAAGCCTGCCTGTCAAGTAGCACATTAAGAAAATAATATACTGACTTTCAATGGTAGAATTACAATTCAGTTAGACAGAAGTTTGGGCACAGAAGAATAAATGGCTGGATTTGTCTCCTAAATACAGCTAAGAAACTATGATCTAGGTCCCTGGTCCATGCCATCCAAACAATGAGTTTTCTATAAATTCCTGTGGGATTCTTGCAGCTTATAACACTGCAAGTGCAATTGTCACCTGGCCTTTGTGATCTAAATCATAGTTTTCCAACATTACCATTTTTCTTGGCTATAACACTTTTTTAAATGCCAGAAATATTTCTGAACTAGACTGCAAATAATATGTTGTACTGTAGTCTAGAAAACTCTGAAACCACATACTAAAGTATTTCTGACTTAAAAATATAAAATTTGTTTCATTCCCAACAATGATAAGTGATTACTTCAACTCTGACTTTTTGCAATGAAATTTTTCTAGTACTATTTTCCCAATTGTGTGTGGGTAAGAAATATAATAGTTTTTTCAAAGGGTATATTTTCCAAATATATCACCTTTCCAAAAAAGGTATGGAATGGTCAAGTGAAGCACCAGGAATAATTTCAATTCTTTTATTTAGAAAAGCCAATGATTTACAAATTTGCAAGGGGTATATGAGGATATATTTTACTACTTAAATGAACAGTGTTCAGCTAGCCATAACATAATGCTCTGAGCATCATTACATAGTCTTAGAAAAGGGGAGATAGTTTCTCCTGAGCATGGACAATGTGAATTCCTTAGGCTTTATAAACAAGGTATAGCAGGGATGAAATGCATGAGCCACCATATGCTGATTATGGAGTCTGTGCTAATAATTACACTCTAGAGGAGAGAGAGGTGCCTGACATTTTGACTGTCTACTTTTTGTTTTAAACTCTGAACAGTGTCATCACAACAGAATTAACCACAGGTATTATAAGCAGGGAGATAAAAAGCCACATCTAAATAATATCCATTCTTTAACATCCACCTCTCCTTCTATAAACATTCCTACCCTAAAATCATCTCTCTCCCATATACCGATGATCTGAATCACTAGTTTAGAGATTAATCTACATTCATTTATTTTGAATTAATTTTGAATTTTGAAAATTTAATTATGACATCAAAGGCTTATTTATATCTTGAATTTCTATTTCTATCTGAATGACAACTGATTAGATTAAAAAACATTTTATTTATTAATTCACTAAATGCCCTAAATTCCTATTCCAAATAGGAATTGAATACTCTATCAAAGAGGTTACAATCTAATGGGTAAATCATTTATATAATTGAATTATTATAGTGCAATAGGTAAGATTACATTCTAGTGCTGCCATGAGCATGTGGGGAAAACAAAAATTTGATGAATATAAGTATTAATTTTTCCATTTGCATGCTCGGGAGATATCGGACCACTCATCTAATATTCTAGGGCTTAAAATATAAAAGTAAGAAATTGCATGATATATAAAACACCATCTAGAACTTATACTCTCTTAATATTTCATTATTCCACTCTACCTGTAACAGTACATTATTGAAAAACTGAATTTACTTTGGCTGTCATTCCAGAAATAATGTGAAAGTCCCCAAATAATTTTTAATATTAAATGATATTCTCATAATATTTATGTAAAATATGCACTGGTGAATTCCATTCTTCTACTGATTCAATTTATGACCAGCTTTTTTTACTTCATGCACTCATTTTGGAAATGGAAAGGTATGTGTGTTTTTTGAAAGTAAATTTTACATCTTTGGGTACATCCTTGTTACAGTCTGTGTGTTAACATACCTCAAGCATCTTTAAGTGATACAGTCAGTGTACCAGCAAAGATTCTTGTTGGTACAAACAACAGAAACAAACTCTAGGTAACTTAAACAGAAATGCTGTTGTTGGGAGAAGGTTGAGTGACAGTCACTATTGATTAGAAGGCTGGAGAACCAGGCTTGAAGAAAGAACATGCTAACAAAGGAAGTGAGGCAGATGATAGCATAGCCAGGGCCAAAATAAAAGTATGGGGGACCTCTGTAATTTGTGCCACCACTAGTGGAAACCCTTGTAGCCTAATGGGTGAACCCCTGTCAATGGATATTTGAGGCTGCGATTAATGGGCATGTCAATCTATTGCCACCTTAAGAATAATCTCCAAGTAACTTATCCTCTGACTTTCTGAGCATTCAATTTATTAAAGCCAGCACTAGCAACCTCACCCAAGCCAGGAGAGAATTTATACTTTCCTTTGGCTTCATATTTGGAAGTTAGGTTCTAAATGAATACTGAAAATGTCTATAAATGAAATGAAGTTAAGGATCTTGGGATGGGGGCATAATCCTGTATTAACTGGTGGGTCCCAAATGCAACCACAAGTATACCTATAAGAGAAAGGGAGAGAGAGTTTGATAAACAAAGGAAAATATTTGAATGATGCATCCATAAGCCAAGGAATGCTGGTCGTCCCCAGAAGTAGGGAAAGGCAAGCAACAGATTCTCCCTTTGAGCCTCTGGAGAGAGCACAGTCCTGAGGACACCTTTTGACCAGTGATACCAGTTTTGGACTTCTGGCTTCCAGAAATATGGGAGATAAATTTCTGTTTTTCTAAAGCCACCATGTTTGTACAGTAGCAAGGAACTATAGATAGATAGATAGATAGATAGATAGATAGATAGATAGATAGATAGATAGATAGATAGATAGATATACATATGTGTGTATATATATGTATAAACCTATATATGCCTATAAATATACAGGCACACATATAATCAATTGAATATATATAATTAATTATATAAATATATGTGTATAATTGATCAATCCATGAATTACTTTAGTAATTTAGTGCTTTAAGAATGTGAATCTGGCAGTGTATGCAGGGCAAATTGGTGGGCATTATACTGGAGGTGGAGAAACCATATGGCAATTAGTTCAACTTGTTTAATAGATATGACATAGTAGCGCAAAGATGGAGAAAGATGTAAGTCCCATTGTGATTACAGAGGTGATGGATGCTGATGACTGAGTGAATAATAGAGGATAGTAAATATAGAGGGTCAAATGTGATTCTGAGCTTTATCCTGGATGTTTGTGAATAAAACAAGGATATTCAAGTAAAGTATGTAGTTTGGAGAGAGTTGATACTCAGATTAGTTTTTTTTTTTTCTCACTTTTTTGAGATTCTTAAGAAACTTCTAAGAAAGTTTGTCCACAAGGCAACACTGGACCATCCAATTGTGATGGTAACAGATTTTGTTTTATTTATTTATTTTTTTAGAGGTGAGTAGTAAAATAAGGATTAGATAATAAGACCACTAAGGTAAAGAATGCAGACAGAAAACTGGCATCTAAATCTTAAGAAGCTCCCTGTTTAGAAAATATGAAGAAATGTAAGAAAACATGACTGATAGAGCTGAAATTTTCATTTTCTAGGAAGTGAGTGAAAAGACTAGGCAGGGACATCACAGTTGGGGCAAAAGACATGATTTACATTCTTAGGCTATAAAAATGTCCCTATTAAAGCATTAGGCAAGATGATATCTAGACTCTGAAGAAAGACCTCTGGCATCTGAGACACCTCTGTCACATGGGAAGGGACATGGCCTGCATCTGCTGGTCCCTTGCTCCTAAGTTTTATTGCCTTCAGCTCTTGGTTCCAGTGGCTTTCTCTCTGGGCTTCTATGGGTCTTCTGTCAGCATCTCTAAGGTGTTTCTCTCTAAATTTGTCTTTGAAAGACAACACTTACAATTAAGAGCAGCTAATGCCAGTTTATTGGTTGCTTTACAGATATGATTTTCTAAGTTTTTGATCATTGGCATGAGAAAATATGTAAGCATTAAAATAATGTTTGCATTTTAATATTTTAGTCTGAGTCACCCCTTAAAATAGGATTGCAGGTTTGGGTGTGTGTATGTGTGTTTCTTTTCTATTCTTTTTTTTTTTTTAATTTTTTTATAGTAGCTTACTACATTCTCTCAGGGAATTAGATATTGCTTGGGTTCTCATTTAATATTGCCAATTATAAATATTTAATATTAATTATAAATAAAAAATAGAGACTTTCTAAATATTGCTTGCCCAAGTGGACCAATGGTCAATACATGTTTAAAAGTATAAGCAGGAAAACAAAACATGTATAAGTGATAAGATTATAGAATATTTAGCTTGACATCTCAATGTACCATGCTGTTTAGCATGAACCACACAGGAAAGGTTGTATTTTTTTTTTTAATTTGCATATGGGCAGGAGGCACCAGGGATAGAACTCCAGACCTCCAGCACGGCAGGTCGGAGCTCTGCCTGCTGAGCCACGGCAGCTGCCCAGAGGTTGTATTTTTTTTGTTGTTGTTCAGAAAATTGTTTAGAACATTTTTAAGGCAAGAGAAGACAGGCAACAACTTAAAAATTACAAAAATACTCCATATTAACAGATTGCCTAGGATTGTGTTTAATAATCCAGTTTCCTTGTTTCTGTGACTCTTTCTTCATATTGTCTGACTTCTAAGAATTTCAAAATCCATTGTGTGTCTGACTATATGAGAGTCATGGAAGAGGAATGATATAGAACTTTTAAAAATCTCAAATTTTCTTTACCCCAAAAAGTAATTTTGTGGAGAAAGGTTTGAAATTCTGTCAACATAGATCTTGGAAATAATATTTAAAGATCATTGCCCATCCACATCACCATTAGTCTCAGGAAGTATCTACTACTAATTATAGTGAGTTTCAGTTTCCCATTGCAACAATAGCCTTGTTTGTGGCAGATTAACCTTACTATTGACAACAATTTTTAAAAAGAGGTACTGAAATATGAAATATGAAAAAAAGTAAATTTTACTGTAAAGGATCATGAACTACCAAAGCAATGAGGATTTGAAAGGCCACCATTGTAGAGAGAAGCAAAGAGAGGTAAGCTCCATTTTATTCTCCCATTTCAAAATGGTAGTTGAGAAAATGATGAGAGACTATGCCAAATATATAAGTGGAGAGATTGAGAAACCAACTATCACTTCTGGAAGTTTTATGGGTTGAGCTGACAAAAAGCAAGAGTCCAGGACCCAGAAAAAGAAAGGACCATTAAACATGTAAGACTTGACATTGGAACCCTTAAAAGACTCCGTCTTTGTCAAATATTTTTTAGCATAAAGTATTATTTAAATTAAGGTATGCCTATTATTTTTTAGACATAATTTTGTTGCACACTTAATAAATTATAGTATAATGTAAACATAATTTTATATGCACTGGGAAACCAAATAATTCATTTGATTTGGTTTATTGTGATGGTCACTTTATTGTGTTGGTGCGGAATCATACCCACACCTTGACTCTATTGACTCAAATGTCTTTTCATTTGGATTATATATATCTTCATTTCTATCCTCCATCCACTCACAAGTATATATTGGAAATACTCCTTTAGAAAATTTATTAAATATGACATTGAACATATTTAAATGGGCATTTTTTTTTCCAAAGGGCAGAAATTTTGTATTGGCCAGGTGTGAGAATATTTAATCCCTTTGCACTCCAAAAGCCATGTGTGGTTTGTTCATATGTTCTCATAATTATTTATCCCCAAAATAAAATGAAATCAAAGTCTTTGCCTCTTCATTTGATAGGATCCAGCTCTAAAATTCCAGAAATACTTCAATTCTTATGTTTATTTTGTCAAAATATTCAGGATTGTAAGACACAGGAATTTTTCATCTTTTTTAATGGTACATTTGAAATAGCATATTAATTATATGTTAATTATATAAATATTATATTACTATGTTACAGGGTATTTATAGGCCATAAGCAAATTTTCAAATAATGCAATATTAAAGTGATAGAGTTTATGGTAAATATGATAAACAACTTCATTACATGCATCGTTGTTTATTAATTTATTAGGCATAAACATATTTTGAAAACATATTATAAATGAGAACTATAGAAGTGTTTAGAGCAATATATAAATGTGTATAATTGATTCTTCATCCAGTGGTTTCTAAAATACTATGACTACCACTACTCAGATAAAGGCAGTATAGGTGGATTTTTTTCAATTTTATTTATCTATTTATTTGATATTTTTTATCAATTGCACCTATCACCTGAAAGTCTTAGAAAGATCAATATCAAATACTGGCCTATAAAAATGACTTTAGATTAAATAAATTTCTCTATTTAAAAAACTTTCTGCTTTGTAAGTCCAAATATTAAATATAGAGTTATGACCATCTGTGCTCTTGTAATAGTACCCTTTTTTTCTTTTATTCCTCTGACTTTTAATTATGAAAGAATTATTTCTCCACTGCTATCTGAAGCACTTGTGAACTAACTGAATAATTCTTTTCATAAAGAGTTGTGTTTCTTTACCCTCATGTATATGCTATAAAAATTAAAATAAGAAAAGTGACATATTTTATCTGTTAGATTTTGTGCTCTATTTTTGGAAGTTAACAAATTTTAAAGTTTAAGTAGTCTTTTCCTATGTAATTGTGTGGACAAATGAACATTCTACACTTTTTCTCCACTTCTCTAATTTCTTGTACTCTTTGTAACAGTTCAATACTTATTTTGAAAAGGCAGCGAGCCATTTTCCACTCTCACTGGAGGAGCAATGTCTTTCTTCTCTTTCAAGATCCATTTCTTGAAAAAGCACATTCCAGCAACTGTTTCCAAGATTTAAACATTAGTATTGCAGCACACAATTTGTCTGTAGCCTGCGGGGAGGATTTCCATGCTTCAATACAGCCTAGTATTCAAATTGAAAATAAAACGTCTGAAGCTTGAGAGATACTAAAGCAACCTGGTTGTGACTGCCATCTTGAATTAGATATTCTGACTGGGTGAACACTTCTTTTCAAGCTTCATTTTCCACTAAAATATAATCTGAACAATTCGAATGTGTACTGAATCCCATATTTCTCAGAAATCTAGTTTATCTGTTCCAAGCTGATAGCTTCCATTTATTTCAACGACTGAAACATACAAAGAAACTTTCTCTACATGGCTAGTATCATGAGGCTTTTACCACAAAACACTATGTGAAATAGATAAATGAAGCAAAGTGTCAACACCCTTATTCAGGTGACTGTTTCCCAGGTGAATGTAGTCACAATTACCAAGTGCTCCATTGAGATTACTTATGTTCTATGTCATGGTGATGTAAGTAAGTATAATTATTAATGTTATTATTCAATTAAGGACCTGGAGATGCAAAAACTTGGTGGGCTGACTCATCCAACAGAGCAATTGCACTGTTGCAATTAATATAATTTAATATTTTATATTATGCCCTTGCTATACAACGAAGATTAATATAGGGAAAATGAAATTATGCTTTAAAACGAAGCCAGCTAAACATAAACCATTTACTATGGAAAACATGAAAAGTTTGAATAAGAATGACATTTTCTCTTCTGTTTTGCTTTATCAGTGTAACTTCAAAATTTTTGAAGTCCACGAAGATTGTGAGAAATTCAGGGATAGTCTTTCTTCCACAAACCATCCAATGTTACATGTAACTTGAATAAACCCTCTCAGGATTGCTTACTATCCATTTATCTTTCTATCTTGTTTAATATAGATAAATTAGCATTTTCTTTGAACTCCCAAGATTTTTCTATTAATTTTTGCCCTTGGGTGACCCAAGATTTTTCTTTGAATGTACCAAAATGTGCCAAATACTTTCAGAGAGAGTTGTGGACAGTTGATGATCTCTTAAATATGCTACTATCATTAGAATAATCATGTTTCCTAGAGTCATCTAGTTTACATAATTGCTTTCCTATCTAGTGAAAGAAAGTTGAATTGTATATTATGGATACCTGTTTAAAAGAAAGCTTTTCCTGAAATATTTTACTTAGGAAATCCCTTTTGTTCACTAAAGTACTGTCACCTGCCAGTACCTGCCAAAAGCTATTTTTTTTGCCTTCTGTGAAACTGTACTTTAAAGACCATGGCAAAATAACAGTTGACCATTATCTGTGTTATATGTGGATGCTATATATGGAGAAAAAACAGACTAGAATCTCAAAAAACCTCTGTGATTCAGGTAGAGTAGAATTACATCTTTCTGATTAGGACAGAGAACTTTTATTATTTCTTCAGACAATCACTGATTTTACAAGTAGCTATATTCCTAACACTTGTGTCCAATCTTTTTACAGCTGTATTTGTGTCATTATAGTCAGGTGTGGCACATGGTATGCACTAATTACACATGCAAGATAGGTGGGATAAAAAAATCAAATTTTATTAATTACATGAGATATATTTAAATGAAATGATTTGATTTCTCAATAAATCTGTAAATCCTAATTTGCCTTATGCTTTTACTTGAATTTTTTTCATTTTTTTGCTTCTTATTTCATTATAGTATTGAATGATGATAGTTTTGATATAATCTCTGTCACTTTAGGAAAGTTTATTTTTGGTATCAGAGATAATAAATTACCTATTTATTGTTAAATAGGATGTGTATAGGAATGTTATTAAACAATAGGAATATTTTAAAGGTAATTTCTTCATATTTGAGATATAACGTAGTTCTTTAAAGATTGATATAAAATCAATTAACAAGAAGTTTTGTCATGACACTATTAGAATTTGTGAAACATGCAGTATAGGATGCTTCCCTTGAAAGAATAATCTTACAATTTTCCCTATAAATGTACCTGAATTGAAAATGACTATCCATAGCCAATGACTCATGCAATGATTTGTTAGATTATTTTGTTGAAAGATAATCTCCAACCTGAGTTAGTCAAAGCAATCATCACTAGATTTAAAAGGTAAAATCAGTACCAATGTTTTGAACATTGGCTTAGGTCTATTGTCTAAACAAAACATTTACAGGATTATTGTCTACTTAAAATATCTTCATATATCTTGGCACTTATCATTATCCCTATCATATAACCAATTGTGAAGTTTACTTCATTGAATATAAAAGAAAATATGTATGTACAAGACTACAGTCTTATAGATAATTTCATTGCCTATTTTAGTCTGCTTGGCTGCCAAAATGCAGTATACCAGAAATGGGCTGGCTTTTAACAATGGAGATTTATTAGCTTACAAGCTTACAGTTCTGAGGCTGTGAACACAAAAAAAGCTTACAGTTCTGAGGCTGTGAACATTTCCAAACCAAGGCATCATCAAGACAGTATGAGGACTCCTCTGTCAGTAGACAAAGCACATAGTGGTCTCTGATGGTCCTCTCCCTTCTCTTCTGGGCTTCTTGACTTTCAATGTATTGCTTCTGTGGCTTTTCTTCTGAGTGTCTGTTGCCTTCTCTCTCATCTTCTGTGACTTTCTTTCTCAGCTCTGTGGCTCTCTGTCTTCTGTGACTTTCTCAGAATGTCATCCTATTATAAAGGACTCTAGTAAGAGGATTAAGACCCACCATGAAAGAGGTGGGTCACATCTTAACTGTTAAGATCATACTCACCAAAAGATCCTACCTACAATGGGTCACTACTACAGGAATGTATTCAATTTATGAACATGATTACCATCACACTGCTTGATTTTAAAGAGAGAGACTATCTAAGGTTATACTACCAAAAGGTATTAAAGACAGGACCAGAAAGAATGACTAAGTACAAAGCTCTTATTATCATATCACATTCTCTATAATTTACAATATAATGTATTGTGAGAATATTCTACTTATTTTAGGGTAAATGTATGCTCCAGTATGTTTACAGCAGTCTTGTTTTACACTTATTATCATAGCCTAATTATTAATCACACAAATTTCACTTGCTAAAGTGGCCCAATTTGGGCAATAAATTATATGATCACCCTAACTAATAACATAATATTGAATTCGTACTGATATGTACATAAAGTGATATACTCTTATGTTGAACCTGAGCACAAATGTACATAAATATCCAACTATAAGAAGTACCTAATACGATATAAAGAGTATAGACTTTGGACTTACACAGAACTGGAGTTAAATCTTAGATTGGCCACAGTACCCATGCTGTCTTGTGTGTGATAACATCTCTGGGACTCAGTATTTTATCAATGAAATGAGTCTCGTAATAAGCTGCTTTGATATGTTCTTGTGAGGATTAAATAAGAAAACTTACCAAGTATATTGCTATTCAATAAATATTGTTTCAATTTGTAACAACTTTATTTTTTAAAAGGAAAAAAAGACTTTAACATCATATATTTTGGACTATTTATAGCCGTGAACAACTGTTTAGCAGCTTTAATGAAAACATTACCTACTGGTTTGGTAGAATCCATTTTGAGCCGAAATTAACAATTGCTCCACTTATCACAGCGAGGAATCCATTTTGCTAAAAATAACAGAAAGGGACATGCTGTATGCCAAAAATGTATATTGGTTCATTTGAAACAAATGGATTTAAAATGTCTGCAATGCACTAGCCTGCTAATTGCATCCTCTCATTTCCTCATACATGGTTGTTTTCCTTTATTTTTAACCAAAGCCTCTAAAGTTTCTTCAAGAATGAGCTGTCATTTTTGACAAAACAACCCACTGAGTCTACAGCAATTATTTTTTAAAGAAAAACAAAATGAAAATGGTTGACATAGAAATTTCTTTGCAATAGTTCTGGAAGATTAATATATTGAAAGTTTTTATTTCAAAAGTACCATTTATATGCAAAATATAAAAGCAAATTAAATTCTAGTAAAATTGAAATGAAAGTTTATTCTCAAAATACTTGGATACATACCACTATTTTGAAATCAGTATAAATGAAAACTCATAATATACATTTAAGTATGAAAGCTATGAATTCAGTGCAAACTGCAGCTATGAATTTAATGCAAGTTATTTTTCCATAGTATAGAAAAATACTTGTTGAAGCCAGCTTATTTTCAACATATAGGCACTGGCTAACAGCATGCCTCTATGGTCAGTTTCTCTTCTCATATTCTATTTTTAACATAGATCTTCTTCCTTTTTCTTCTTAAACTGCAGGTTATATAGATATTCCACCAATAACTTCACTCCCCACCTACCACGCAAATAAATATGTGAGATTGTGTGTCAAGAAAACAAGAGTTTATTGAGTATATGAAGTTCCGTACGAATGTCAAGTTTAAGGACAAAAATGAGGAAACCATAAGCATGTAAATGGTATTAAAGCCATACATTTATAAGATTTCTCTTAAGCAGTAAATATGCATAGAGGGGGAAAAAAAACATATAATTTGACAGGGAAGTCCAACATTTAGATGTTTGGAAGTACAGGAGGGGTGAGTAAAGGTGGATAAAAAGGAATGGAATGGACTTTTGCTCAAGATCTTGGAAATCATTACTGCCATTCTTAAAATAAGAAAAAGCTAGAGAAACTGAAAATCAATGAATTTTCTAGATCCCATCTGAAATAAAAGTTTTAGAGAAAATTGCAATTAAAGCTGGAAAGATAGACTTATCCAGAGAAAGACAGCCAATATCTACATGTCTGCAGCTGAAGATGCTGGGTAGATCAATAAGTGGACGAAACATTGCTGTGATATGAATACATGGAGGCTGACTGTGGAATAATAGTACGAGCATGAAAAAGTTCTGAGGGCTACAGTCATAGGGTTCCCCCACTATTTTGTGAGCTTTATATCCAGGGCTCTCAATACACTTTCATGGGTAGAGATCCAAGAAAAGCTCCCTTGGCTCTGGCAGTAAAGAGGAAGAATAATAATTTTGAAATGTACTCAGAGCCTTCTCCATAAAAAAGGTTTAATTCCAAGAGTAAAGACTATGACAGAGCCTTAATCTAGTTGATATAAGGGCATTTTCCCATTCCAGTCTTGTCTAAGTGGTGGGAAAAAGTCAACAGGCATTAGGATTTCAGTGAAATCATTAGGAAATACTGCAGACAGAGAAGGTAGTACAAGACAGAGTGTGAAAAAAGAAAGCTCTATGACAAATTCAATCCACAGGCCCACAAAAAGGCAAGAAAAAGCACAATCTGAAAAGACAGGGAGAGCATTGAATCAAACTCAGAAATGAAGCAGATATTGATTCCCATACAGGACAGAGAATTTAAAATAACCATGATTAATATATTAATATATTAAAGGTGCTAGCAGAAAAAGTGAAAGAACAGTTGGATAATGGAAACAGAAAAATGTAAACTCTCAGAATAAAGAAAAAAGAAATGCAAGAAATCAAGACTATTATAACAGAAAAGAAGAAAGCCTTTTATGGGCTCATCAGTGGATTTGACATAGCTAAAAAAAGAAACAGTGATCTTGAAAATAGGTCAATAGAAACTTCCAAAATGAACCCTGAAGAAAAAAAATGATGAAAAAGAGAGAGAAAAAAAAAATGAGTAGAACAACGAAGAAATGTGGGACAATTTCAAAAGTGTAACAAATAAATGCAAAATTAGAATATCAAAAGAAAACAAAAGAGATAATGAATGGAGCAAAGTACTTATTTAACATACTAATAGGTGAAAACTTTCCAAAATATGTGGCAAACAATCACAGCTACAGCAAATTCAGGGAAAATCAAGCAGAATAAAAAAAAATTAAAAACTTGAAAAATGCAAACAACATCACCCAGGTATATATTATTCAACTATTAAAACTTATGAAAGCAAATGAGAAAATATTAAGAGAAGACCTGGGTTGGGATATTGAGACATAGAGGAACAAGGCTAAGAATGATACAGAACCTCTCATCAGAGTACAGGCAAACAAAAAGAGAGTGAAATATACAAAGTACAAAAGAAAAAGTAACATCAATCTAGAATTCTATATTCAGTAAAACTTTCTTCTAAAATCAAGGTGATATTTAGAGCTCTTACATGCAAAGTGCTTATGAGTTGTCCTCCCATCTCTCAATAAGAAAAAACCGAATGAACTGAAAATGTCATTTATGGATCCATCAGAGAATAGAGGTTGCAGGCCAACTGCCACCCCAAATCTAGAGAGACAGTTAAATCCAGGGAGTCACAGCCAAGATTTGTTTGCCTTAAGTAGAAGCTGTTGGCACCATAAACTAGCAGGAATACTTAAATGATGAATTTCTTTTTAATAATAGGAGACTAAGAAAAGACTACTTTGAGAGTGAGAAACTCTTGGGGTAAAGGTTTTGACAGGGCCCCACACATTCATGGATTTTATTTCCAGGAAACTCACTAAGTTCTCAAGAAAAATCCCCTCATTGCAGACAGGGAGAAGGGACAACTAACCTTTGTGGAATGTGCCTAGAGTATTTTCCACAATAAATTACTACTTTATAGGGTTAAATATTTTTCCTGAGCTTGATCTCAGTTCTCCCATTCCTGCTCACTCTTGTCTCACTTAAGTGAGAAAGTAAGTGACAGGTGAATAAGTAAAAAATACCTTTGAAGGTCACAGTCTAAGGACACAGATCCACTAAAAGATTGATATTTAATCATAATCTTACAAAACGTTTATTATCCCTAACACTTGACTGAGACAACAATCCACGTAACAACGGCTGAGAATTTTCTAAAATCCAGGGCAGACAACAAACCACAGGCCCAGCAAACTCAGAGAACACAAAACTGGATAGATATTAAATATATAGATAGACCTTAGTCACATTATTGAAAACCAAAGACAAAACGACATCGTAAAAATGGTCATAGAGGTAGGAGGGGTGTGGCTAGTGATAGAGGAGGATAAGAATTACAATGGATTTCTTATCAGAAACCACATAAGAAAAATAAGAGGGAAGCAGAACATTTTAAATGTTATAGGAATAAAACACTATCCTAGAATCTGTACCCAGCAAAATCATTCCTCCATAGTCAAAGAGAAATAGACTTTCTCATATAAACACGAACTGAGGGAATTCACTGTCAGAAAACCTGACCTTCAGAAAATGCTATAAGAAATTTTCAGGCAGAAGTAAAATTATAAAGGATCTATAAAATATTAGGAAAAGAATCTTGGGGAAGGGATAAATGCATAAGTATATGTACAAAAATCCTATAGCTAACATTATGCTTTATGGTGCAAGATTGCCTGCTTACACTATAAGAATAAGTAAATGTTGAGAATGTCCTTTCTTATGAATCCTACTCAGTATACTAGTGGACATCCTAACTACTGCAATAAGACAAGAAAGAAGGAAGGAAGGAAAGAAAGAGAAAGGGAGGGAGGCAGGGAGAGAGAAAAAGAAAAAGACAAAGAAAGAAAGAAGGAAAGAAAGAGGAAGGAAGGAAGGAAGACAAAGAAAAAATGGAAGTAAGACAAAAAAGAAAGAAAGAAAAGAAAGGAAGAAAAAAGAGAAAGAAAGAAAGGTTTCTATAGATAGAAAAAGAAATAAAGCTTTATCACATATTACATGATTGTCATGTATGGAGTATCAAATAATTTATTGAGAAAAAAACAATTAAAACCCTTCAAGCACTACTGAGTATATCACGGTCATAAGACATTAGGTCACAATATAAATATTAATTGCTTTCCTCTGTACTAGCAATGCACAATTGGAATTTTAAATGCAAATAATACAATACTATTTAAAATAGCACAAACCACATACTATACTTAAGTACAAATTTAACTAAATATAAACAGGATCTGCAAGAAGAAAATTGCAAAACTTATATAAGAAATAAGATAATATCTAAATTAATGAGGAGATATTACTTTTAGATACAAAACTAAAAGCATGATTCATGAAAAGAAAAATTGATATGTTGAACATTATTAAAATTAAAATCTTCTGCTCTGTTAAAGTAACCATTAATAGGACAAAAATACCATAGAATGGGAAAAAATATTTGCAAAACACATTACCTAATAAATAAATTGCAATTAAAATATACAAAGAGCACTAAAATGCCCCATTAAAAACAAACAAGCTTAAAAACGGGTGAAAAAACTGAACAGATACTTCACAAAAGAAGAGAGAAAGATATAAGATCAGCCTATGAAGAGTTGAACAACCTTATTGTCATTTGGGAAATGCAAATTAAAATAAAGATTAGATATCATTATATACCTATTAAAATGGCTAACATCCAAAAAACAGACAATAACAATTGCTGGTGAGAAAGTGTAAAAATAGGAACTCTCCTTCATTGATGATTGGATTTTGAAATTGTACAAGTACGTTGGAAGATAGTTTGATAATGTATTATTAAGGTAAGTGTATTTACATAAAATCCAGCAATCATCCTTGAAAGTATTTACCTAACATATTTGAAAACTGTATATACATAAAAACTGTACAGAATTTCTTGTGCATAATCACTCAAAATTTGAAATAACCAAGATATCTTCCAGTAGGTAAATGGTTAAACAAAATTTTCTTCATCCATACAATGGACTAGTATACAGCAATAAAAAGGAATGAGCTAGAAATAAGTAAAGGCCTAATCTTAAAAACATGTTGTTATGTAAAATAAACCAGTCTGAAAACACTATATATCATATAATTTTATTTATATATTTTGAAAATGAAAAAATATAGAAAAGTAAAATATCAATGGTTCTCAATGTTTCAGAAGGGGCAGGAATAGTTTTCAATAAGGTGAAGCCCAGGGGATTAGCATTATGAAAACCTAAGAAAAAAATGGTATTGGAAATTCTATTCTACATGATAATAGTGGATACATGACCCTATTCATTTATCAAATCCTGTAGGATGCTGAATAACAAATAGTGATACTTAATATATGCAATTAAAAAGATATCATTCAAGAAACAAGAATCCAAGTTGGAATACACAATATTACAAAAAAATCTGACTCTATTACAAATGTGTGAAGCAGTCTCACTATTGGTGACGGTGGAAAAGCTGCTGACCCAAGCCACTCTGGAAATCTGTGAAATCTGTAAACTAGGGGAAAAAATAAACAGGCATTGTATTTTTATTGAAAAAAATATTTGGCCTTGAACAAGTTAACAATTTTTAATTGTTATTATACATGTATACTAGAAATGGCTGATTCTAAGCCTGGAGCAGGTAGTATATAAGGTGAAGCTAGAATGTGCTGTAGTGCCAGGAAATGTTAAAGTGATCAACAAAAGACCATATCACTGTACTAAGTCAAAAGCACATAGAGGCCAAAAGAAAGAATTCCCAATGGCCAAAACTGGAAAAATTGGGGCACAAAAAAGTAAAATAATATTGAATTATAACCCAAGAATTAAATAAATATCCAGGAATGAATAAATAAATGGAGGTGAATAGAACAATCTTCCATGCAGAAGAATTCTAAGAAGGGGTAGCATAACTCCCATTCTGTAAGATTTGACTGAGCATAGCGACTTCCTTCTAAAAAGGATAATATGAAAAGTGGGACAAAGAGTAATTTTACGGTTAAAAAAAAAAGAAAAAATAGTACCTCAGTTAAGGGATATATCAATGTCATGTTTATAGGCTGTACTCTTGGTATGATATGATGAGAAACCCATAATAATAGCCTATCCATGTAAAACATCAGAGAAATTCCAATTGAGAGACATTCTATAAATTACCTGACCAGTACTCCTCAAAATTGCTGTCATCAAAAACAAGGAAAAGTTAAGAAATTATTATATTGAAGAGGAGTGTAAGGAGACATGACGAATAAATATAATGTGACAGCATGGTTGAGATTCTGGAATAGGGCAAAAAAAGAGAACATTAGGTAAAAACTAAGGAAATCTGAATAAGGTATGAATTTTATTAAATAATAATAATAAATTTATTAAAATTGGCTCATTTATTGTGACAAATGTACCACATGGATATGTTAATAATGAAGAAACTTTAATTTGGAAAATATGAGAAATTTCTCTTTTGTATTCACATTATATTTTTTTGTTATCCAAAAACTTTTCTAATATAAAGACTTTATTAAATAAAATAAGAATGGGTGGTAAACCAGGAAGGAAACTAGGTGGATGAGGTGTCATTTATTTCTGGTGACTTACCAGCAGTTGCATGTTTCCTTCAAGTTTTAGATGATCTCATAGATTTAAGAAATAATCTTCACATTTCTTATTCCATAAGAATTTATTAAGAACTGCTATTAAAAGAAACAATTACTATTTAATTTCAGCCAAACTTTTTTTGCCTCTATCAAAATGATGAAAACATTTATGTTATCTTCTAATTACTTTGTACTTCTGCAATAAACAATTATTGGTTAAAAAGGATTAATTAAATATTCTTTAGAACATAATTTTCTAATAATTTATTTTTATTATCATCCAGGAAAGAAAGTGATATTGGTTGTGCTTTATTTTGCTCTATTTTTTTCAATAATGCTGTCAGGATTTTTCAAGCCTCATTGACTGCAAACATTTTATATTTTTTTAAATTATTTTCCCCTGTTATATAAAAAAGAATATTATCTGCTACTTGAAAGAACAGAATGTTTGATAATGCACAGCTATAACAATCTCTGGATTAGAAAATTTTAAAACATTTTTTATTCTGAATTAATTTTGAAGTAATTAACTTAATGAATTAATTTTAATCAACTTTTTAATAAGATTTGTAAAGATATTGGGTGGCTGCCGTGGCTCAGCAGGCAGAGCTCCGACCTGCCGTGCTGGAGGTCTGGAGTTCGATCCCTGGTGCCTCCTGCATATATGCAGATTTAAAAAAAAAAAAAGATTTGTAAAGATATTACTGTTTTCCTGTTTACTCTTCACCCAATCCTATTAGGGTTAATTTCTTATCAAACCAGGGACATTTATAAAAATCAAGAAATTAACATTAGTAAAATAGTTGTAAGGAAACACAATTTATTCAAATTTTGCAATTTTCTTACTAATATAACTTTTCTGAATCCAATCCAGCGTACCTCACTTGAGTGATCAACCTTCCTTGGATATGCTCCAATCTGTAATCCTTTGTCAGTTTTTTCTTGTCTTTCATGATCTTGGACCTTTTAAAGAATACTGATCATTTATTTTGAAGAATGTCCTTAGTTTATCTTTGCCTGATGTTTTCTCATTAGTAGGCAGACATTATGGATTTGGTGGAAGAATACTACATCGTTTCCTTGGCTTTCTTGAATTTTTTGGTATAAATTATATTCTATCATTCTACTTATAAGTGTAATGTTTCCTTTTTCTTTTCTGATAGTGATTATGTATGCCACTTCTCCTTTCTCTTTATTGGAATATCCAAGTCTTTTCAAAAGACAGTTTTCCCTTCATTGGTAAAATTGGTTGTTAAAAAGTTAAAACCCTGGATTACAGTTGGGTTTGACCAGTCAGGACTACTGATTGGCGATGCAGAGGAAAGAAAGTGAGAGTGGACTATTCCCCTGGGTGGTAGGAAGAAAAATGGTTCCCCCCAAGTTCCTGGATCCTAATCCCTGAGATGACTAAAGGCTTTTCAAATGTGACTGAGGTCATGGATCCAGAGTTTGGAAGATTATCTTGGGTTATTCGGGTGGACTCAATTTAATTACATGCATCAAAATAAAAGAAACTTTCCTGGCTAGGATCAGAGACAGAAGTCACAATGGAAGAAGGTGAAAGATGTGACATTGCTTACTTTTTTTTTCTAAATTATAGAAGTCATGGATTTAAAGAACAATCATGCATAAAACATAGGATTCAAAAATATCACCATATTATTATTATTATATATATTTTTTTTTGGCATAGGCAGGCACCGGGAATTGAACCCAGGTATCTGTACCACCATATTATTAACAACTTGCATTGGTGCAGAATATTTGTTATTGTTGATGAAAGTACATTTTATAACTGTACCATTAACACATATTAATTAATGCTCATGCATTAATGTAGAGTTCATTGTTGGTGTGGTGAATTTCCATGTTTTTTGAAATTATATTACCATATATTTCCCCTTGTAACCACCTTCAGATTTATATGTTCAAAATATCATGCTGCCATTACCACCACCTATCACCAAAAATTAAAATCAACCCAAATAGAAATTCTATGCAATTTAGTAATTAACCTCCAATCCCCAAACCACAAACCATCCCTGATAAACCATATTCTAGATTTTGACTCTATGAGTTAAGCTTATTTAATATCAGTGAGATCAAGCAATATTTGTCCTTTGGTCTCTGGCTTATTTCAACTAATATGATGTCTTCAAGGTTCATCTATGTCATTGCATCTATGAGAACTTCATTCCTTTTTACAGCTGAATAATATTCCATTGTATGTATATACCACAATATTTTTATCCATTCATAAGCTGATGGACACTGGTGTTACTTCCATCTTTTCACAATTGTGAATAATGTCACTATGGACATTAATGTGCAAATATCTCTTTGAGTCCCTGCCTTCAATTCTTTTACATATATACCTAGTAATGGGTTTGCAGGCCATATAGTAATTTCTATAAGTAACTTTCTTACTTATAGCATAAGAGGAACTACAAAACTGTCTTTTACAGTGGCTGTTCCATTTTACATTGCCAGCAGCAATGAATAAGCATGACTTTTTCTCCAAATCCTCTGAACAACTGTAATTTTGCATATTGTGCTTTATAGCAGCCATATGAATGGGTGTGAAATATTTTGATTTGCATTTTCCTGATGGCAAATGATATTGATCACCTCCTCATGTGCTTTCTGGACATTTGTGTATCTTCTTTGGAGAGATGTCTACACAAGTCTTTTGTTCAATTTCAATAGGGTTATTTGTCTTTTTTGCTGTTGACTTTAAGGGTTTCTTTAAATACTTTGGATAGTAAATCTTTATCAGATATAAGGTTTCCAAATATTTCCTCCCAGTATGTTGGTTGTCAACTCACTTTCATGATAAAGTCCTTTGAGGCTAAAAAGCTTTTTATTTTGACGAGGTCCCATTTATTTATATATATATTTTTATTTTGTTGCTTGTGCTTTGAGCATAAAGTTTAATTACCGTTACTTAATACAGGGTCCTGCATATGCTTCCTTACATTTTCTTCCAGGAGTTTGATATTTCTGGTTCTCATATTTAGATCTTTAATCCATTTTGAGTGGATTTTTGCTTATGTTGTTAGGTAGCATCCTCCTTTTTCTTTGCAAAAGGAGACCTGTTTTTCCAGCACCGTTTGTGCTCTTCAGAGACTATTCTTTGCCAATTGCATGGTCTTTGAGCCCTTGTGAAAACCAGTTGGCCATAAATGTAAGGGTTTATTTCCAAGCCCTCAATTTGATTCAATTAGTTTATATGTCTGTCCTTGTGCAGTACAATGTGGCATTGTAATATGTTTTAAGGTCAAAAAATGAATCCTCTAACTGCATACTTCTTTTCAATGTAGCCTTGGCTATTTGGGATCTATTAGCCTTCTGTATAAATCGGTGATTAACTTTTCTATTTCTTCAAAGAAGGTTGTTAGAAACTTGACTGGGATTGTGTTGATTCTATAAATCACTTTGGGTGGGATTGACATCCTAGTGATTTTTAGCCTTCCAATCCATGAACATGAAATGTCCTTCTATTTATTTTGGTCTTCTATGATTTCTTTAAGCAATGTTTTATAGTTTTCTCTGTACAAATCTTTTACATCTTTGGTTAGATTTGTTTGGGATATTTGATTTTTCTTAGTTGCTATTGTAAATGCGATTTTTTTCTTGATTTCTACTTCTGTTTCTTGTATACAGAAACACTACCATTATTTAATATTGATCTTGTACCCTGCCACTTTGATGAATTCATTCATTAGCTTTAGGAGCTTTGTTGGATTTTTCAATATTTTCTGTGCATAGGATGATGCCATCTGCAAATAGGGAAAGCTTTACTCCTTCCTTTCCAAATTATGTGCCTTTTATTTCTTTCTCTTGCCTATTTGTTCTGGGGGAAACTTCCAGTACAATATTGAATGACACTGGTGATGATTATTCAAGGCTGGTTAAGACTAGTCTTGTTCCTGATCTAGAGGGAAAACTTTCTTTCACTATTAAATAGGATGTTAGCTGTGGATTTTCCATATATTCCCTTTATCATGTTGAAGGAGTATCCTTCTATTCCTGGTGTTCTAAGTGTTTTTTATCAAGAAGGGGTGCTAGATATTGTCATTTTTCCTTTTCTGTATGAATAGAGATGATCATATTAGTTTTCCCTTCATTCTGCTAATGTGGTATACTGCATTAATTTATTTTCTTATGTAGAATCAAATTTTAATACCAAGGATAAATCCCAGTTTATTAAGGTGTATAATTCTTTAAAATGTTGTTGGATTTTGATTGCTAGTATTTTGCTGAGGATTTTTGCATCTATATTCATAAGGGTTATTGATCTTTAGTTCTCCTTTCTTGTGGTATGTTTATCTGGCTTGGGTATAAGGGTGATGTGCTAATTACTTTTAGGTAATGATGCTCTGTTGTTCTGTTGCTGAGGACTTAAATCATCAGTGTGTGAAATTCATCTGTGGCTGATTACATCTGCAGTCAGCTAAGAGGAGTGACTTCTGCAATAAATGATGTTTAATTTACTTAGCTGGAGGCTTACAAAAGACAGGTCTGAAATGGGCTCAGCATCAGACCGAAGCATTTGGAGATACATAAAGGACATATTGGGTGGGCCATGGTGGCTCACCAGGCAGAGTTCTTGCCTGTCATGGAAGAGACGCAGGTTCGATTCCCAGTGCCTGCCTATGCAAAAAAAGAAAAAAAAAAAAAAAGACATGTCCTGGGAAAAACTGTTGGAACCCAGAAACCAGGAGAGAAGGCTGGCAGACATTGCCATGTGCCTTCCCAAGTGATAGAGAAATTCAGATGAAAACTAGCTGCCTTTCCTCTGAGAAACTATAAATTTGTAACTAAATGAATCTCCTTATAAAAGCTTTTATACATAATGCCACGTATTGCATCATGGCAGCCTTAGCAAACAAATTTTGGTACCAGAGGAGTGGAGTGCTGCTGCATTTGCAAACACTAAACAGCTTTTTAAATGGATAAAAGGAAGTTTCTGGAAGAACTGTGATGAACTTGATAGATAAAGCCTAGATTGTTTTGAAGATACTGTTGGTAGAAATATGGACTCTAAAGATACTTCTGTTGAGGCCTTGGACAGAAATGAGGACTGCACCATTGCAGATTGGAGGGAGGGCAACCCTTATTTTGAAGGGACAGAAAGCCTGGAAAAATTGTGTCTTAGAGCTGGATGGAAGGGAGAATTTGGATGTGATGATCTGGGACATTTGGCTGAGGACATTTCCAAGCTAAATGTGGAAATGCAGCCTGGTTTCTCCTTGCAGTTTACAATAAAATGTGACAAGAAAGGAGTAGGCTGAGGACTGAATATTTCAGTGCAAAGGAACCAGAAATCGATGATATGGAAAACTCTGGGCTTCCAGAAAGTGAGACCCCAGAAAATAGTGTCCCACATGAGGATTTAACCAAAAATGGAACCAGTCAGCCATTTCAAAACAAACCAGGATTGGAGATGGAATTATCCAGAAAGAATTTGTGGAAGTCCTATTGTCTGATGACTTCAATCCCTGTATGCTGCATGCTAAGTCAACATGTTTTTTGTTTTTGTTTTTCTTTTTGTGTCTGTGAGACCTGTATAAATGGAACCACTACCAGACTGGACTAAAAAGAAAAAAAGTGTGGTAATCAGGTTCAGGTGTCAACTTAGCCAGGTGAAGGTGCCTAGTTCTATTGCTGTTGACATGAGCCAATGGCATATGAATCTCATCTGTTGCCGATTACATCTGCAGTCAGCTAGGAGGCATGGCTGCTGCAATGAATGATGTTTGATTAAATTGGCTGGTGCTTAAATGAGAGAGCTTAACATAGCACAGCCCAAGCAGCTCAGCATACCTCATCTCAGCACTTGCAGCTCAGCCCACCTTTGGAGATGCAGAAATGAATCATCCTGGGGAAAGTTGTTGGAATCCAGAGGCCTGGAGAGAAGGCCATCCGAGATCACCCTGTGCCTTCCCATTTAAGAAGGAACCTCAGTTGAAAGTTAGCTGCCTTTCCTTTGAAGAACTGCAGGTTTTTAGCTAAATAAATCCCTCTTTTTAAAAGCCAATCCATCTCTGGTGTGTTGCATTCTGCCAGCTAGCAAACTAGAACAGAAAGAAAAAGATCAGATTGAAGGAAGAACAGCCTGAAAGACAGAACCCTGGAAGCTAAGGTATGAAATGAAGAAATCTTGGGCTAAAAGAGCAGATCCACCTTTGGGTTTGGAGGGGGTGAATTTGCCCCAGAGGCAGAGAGAGGGTCTTCTGCCTTGATTATTCAAGAAGAGTTCTGGTGCCCCAGGCCTTGTGTAGGGTACAGCACATTGCCCAGGGATTGGGGGAGAGCCTGGCTGCCACCCTAATACTCTAAGGGGTTCAACGTGTGCCCCAGAGATGACAGAGAATCCAGCTGCCACCAAGATAGATGCTTGAGGAGGATAGGGCCAAAAAATGGTGGTCTTCCAATATTCCCCAATGTGTAACCCTCATCCCAGTGTTTGGAGAGAACAGGGCCACTGTGTAGACCCTTGGAAATGGTGGGACTGCTGCTCTCTAAAGCCCGACAGACTTTGAAATCTAATTAGTCTGTTGATCCTGTATTCCCTCCAATTTCTCCCTATGGCAGTGGGATAGTTTATCCTATGACTGTTCCTTCTTTGTAAATTGGAATAAAATAACTTGCTTTACATTCACAGCTCCACAGCTAGAGGAGAATTTTGCTTTCAGACAGATTATGACTATAACTGACTTTGATTAGATTTTGAACTAGTTTTTGAGTTGGTGTTGTATTTGTATTGTTACTAAAATGATTTAAGGCTTTTGTGATATTGAGATAAAATAGATGTATTTTGTATATGGAAAGATTTAGTATACTGTATCAGGGCAAATGATAATTATTAGGCAAAAAAAATGTCTGTTTTTGTTTTCTATTGAGAGATAAAGTCTGGTTTAAGGTAATGCATATAGTTGCCATATTGACAAGTAATGGACTCTGCAGTGGTTAGGCTGTCAACTTGGCCAGGTGAAGGTGCTGTGGACTTAAATCATCAGCATGTGAAATTCATCTATGACTGATTACATCTGTGATCATCTAAGGGGAGGGACATCTGCAGTGAATGACATTTAATTTACTTAACTAGAGGCTTAAAGAGCAAGGCCAAAAGAGAGCTCAGTAGCTCAGACCCAGATGTTTGGAGATGCAGAAAGACCATGCACTGGGGAAAGCTATTGGTACCCAGAAACCAGGACAGAATGACTGCAGACATTGCCATGTGCCTTCCCATGTGACAGAGAAACTCAGATGAAAGCCAGCTGTCTCTCCTCTGAGGAATGCAAATTTGTATCTAAATAAAACCTTTTATAAAAGCCAGTCCATCTATGGTATATCATATTCCAGCAGCCCAGCAAACTAAAACAGCCTCCTAGAATGAAATAGGGAGTGTGCCCTCCTCTTCAATTTTCAGAAGAGTAAGAGCAGCACTGGAATTCAGTATTCTTGGAATGTTTGGTAAAATTCCTCTGTGAAACCACCTTTTTTTTTGATGGGTTTTGATTAATAATTCAATCTCTTCACTAGTATTTGTTTTTCTGAGATCTTCTATTTCTTCTTGGGTCAGTGTAGGTAGTTTGTGTGTTTCTAGGAGATTGTTCATTTCATCTAGGTCATCTAATTTATTGGTATGTATTTTTTCATATATCCCTTTATCATCCTTTTTTATTTCAGTGGGATCAATAGTAATTCCCTCTACCATTTCAGATTTTCTTTATTTGTAGCTTCATTTTATTTGTGATTAGCTGAAGGTTTGTCCATTTTGTTGTTCTTCTCAAATAATCCACTATTGTTTTTTTCTCTCTATTATGTGTGTGTGTGTGTGTGTTTTGTTTCATTTTCTATTTTTTATTTCCTTTCTTCTATTCCTTTTGGTTTAGTTTGCTCTTCTCTCTCTAGTTCTTCCAAGTATTAAAGTTAGGTCACTGATTTGAAGTCTTTACAGCAATAAATTTGCCTCCCAGCAATGCCTTTGTTGCACTCCATAAGTTTGGTTTTGTTGTATTTTAACCTTCTTTGCCTCAAGATAGTTCCTAATTTCCCTTGTGTTTCCTCTTTAACCTATTGGCTGTTTAAGCAGGTGTTTAATTTTCACATATCTGTTAATTTTCCATTTCTCCCTCTGTTGTTGAGTTCTAGCATCATTCATTTGGGGTTGGTGAAGCTAAATTGTATGATTTCAATATTTTTTTTAATTTATTGAGAGTTGTTTTGTGACCCAACATATGGTATATCCTGGAGAATGAACCATGTGCACCCAAGAAAAAATGCTTGTGTTTATATTTGAGTTCATCATTTCCTATATGTCTGTTAGGTCACATTGGTTTTGAGTGTTGTTCAAGTCTTTTATTTCCTTATTGATATTCTGACTAGATATTCTTTCCATTATGGAGATTAATATATTAAATTATTAAATTCTCCTAATATTAATGTGGAACTATCAATTTCTCCTTTCAAATCTGTCAGTATTTGCTTCAGATATTTTAGTTGCATATATATTGATAATTATTACATTCTCTTGTTGAATTGAACCATTCTATTTTTGTCCCTCCTAATAGGTTTTTACTTAAGGTCTATTTGATCTGATATTAGTATAATTACCCAAGTTCTCCTTTGTTTTGGTATATTTTCTCCATCCTATATCTTTTAAATTACTTGTATCTTTGAATTTAAGGTGAGTCTCTTGAAGACAGTGTATAATTGGGCCATGCTTACTATCCATTCTGCCAATCTGTTCCTTTCAACAGAAGAGTTTAATCCAAATTACATTTGGACTCACTACTGATAAAGTTATTTTGCTATTTACACTTTGTAAATCTAATTCCTTTTTGTACCTCAATTTTTATGACAATACCTACTTTTATATTTATTTGATTTTTTTTTGTATTGTACACATGTTGAGTGCCTCCTCTTTTCTATCCAGATACATATTTCATCTATTTTCCTTGTTTTCATGGGGTTACAATTTAACATCCTAAATATATATCAACCCCATTTGGTCTGGCACCTTCTTGACTTCAATAGCTTACACATATTCTTTTCCTGTACTCCTCCATCCCTTTCACCTTTTTTGTCCTGAATACAACTTATAGCTTTGTACATGGTATGTTATAACCATAGATTCATCATTGTTTTATAGGTATTTGCATTTTTCCACCTGTAGAAAATAAGAATTGGAGTTACATATCAAACAATACACTATATTAATACTGGTATTTATAATTATCTAAATGGATACCTTTACAAAATGTCTTCATCTCTTTATGTGGTTTTTGAGTCATTGTCTAGTGTCATTTCCTTTCAATCTGAAGAACTCCTTGTTACATTGTTTGAATGGCAGGTGTAATGGTCATGAACACCCTCAGCTTTTGTTTATTTGGGAATGTCTTAATCTCACCCTCATTTTTGAAGAATGTCTTGCCAGATATAAAATTATTGATTCATAGATGTTTTCTTTAAAAACTTTAAATATTTAAACACGGTGCCTTCTAGCCTCCATGACTTCTCATGAGAAATCAGCACTTTATCTAATTATATACATAACATGCTTTTTTTTTTTTTTTGCAGCTTTCAAAACTCTCATCTTGTTCTTTGCATTCAATAGGATGATCAACATATGACTGTGAGAATCTTTCTTCATGATTGTTTGGTGTTCTCTAAATTTCTTGGATGTGTATATTCATGACTTTTTCTGAGTTGAGGAAGTTCTCTACTTTTTTTTTTCTTTTTTGAGTATTCTTTCTTCCCCTTTCATTTCTTCTCCTTCTGAAAAACTCAAAATATGAATGTTTGTGCTTGATGGTGTCCCAGAGGTGCTTAGGCTGTTTTCACTTCTTATAATTCATTTCTCTTTCTGCTCCTCAGTCTGACTTATTACAAGTGTTTCATCTTTGAGTTCACTGATTCTTCTGCCAGTTCCAATCTACTTTTCAAACGCTCCTGGGAATTCTTCATTTCAGGTATTGTGGTCTTCAACTTCTCTAGTTCTGTTTGGTTCCATTTTTTAACATTTCTATCCCTTCACCCAGATTCTCATATTATTCCTTCATTGTTTTCCTCATATCCTTTAGTGATAGCTCTGCATTTTTTTTTTCATGTCTTTGAGCATTTTTAAGTTAATTTTTAAGCCTCTGTTTGGTATGTCCACATTCGGTTCTTTGTTGGTGTTTTCTGGATTTTTATCCTCTTCTTTACAAGATTTTTTTTTTTACCCTCTTCTTTTAGATGGGCCATCATTTCCTGTTTCTTTGTCTTATGCTGTTTTGTTGTTGTTGTTTCTTTTTGCATACTCTACCTTTTAATATTTTAAAATATCAACTCTGGAATTTAGTCCCTGAGATGTCTGTTTTTTGATTTTGTAACCAGCTGGTGATAAGACACAGATTTCCCTGAGCTTCAGTCCCCATATCCAGAAGGGATGCCAAGGCTAATGCAGTTTGTAGTGTCCTCACTGCCTTTTCTGGGCCCCTATCTTTTCCTGGGTTTTTGATTATTAGTCTTTGGGTTTCCCTATTTACTGCAGTTTTCTTGTCCCCTCTGTTTCCTAGGAAACAGACTTCCCTCTTCCAGGTGTTTAAAGCAGGCAAGCCTTTGTCCCAGACTGCATCTATAGTTTTTACCCTTCTTTCATTATCTCAAATTGCTTTTACCTGGAAGGCAAATTCAGAGAGGGACCCTGCCTGGGAAGACTTTCCCCTGTCAGTGCTTCCTAGCCAACACCAGGCCAAGCTCCAGTGTGCCTTGTGAAGAGGATTAGTAAGAGTACCAGCAGCTTCATCCATGGTTCCCCAAGGTGACCTGCTCAGCAATTGTAGCCCTTCAACTACCTGTCCCTCACAGTCCTGAGGAGGTATAGTTTCTTCAAGTCACCTCTGCCCATGGCATTTGTCTGGGGTGGGTTGAAATAATGTCCACTGTCACCTTTGTCTGGGACTGGTTGGAACAGTGGCCACCCTCAGATCCAGCCCCACCAGTGATCTGAAGTCACTAATCAAACTCCATGTACAACAAACAGCCATGTCCTCCTCTGGTCTTGAGGAAGAGGATTTTTTACATCCTTTTTTTTTTCCTCTCAAGTGAGTTATCTGGTGGCAGAGTAAGGGATGGACACCAGTAGCAGTTCCAGGGAGAGGGCCAGTGACTCATCTTTAACATAATCTACCAGCCTCTCCTGCTGTTCTTCCCTGGATACTGTATAGTGTTTTATTGGGTCTTAAAAATTGAAAATAGTTGTTTCAAACAGTTCTTGACTGCTTAATAGTCCTTCCAGTGGAAGGACTGAAACGTTGTATTTCTGTACCATCTTCTGATGGTCCTCTCTCCCTTCCATGCTGCTGGCTTTGAAGTTGGAGTACAGAAGCCACAAGTCAAGGAATGAAGGTGGCCTAGATGCTAGAAAGGACAAGGAAACAGATTCTTCCTTAAAGCCTCAAGAAAACAACACACCACTGAGAATACCTTGATTTTAACCCAAAGAGTCTCCTGAAAGATTCTAGACCTACTTCACGACAATTTCATGAACATATGTTTAACATGCAGAAAATGAAATTGAGTCAAATTACAAAATAAAAATGTGTAACAATATAAAGACATATGTTTAAAATCATAACTCATTTTCATTCAGAAATTATTCAGCAATAGTTTTGTTTTGTTTTTTGTTAGGCGTGCAGTCTGGGAGTTGAACCCAACTCTCCCACATGGAAGGCAAGCATTCTATTACTGAACCACCTGTGCACCCAGCAATTGTTTTTTATTAGTGAATTCTTTGGAATCTTTCACTTAATGTCAAAATCTTAGTCATTTCACAATGAACATATATATTTGGCAAATAAGCACACAAAAGATGGTCAATACCTTTAGTTACAAGGAAAATGTAAATTAAAAAGAAAATGATTCTAGTAAACCAAATCCACCAACATATTAAAAACTATATATACTATGAGGAAGTGGGATTTATCTCAGAAATGCAAAGTGATTCAACATATAAAAATCAACGTAATATACAATACAAATAAAGGACCGCAAATTACGTGATCATCTCAAAAGACACAGAAAAAGCACTTTACTTTATCCAATATAATTTCATGATTAAACAAAACAAAACAACCTAAAAAAAGTTGGAATATAAGTGAAATTCCTCAACCTGATAAAAGGCACCTTCAAAAAATCCACAGTTAGGATCATCATACTTGATGAATGATCCTGAGATCAGGAACAAAACAAGGATGTCCACTCTTGACCTTTCTATTCAAAATTGTACTGGAGGTTTTTGCCATGGCAATTAGTCAAGGAAAGAAACAGAAAGCATCCAAGTTGAAAAAGCAGAAATAAAACTACATATATCATTGAGAGAAATTTTAAAAAGATCTAAATATATGAAAAGACATTTTATGTTTTTTTGAACAGAAGATTTAAAGCCATTAAGATGTGCATAATTTCCATATTTTATACAGATTTAATATATTTCTTCTCAAAATTCCAGCTGAATTTTTTTCAGAAATTTATAAACTGATCCTAATATTCACATTGAAATTTAAGAGACCCAGAATATCCGAAATAGTCTTGAAAAAAAAGCATGGAAGGCTCACATTTCCTGATTTTAAAACTTACTACCAGACAACAACAAACAAGACTATGTGATATTGGCTTATAGACATATAGACCAATAGAATGTAATTGAAATTTGTAAAGTGAAACCATATATTTATAGTTAATTGATTTATAATAAGAATTCCAAAATAATTCAATGAAGCAAAAATCCTTTCAACAAATAGTGCTGGGGCAATTAGATATCTATGTGCAAAATAATGGAGTTGGACCGCTACCTCACAGACTATACAAATATAAATTAGATGGATCAAATACCAAAATGTGAGAGCTAAAACTAAACATCTCTTAGTAAAACGAAAAGTGTAACTCTTCACGACTTCAGATTAAGCAGTGGTTTCTTAGATATGGCACAAAAGTTCAAGCAACCAAAGAAAAAGTAATAAATTGGACTGCATCAAAATATAAAATTTTTGCTTCCTAAGTGGTATTCTCAAGAAAGTGAAAACTCTACATGCAGAATGAGAGAGTATTTTCAAATCATGTACATAATGGGGGACTAGAATCCTTAATATAAAAATAACTCAAAATTCATCAATATAAAGAAAAATAACACAATTTTTAAAAAAGTTTGAATAGACATTTTCCAAAGAAATAAACAAATGGTTAAGAACACGTGAAGAGATTATTTAACTTCATTACTCATTAGGAAAATGTAAATCAAAATCATAATGATTTTCACAATCATTTCACAGCTCTAGGATGACTATTAAAAAAAAAACACAGAGGATCACAAGTGTTGGTAAGAATTTGGAGACATTATAACCTTCATAAATTGCTGGTGAGATGTAAAATGGTACAGTCACTTTGGAGAATAGTTTGGCTATTCCTGAAAGAATCAAAAATGGGGTTACCATATGACCCAGGAATTCTTCTCCTAACCATAAGAGAAAGATAATTGCAAACCTATGCCCATAGCAAAGCATGTACATAAATGCTCATGGCATCATTATTCATAATAGCAAAAAGGTTGATACAATCCAAGTGTTCATCACCTCATGTATGGATAAACACAAAATGTGGCATAACCACCTAATGGAATATTATTCAGCCATAAATGAATTCTAATATTTGCTACAACATGCATGAATCTTGGAAACATTAAGTGAAAGAAACCAGACACAAAAGACAATATATTTTATGATTCCAATTTATATGATATGTCCATAATAGGCAAATCCATACGGACAGAAAGTAGATTCATGTTTACCTAGGGGCAGTGGAAGGGAAAATGGGAGTTGACCGCTAATGGGTATAGGATATCTTTTTGTGATGTGAATGTATTTTGAAATTAAGTAGTGGTGATGGGTGAAAACTGTGGATATATTAAAACCACAGAATTGTACACTTTAAAAGGAAAAAAAATTGAATAGTATGTGGGTCAATGATATATGTCAATAAGGCTTCAGCAAATTTATAAGGAGACATGTATTTGCATAGAAGAAAATAAAAGGAACAACAGAAAAGAATTTTAAAATCATGAAAAACTCTGTATACTTCTACATCTATTAAATTTACTAAAATGGAAATTACTCATTCTATTACATGCTGTATTAAAGGTAGAAGAACTAAAAGTATAGTATACTATACTGGTGGAAATGTAAAATGGTACAAGAACTTTGGCAAACAGTTTGTCAATATCTTAAAATGTTAAACTGACACCTACCATATGATCCATTTATTCAACTTCTGTGTATTTACCCAAGAGAAATGAATGCACATAGTTGCTTTACTTGTAATAGCCAAAAAGAATAAACAATCCAAATAAGCATCTACAGGTGAATGGATAAACAATGGATATACAACAGGATACTATTCAGTAATAAAAAAAAATAAATGGCATTTTGAATAGGCAACACTGTGGTTGAAACTTAAAATTAGTATGTTGTGTGATCAAAGCCAGATTTTAAAAAGTATGTACTGCCTATTTCCATTTACACAAAATTCTGGGAAATGCAAATCAATCCATAAAGCAAATTGATGACTTCATGGGGATGATAAAGGGGAGTGAGGGGTAAGAGAGAGGAATTGTAAAAAGGAAGGAAGGAAATTTGGGAATTTGGGTATGAAGTTTTTTTTTCTTGTTGTACTTTGAATGTAGTGATATTTTCATGTATGTGTATGTGTGTGAAATTTTTCATATCATACAAGTTAAATGTGTGCTTAGTTGATATTATTTGTAACTAAAACAGTTATTAAATTTCTTACTCTAGTAAACCACTTTTAAGGCATTGATCCATTTTTCAATGATTTGGAAGAAAAATAGAACACCATAGTAGAAAAAAAAAATCATTCCACACCATGAGGTATAGACTCAAAAAAGACATTGAGATTTTTAGTTTGTTAACATTATGTTCTGCATTTAACACAATGACTCACATTAGGAAATATGTATCAGAATTTGCTTTGAAGAACAAGTGTATACAGTGATGAGAGCATGAGGCTTTATAGTCACATCATATAGATAGACCATCCACTCAAAAAAATGTGTGCATTACTATTAAGGAAAATAAAAAGCTCTGGAAGGTACCAACCATATAAACAGGTAGTTTGCTGTGACTTGTTAAAACCAAAAGAGAAAAATACAATAAAAAATATACTTCTTGTGAGCATGAATTGAATCCTATCGTTGAAAATAAGTAATCTAAGTAACATATAAGCTTTAAGAAGGTGATAGGTTATGACACCATACTATTTCTTTAACAGTTTCATCACTTCATTTATCCACAATTTTTTGAGCATCTGCTATGTATTGGTTATTATACTAGGGACTCATATTAAAAAATAAAAAAGGTACTTCCTCTAAGTTCTTTTACTGCTGAAATTTTGATCATCATTCTTTGTTCTTTAAAAACTATAACAATGTAGATTTGTCAACGATTTCTCTCTGTAACATATATAAATACATATCATAGAATATAAACATTCATATATTTAGCAGATTAAACAAATATTTATTCAGTGATAATATACCAGACACATTTTCAAAGCACCAGATTTGTATCTATAAACAAAAGGAGCAAGGAACTTGCCTTCATGAATTTCACATTATGGTAGGTTTCCTGCAAATCCAAAAAATATTATTGAAATTGAATTATATATCGATTTTTCTCTCAATGATGCAGCTAAGAAATGGACTCAAGCCATAAAAATATCATATTTGTGTGAGTCTCAATAATTCTCCCTATTGACTTCTGATACAAAACTATAGAATTGTGGGTTCTCATTTACAAACATCTCTCCCTGCTAGACATTATTCTCCTAGGTATACCTGTGTAATTAAACTCATTAGTAGGATCAGGCCATAAGCTGTGATCAATATACTTTTAAGGTAGCTAAGCACATAGTGTTATGTATCAGGTATAGAAAGGGCTCTGAAGGCATATCTAGAATCAGAATATTTTGATTTGTATTATTGTTTAAATCTCCTACTTTGGTTTTGGACATGAGGGGTCTTTTGGACATGGGGCTCAGCAATATTTACTCAAAATCTAGGTGAGAGATTAAATATGGTTATGTATCTGAAATGCCAAACACGTGGCCAAGCAGTCAGTAGATGCAACACTAATGTTGCTTTTGCTCATGGATGTGAAGGACACGTGATTTTATTTTATAAAATAGAGGACTCAAAATAAATTCACTGACTGCGTTCTAATTAATTTTAATTTAAATAAAACTTCTTGCATGGCAATTTAAACTGGGAGTGCCCAGATAGTTTATTAATTCAAATAATTTAATATGCTGAAAGTTTACATAAATAGTGGTTTTCCAGTCTAATTAATTTCTTTTAAAAATGCCTTTGCTTTCTTTTCAATATAAATATAATGGTATTATAATGAATGTCATTATAAAATAAAATTTTCATGGATGATTCTTTACTTATTCAGTAATGTTAAAATCAACAAACAACTATTTAGCATTCCCTTTTTAAAAGGCAATAATGAAAAACAATAAAGGGAATACATCATTATTACACTAATCATATGGCCTTGGAGTGAAAGCCCTAGGAATAAATAAAGATGCATATTTGGAACAGTAACTAGAAGAGTTTGTTTTTACAAATGGATAACTAATTATATAAATTAAGGGCAAAATATCTTCATAGTTTACTGAACAATGGATTTGCTTCAATTAGAGATTTACAGATTCATTTCATAAGTTGTGATTAGTTTTAGTTTTCTTGTAACAGTGTTTAATTTCATTCAAAGGTGCTGCTTCTTTGCATCCAAGAAATGACAACAAACTGTTTTCTCCAGTGGAATCTAAGAAAAAAAGACAGAGGATGACTTCAAAAGATAGATATTTTGGAAGACAAACTACATTTAACATAAAAAAAGAAAGACTCAAATAAACCAAGAAGAAAAAAAATGTTTTGATATTAAGAAAATATTAAGCCACCTTGATCTTTTTGTGATCAAGTCTCTGAAATGGACAAGATGCCATCTGCTTTGGTTTGCTAATGCTGCTGCAATACAATATATCAGTAATGCGTTGACTTTATAAAGGGAATTTACTGTTACACATTTACAATCTTAAGGCTATAAAAACGTCCAAACTAAGGCAACCATATAAAAATACCTTGACTCAGGAAAGGTCAATGGTATTTTATGGGAGGGCACCTGGTATCTGCTGGTCCTTTGGTTTCTGGTTTCAAACTGCTTACCCAGAGGCATTGTCTTTCTGCATCTCCAAACATCTTATCTGTGTTGCCTCTGAGATTTTTCCAAAAATGATTCCCTTCTAAAGGACTCCAGTAAGCAGACTGACTCACCTTGAATGGGCAGAGATTCATCTCCATGGAAACCACATAACCAGAATTTCCCATCTACAGTTGGCTGGGTTACATCTCCATGGAAACAACTTAATCACAAAGATCTCACCCACAATTGGGTGGGTCACTTCTCCATGGAAAGAACATAATCAAAATGTTCCATCCTAAACAATAGGTCTGCTCCCCACAAGACTGGATTAGGAAAAAGAACAAGGCTTTTTGTGGATACAAAACAGTTTCAAACCAGCACACCATACTAATCTTTTACTTAGTTCAGCTTTCTTCTGACAGTTGTTAAAACATAATTATGTCTGTATATATATGAACACATATATGTATACTCAAATTTAGATAGATATATAGATAAATAGAAAGAAAAAGAAAACTTTACTGTTTCTAATTCATGACTTTAAGTAATAAAATAAACCTTTGATCACTAATTCTTTCAAGGATCATTTGATATATTAAATTTATTAAAACAATGAGAATATTTTATTCTCTCTTTTGCTCAGTTTTATTTGAAACTATTTAAACAATGGAGTGATATTTTTCTTAGATTGTTTATTAGTCTTGAACACTCTGGTCAGCTATAGACAAAGGTGGACTTAACCATGCTTTAACAAGCCAACCTTTATGCTGAACAAATATCTTCAAACAGAAACAATAGCAAGTCCTAAAGTCAGGTTCATGTTGTCATAATCTGATTTATTTTTACATAGTCTTCAACTTTGTATTTATGGTGATTTACTTGATTTGAGTTCATTCAACTATTTGTGGATTATATTGATCACATTGAATGGATGGATTATATTGATCACATTGAATGGATTTTGACCAAACTTTTTAAAATTTAATTTCAACTTTGTAATATAGTTGTGGCTTGGGGTTTGAAGTTTTGTGTGGTCAATTACATGGATTATCCTAAGCCTGAATGATTTCATTCAAACCATTTAAAATTTCCAGGGGTATGGTATAGTCTGTTTTTTCGTTTGTTTGTTTGTTTGTTTTTTGCATGGGAGGCACAGGGAATGGAACCCAGGTCTCTGGCATGGCAGGCATGAATTCTGCCACTGAGTCCCCATCCCACCACCTGGGATAGCCTGTTTTTAAAATGGGAAGACTGGCTATTATTAACATTTTCCATCATATATGATCTTATGTGATCCTCTTGTTTCTAATACAATTTTTTTACTGTTTAAAATTAAAAGACTAACAGATCCCAGATAGTGAGTTTTTGGTCTCAAAAGATATTTGACTAAGGGTAATGGTAGCATTATTAAAATTCCTGGAAAAGCTCTTAAGTGCATTTAACAACTTAATTCCTAGAAATGGTCTTTAAAACATGTTTGCCATCAAATTGTAATCTTATCATTATTCTATTAGACTACTTGGTCAGGGATTACTTAAACCCCAAAGTATGCACTCAAACAATCTGTCTGGGTGTGAACAGCAGGAGTTTAAGATGAGGAAAAAGCAAATAAACTTTCATGGGGTTGATAACTTTGCAGAAATAAGAATGCATTTTCCTTATGAGCAGAAAGTGAAAAGGAGAGAGTTAGATAAACACCTGTCAGCATCATCTTCCTCGATGCCTCAGGGATTTTTCCCTCCTGATGAGCTGCAGTAAATAAATGTGCAAATCAATGTCAAACTTATTTTTCATACGATTGATTGCTGCATATTCTAAAACACATTGTTATTAATAGTAAGCAATATGACTTTAAAATGTGAGTGAGGATATTTATTATTCAAAGTATCATAGATATGCAAACTAATAAAATATTAACATAGTCCCAAAAGAAAGCCTTCATCTTTTCTTTATATTCATTTGCTATGCTATCAGTTAAGTATGAATGGAAATTAAAAATATTTTAAGTAAATTAAGTAAAAATTAACATTATGTACTTACTGCTTTTCTGCTCTGGCATATATAGACTTTATCAACTGTTCAATATAGAAGTGCTTCAGTATTATATTACATTGTTCTTATAACTGGGTTAATATATTTTAAATATACTTAAACATAACATCACCCATAATTACTGTCTCCTTTAGATAAATCAAATTAATAAGAAAAGCAGGAATCTCCAGCAAATCTATGCCCTTTGTTATGAACCTCTAGTAGAAAAATAAGTAGCTGCTCTTCAGCTTCAAGTTATTAGAAAAAATTAGGAGAAAATTGTTTTTAATACATTATATTTCTCATGTTGGCCTCCTCACCCACCTATGCCTTACTGTCCTTTTGTTCCTTTCCACTATTTGCTTTAGGCTTTTGTTCCCAACTAATGGCTACAACATTCTCCCTATGGAGCCCCAAATTTTTATGTAGGTTCTTATGCTTTCTACTCCATAAAAAGTTATCCAGGGTTTGTTTCCCGGTGCCCGCCCCATGCGAAAAAAAAAAAAAAAATCCAGCAAGACTTAACCAACTCCCTAAGCCATCTCCAATTTTGTAATGTGTGTTACTACATTGTTCTCAAAACACGTTAATCTTTTGAGTGTTTTTGACCACTATAGATTTTATTCTACTTACAGATGATAAGAAAAAGGGAAATAATTGCTTCATGTACTAGGAAAACTGCATCAAAACTCATGAGATTTACTAGTATATATCAAGAAAATAATTCTTATTTCTCAAATCTTTTTAATATATTATCACTTCAAATAATAAAATGAAATTAACTTTAACACTTTGTATCAAGTTGTACTATATAATCTCACTGACTTACAATAAGGTGTCTATCTTCCTAAAATTAACCTCCCATCTTCAATCTTGAAAATAATGCATTAAAACTGATTATGAAAAAGGAAAACTAATTGTTCAGTCACAATAAAGACGTACTTAAAGGGAGCAAATTTTGTATGAAATTGGAATTGAGAGAGTTATTTAATATTGACCTACTTGATACACTTGGGAAGTAAACTCATATTAAGCTGGAAATATATGTGACAATTAAAGTAGAGATGATACCTTGAAAGGGAAAAAAGAGAAAATATATAATGTGGAAAAAGAAGGATGAACTTGATTTAGAATAATCATACAATAGTTCCAGTTGTAACCTCTCTGAATTTTTAAAAGGATTATTCAATTCAATATCCCAATATCTATGCAAAGGATTTGAATAGATATTTCTCTAAAGAAGATATACAAATGGCCAATCAACAAAAGACACATGCTCAGCATCATTAGCCATCAGGGGAATGCAAATCAAAACCACAATGAGATACTACTTCACACCTGCAAGAAGAACTACTATTTAAAGTCAGAAAATAACAAGTGTTGAAAGAAATGCAGAGAAATGAGAAATCCAGTGTAAAGTGGTACAACCATGTTTTTCCTAAAAACGTTAAATAAAGAATTACCATTTAACCTGGCCATCCCACTTTTGGGTATATACCCCAAGTCAGTGGAAACAGTGTCTCAAACAGATACATTAACAGCAATGTTTTTTAGCAGCATTATTCACAATAGCCAGAAATTGGAAACTAAATACACCATTTTTTTTCTTTTTTTTTTTTTCAGGAGAATGTGATCACAGTCCCCCACTAACACAAATTATGCAGTCGAGTTTCCCACATTTGAGGAAATAGCACACATCCGGAGTGCAATGGCTAAGCCTCGCCCTGGGAAAACCGCCTATGTGATCATGGTATCTCCCCTGCCAGGTAAGTATAATTACACAAAATTTTACCAACAAATGAATGGGAAACAAATGTGTTACATAACACACAATGGAATTTTATTTGGTGATAAGAAATTAATGAAGTTGTAAGAAATGCTGCAACATGGAAGCACCTTGAAAACACTATGCTCAGTGAAACAAGCGAGACACAGAAGCATAAAAGATGCCTATCACTTATAAGAGATGGCTAGAAGCATCAAGTTAAATTTAATCCATTCCTGTAGGTGTGAACCCTTTGTAAGTAGGACATTTTGATGATGTTACTTCAGTTAAGGTGTGACCAGCTCAATCAGAAAGGGTCTTTAAGAAGACGACATAGCCTAGATGAGGCCTCGATTGGAACTTTTTCCTAGCTCAAACCATGAGTGAATAAAGTTCCCATTTTTAACCTGACCCATTTCATGGTATTTTCTTGTGGAGCCTAGGAAACTAAAATAGGTAGAGGGGTGAAAGGAGGGAGGAAGATGGAGGGTTTGTTGTAAAATATAAAAAAGTTATCAATAGAGGTTTTCAAAGGAATTTCTCATCTAGTCATCTGTTTAATGTAAATCAGTTATTTTATGGCTTTGCAGAGAACTCCATGTTCTTGATAACCTGTGGGTCTCTTCCTATTTTCTGTTTTTAATATTTCGAATTTTAATAAATTGACACTGTTCCTTGTCAAACCTAGCAGTTTTTTATTTGCTATTGATCATTGTATTTGAAAATTTTGGAGGTTGTGAAAGGTATTTTATTTTGCTGCATAAGTAATTTATCTACTCTGGGAGGTAATGTAGGGCAGGTCACCCTGATCTAATCAGGGAATAGGTCATTTGAGGCTGGCCTATTTTCTGACCTGCTAAAATTTTATGGTGTTATAGTTCAGGGGCTTACATGGAGACCTTGGCTCTTTTCTTGGTTTGTACATATTCGTGAGCCCACCACTAACTCTACTTTTTGTCTCGTTATGAACCTAAGACTGGTAAATGCTTGGATTAGTTGGTCTCTCAGCTGTCTTTTCTCACTTGTACACTTGGCTCCTTGCCCTGTGCAGCTGTTTTTTGGTTCACATCTCTTTTGTCTCAGACCAAGACCCCGCACGTTCTGGCTGCCCTAGTTGTTCAGATAAACCTAAAAGCTGCTCTTTTGTACATTATTTAGCTTTTACTTGCATGTCTGGGGAAAGATTTGTCTGATACAAGGTACTTTTTCATGTTTTGAAGCAGAAGTCATGTTAAGAAAATAAATACCCAATCTAAGAATAAGAAACTTCTGACATATTTTAGAAACTCTTAGTATCTTGTCTGTTTGTTTTCTTTTTTAGAAAAACTGCAATTAAACTGTGACTAATCATAAAAATGCACTTAAATCAGGCAATAAAGCTCCAATCATTAGTTCATAGGAGTGTCTCTGTCTCTCTATTAAAAGGAAACAATCTTAGGGAAATAAAATATCTTAGTTTTGATTTCTGATCCCATGATGAAAGAAATCATTCACCAGCTATGAAGTTGGCTGCTTCTGACTGGAAAAAATGGAAACAAATTTGAAAAGCCTCTTTATCGTATAATAAATTCTCATCTACATTGGGATTTTTAAATAGAATTTCTATTTTGATTGTCTAATGATTCAGCTGTTCTATTTCAGCACAAATATCATGCTACTTTTAAATAAGCTTTTAATTTACTTTTTGTAAATTAATGCAAAGATGCCATATATTCCTGAAAATTATATACAATGATGTGTAAGTCTTCCCGCACTACCTACTTTCTACTATTCTATAGCATGCATTTCCTTTGTAGTACCAATTTTATGTCACAATTTATTTTATATAATCTGGAGGTATATACATTTTCATATGATAGGCATATGTGCTTGTGTATATACATATACACATAAAATTTGTTGTATGCAAATTGATAGCATATTACTCTCAACTTTCCCTTTTTTCATATAAGAACAAGAATGACGGTGTTATTTTAGAAAACTTATATAAAACTCACTGTTTCCCAGTCATGTTCAAGAATTTTGCATACATTAATTGTTTTAAAATCATAAGCCTTCCATCTGGGAGACCCGGGTTTGATTCCCGGACCATGTACCCCACCCCCCAAAAAAATTATAACCCTCTAGAATATTCATATTAGTTTCTCCATAGTTTAAATGAGGACACTGACATATAGTATTCAGGTACCCAACTGAAGATTATACAGCTTGGTGAATATTATAGCCAGAAATCACATATCTCTATTGTT
This sequence comes from Myrmecophaga tridactyla, assembly GCA_004026745.1. Lineage (NCBI taxonomy): Eukaryota > Metazoa > Chordata > Mammalia > Pilosa > Myrmecophagidae > Myrmecophaga > Myrmecophaga tridactyla. Next base: position 151,197 of record PVIY010000048.1, read on the forward strand.
GTTATTGTTTGTTTTACGCATTGGTTAGGACCTCTGTATATTTTCTCTCTCTCTCTCTTTTTTTTTTTTGACATTTTAACAGCTTTATTAAGATGTGGTTTACCTAATATGTGGTTCACCTGATTTAAGTGCACAATTCAAATGATTTTTAGTAAATTTAAAGAATTGTGTAATTATCACTATAATTGAATTTTAAAACATTTCTATTATCCCAGAGATCTTCGTGCTCATTGGCAGTCACACCCCATTACAATTTACAGCCCCAGGAGACCATAAATCTCCCACTGGTCTATTGAATGGTATCAAATAATGTGCCAATGAAACTTGCTATGTTCCTGTCTTTAGTAAGAATCTCACGAATATTCACTTTTAAATGTGATTTGAGTAATTATTTTCTTGTCAACTAAAATAAAGTTGTCTCTTTTTTTTAATTTTTGAAGACATTTTTATTAGAAATTGATTTTTTTATTGTCAAATGCTTTTCTATTAATAGGCTAACATTATTTTTACATACATTTAATATACAAATATAGATAATTTGTAGTCAAATTTTCTTAGGCTCCACTGTACATGAAGTACTTTTTCAAAAATCTCTATCAGTACCCTATTGCCACATGACAAATGGCATGCAAAACCAATAACAATATATTATTTATAATTATATTATATATTATATTTATATTATTTATTTTATAATAAATAATCACCTACTGGTTAGTCAAAATTTTTGTGAGTACAGAATTTGGGGTAATCTCAGTTGAATAGTTAGGACTCACAGCTTCTTACAAGGTAATAGTCAAGTATTGCCTAGAATTTCAGTCACATGAAATTTAGACAAGGCCTGGGGGATCCAATGCCAATGGGGGCTCATAAACATGCCTGGCAAGATGGTTCTGACAACTGTTTCCTCTTTCTATGAGCCTTTCTAGGGCATTTACTGAGTAAGGAATTAACTGTATGGAGGATGGCTTCCCTCAGAGTGAGAAATCCAAGAGACCAAATTAGAAACTGCAATATTGTTTATGGCTTAGTATAAGAAACTACATTGTGTTACTTTGTTCTGTATCATTCATTTGGTAAAGGCCAGCCATAACATAATAACTAAGGGATCTAAGTAATGGCATGAATACTAGGAGGCAAGCATAATTGAAGCCGCTTTGGAAACTACCCATCATAGAACCTAATATATTCTTTGCTATTATTCATGAAAAATTTTAAAATGGATGATTCTAAATGTCATTGGGCCTTATTTTTCATTTTTATGGTATATTTGTCTAGTACTTAGTGTTACAACAACCTTAAAAATGAATTTGAGGGGTTACAAGTGTAGTTCAATGGCAGAATTCTAGCCTGCCACGTGGGCGACCTGTGTTTGATTCCTGGTCCTTGCACTTCCCAAACAAACAACAAATAAGCAAACAAACAAAGAACCAGACAAACAAAAATTCAGCAAGTGGTGCTGTAATAAGGGAATACTCACATAGAGAAAGAAGGAAATGTGACCCCCGCCATACAGCATACAAAAAAAGAAATGAATTTGATTCCATTCCTAATTCTATGTTTATAGAAAGTGAAATGTATTTGTTTCTTGATAAATTGTATCGGTCCATCATGGGATTGGATGATTTAAACACACGTCTCTCAAACATTTATAAGTCAGTCAGGGAAACACAATGAGCAAAATAGAGAAGACATGAAAAATACAATTATATAGCTGGATACATTTCATAGGTATAGAAATATCTATTTATAATTATAAAATAAAATAAAATTTTTAAGACATAATTATATATGAATTTCCATATTTATTGATTAGATATATTTGATATATCTCTTACTACATGCCAGAATATGTTGTCTTCATAAGTATTAAGTCATTGAATCCTCACAAATAATCGTAATTCTATTATATTCATTCTACAGATGTGGAAAATGAGAAACAGATAATTTAAAAAGTATATAAGTGAAGGAACATTGTGGTAAGATGGTGGAATAGAGAGCTCAAGGACTCAAGCCTTCCACCAAAACAACTGCTAAACAGGTATGAACTATCTGAAACAACTATTTGGAAATTCCAGAGACCAGAAGAATAGTGTATACATCCAGGGAAGAGTGAGAGAAAGAGGCTGATAAATTACAGTAAAGAAGAGTAAATTACTCTCTCCATGTGGAGGCTACTGACACCAAACCCTAACTCTCACAGCAGGCTGCCATGGGGGCTGGCCTTGCTGGTTACAGAAAGGGACTTGAATACCCTCTTCCCCAGGACCCGAGGACTTCACATGGGAATTTTACCAAACATTCCAAGAAAAATTAAGACCAATCCTGCTCAAACTCTTCAAAAAAATTGAAGAGGAGGGAGAACCCCTAATTGATTCTATGAGGCTGACGTCACCCATATATCAAACATAGGAAAAACATAGTTTTGTACTATTGAAATATGCAAATATAAAGATACCACAATAAAAGGAAAATTACAGACCAATGTCTCTTATGAATAACGCAAAAATTCTCAAGAAAATACTAGCAAACAGAATCCAATAACATGCTAAAACAATTATATATTAATGTATGCTTATCCATGATATGCAATGTTGGTTCACCATAAGAAAATCACTTAATGCAATATACAACATTAACATGATGAAGAATAAAGCACATGATAATCTCAATTGGTGCAGAAAAGGCACTTGATATCCAGGATCCCTTCTTAATAAAAGCACTTATAACAATAACACTAGGAATAGAAGGAAACTTCCTCAACATGATAAAGGACATGTATGTAAAGCCTGTAACTGACATTGTTCTTAATAATGAAAGACTGAAAACTTTCCCTGTAAGATCAAGAACAAGACAAGGACACCCACAGTCACCACTGTTATTCAAATTGTATTGGAAGTTCTTGCCAGAGCAATTAGGTAAGAAAAAGAAATGAGGCATCCAAATTATAAAGGAAGAAGGAAATCTTTCATTTCCAGATGACATGACCTTATATACAGGAAATCCTTATAAAATCAATAAAGCCCCTAGAGCTAATAAATGAATCAACAAAGTGGCAGAGTACAAAATCTGCACAACAAAACCAGTAGTGTTTATATATTCAGGCAATAAACAATCAGAAATAGAAATCAAGAAAAAAATTCCATTTACAATAGCAACTAAAAGAATTAAAATTGCAAAAAATTCTAGCCAATGATGTAAGGGACTAGTACATGAAAAAGTGCAAAACTTTGCTAAGAAAATCAAAGAATACCTAAATAGAAGGATATTTCTTGTTCATGGATGGGATTACTAAAGATTATTAAGATATCAATCTTAGGCAAAGCAATTTATAGATTTCAATGCAACCCCAATCAAAATTCAACAAACTTCTCTGTAGAAATGAAAAAGCTAATGATCACATTTATATGGAAGGTAATGGGCCCTGAATAGTTAAAACTGTGTTGACAAAGAAGAATGAAATTGGAGGACTCACATTTCCAGGCCTTAAAACTTACTACATTACAAAGCCACAGTAATCAAAACAGCATGGTATCGACAGAAAAATTGACATATAGACCAATAGAATCACATCAAAAGTTCAGAAATCAGTTCTCACATTTATGGCCAACTGATGGTCCATTCAATTGGTAAAGAATATTCTCTACAACTAATGGTGCTTGGGAAGCACACATACACACAAAAAAGGAGGATTCCTTCCTCATACCTTATATGAAAACCAACTCAAAATGGATCAAAGACCTAAATATAAGAGCCAGAACTATCAAACTCTTAGAAGAAAATGTAAGAAAGCATATGCGGGATCTTATGTTAGGCGATGGTTTCTTAGACTTTATACCCAAAGTACAAGCATCAAAAGAAAAAAACAAATGAGACCTCAAAAAAATGAAAAACTTTTGTACCTCCAAGGGCTTTATTATGAATGTTAAATGATGACCTACATGATGGGAGAAAATATGTGGAAACCACCTAGCCAATAAAGTTTTAATTTTCAGGATATATAAAGAAATCCTTTAACTTAAAAAGACAAACAACACAATTACAATATGGGCAACTGACTTGAATAGACATCTCTCCAAGGAGACATCTCTCCAAAGAGCACATGATAAGATCCTGAACATCTTCAGCCATCAGGGAAATTCAAATCAAACCACACTGAGATACCATTTCATACCCATTACAATGGCTGCTACTAAAAAAAAAAAGAAAACAGAAAATTTCAAGTGTTGGAAAGGAAGCAGAGATAGGAAGACTTTTTCACTGCTGGTGGCAATGCAAAATGGTGTAGCCTCTGCGAAAAAACAGTTTGGCATTTCCTCAGAAAGCTAAGTACAGAAGTACCCATAAATCCCAGCAATTCCATTACTCAGTATATACCCAAAGGAATGGAAATCAGGGATTTGATCAGATATTTACACACCAATATTCATAATGGTGTTATTCACAATTGCAAAAAGGTGGAAGAGACCCAGGTTTCCATCAACCAATGAATGGGAATATGCATAAATGGAATATATATACAATGGTATATACATACCATGGAGTATTAGTCAGCCATAAAAAATAAGGAAGTCCTTATATATGGAACAACAGGGATGAACCATGAAGACATCATGTTGAATGAAATAAACTAGGCACCAAAAGTCAAGTATATTATGATCTCACTGATTTGAAACACGTAGAACAAGCAACTTCATAGAGTAAGAATCTAGAATATAGGTTACAAGAAGAGATGGTGGAGATAGGGAATGGGAAGTTAAGGCTCAAAATATACAGAGAATATTTGGAATGATGAAAATGCTATGGTAATGGACAATGGTGATATTTGACAACATTGTGAACATAATTAACAGCACTGAAATATATATGCATCTGAGTGTGGTTAAAGAAGAAATATTTTATTGTATACATGAAAGCAGAATAACAATTTTAAAAATCCATGGAACTAAATTACATGAACAGTGAACCCTACATTAAACCATAGAATATAGTTAGTACAATTACAAAAGTGTGCTTTCATCAATTGTAAAAATGTTCTATACCAATGCAAGGCGATAATAATAGGGTAGCACATAGCAGTTCTGTATTGTATGCATGATTGTTCTGTAAACCCACAACTTCTCTAATAAAGAAAAAAAATATATAGAACTATTAAAAGGTAGGATTAGTGTTTAAATCCATCATTTTGACTCATGAGTCTTTGCAGTCTGTCAATGTCACAGGCTCCCAAATAGCAGTTTTCAACAATTAAGCAAATATTCAATGAACTAACCAAAATAGGTTTTAAAAATTTTACATTCCTTGAGCACAGAACAATCATAAATGTTTACAAGTTAAAAACACTGTGTCCCTAAAAGAGATATCATAATCAAAATTTTAGAGTTGAATGGTATTGAAAATTCTTTTTGGAATTGAATGGTAACATAAACTTGTGGTATTGCAAAAGTAGATAATTGTTAAAAATTTACAACCTTAAAAACTTCTATTACTAAATACAAGGCTTGAAAATTAATGAGGTAAGAATCTATTAAGTTAGAACAACAAAAACAGAATAAATGCAGGCAAAAATGGATGATTAAATTGACAAAAATATGAGTTCAATATCAATGAAGCAGAAAACAAAGAAGCAATATAAAAGATAAGAAAAGCCAAAGTTGGCTTGCTTTTGATTTTATTTTTAAAGACAGGGTAACTATAAGAATCTCTGATATTTGGTAGGTTGAATGCTATTATAGAATTGACATCATTCATCCAAGTATCTTCAACCAAAAACCCTCAAGAAGGGTCAGTAAGTACAGAAATTCCCCATTAATTATTTGTTGAAAACTTTTTTCTAAAATTAAAGCCTATGTTAATAGAATATAGTAATAGAATATAAAATCTTTGGTTCATATTTTATTTCACTGAGTTGTTAAAAATTAATTTCTCCATTTTTGTCTTGGTTTGTATGTTGGTGTTGAAATTGTTCATCAAATTCTGTGCATTTCATTTGGACTTTGACTTGAGGTCATAGAAATTTCACATTTGCATTGTAATCTAATTGATTTTCAAGGACAGGCCTCAGCATTGGAGGTTCTGGGTAATTTACAGGGCACCTGATGAGTCCTTTCAATGTGTAGTTTCATTTTCTTATTGCTGTAGTTCTCTTGCATTATAGTTTTAAATATTAGTTCTGTCTCATTGTTTTGTTTTCCCTCAGGGATTCTGAGAAAACATAAATATTAATCCTCTTTGTAGGCCTTCCATTTCCACTACTTTCTCTCTGACCCTTTTTATTTCATTTCTTATTTTTCTTTGATTCTTTTTATTGTTTTCCTATCTTTCTTCCGTGTCTCTTATTAAATTTCCATTCATCTAGTATCCCTTGGGCCCAATGAAATTTACTCACTATTTCTGAGATGAATATGTTTACTTCTTTTTTTTCCTAAATTCATTCTGCTCTTTTTAATTTTGTTTTCATTTGTCCTTGTTTTAGGTCTATTTCTCTTCTTAAATTTTCAATTTGATTCAAGGTTGTTTATATTAAATACATTCTGAATGTATGTATGTATGTATGTATATATGTATGTATTTATTTATTTATTTGGAGTACAGACTTAGAAAATCTACTTCATGTTTTGTTTTCCCATGGAGAGGGTGGAGGTGGACCTCAGTAGATTTGTCTGTATCTTAATTTCCTGATTTCCCACAATGGTTATTAGTGTACTTCACCTTCCTATTGCTCATTTTATGATATTGGGATGTTTTACCAAATTCCTAACTTTAGGATGATTATTTTTCTTTCCCTTTCACTGTTACATTGCCAAAAAGCTGTTCATATTTATTTTACCCTTTTCTCCCCTAGAAACTGTGCATGTGGATAAGTGATCCTTTAAATCACACTTTTTTTTTCAATTAGTTCTTTCTATTTAAAGCAGACATCTGATAAATCTTTACATCATAAGTCAGACCCTTAATGTGGCTTTTTATCCTTTGAATTTCCTCTATACACTTTGCTCTGGTCTTTCCTGTTACATTTTTAGTATTTTTAACTTTAGAGACAATTTAATCATTTTGTTAGTTTCTCCAACTCTCAAGCTCCTTCATAAGCTTTCCTTTTCTCCACATTTTTCCCTGTCTTCACTCACAAAAATAATTAAGGCAGTGGGCAATGTGGAGATGAAGCAGGAATATGAGGGAGAACAGCACTTGGATTTATTGATTTTTCTCTTTTTGCTTGCAGTTATTTTACGATATTGTAAATTATAGGTGTTTGATTAACACACAGCTACCATTCTCTTCAGCTACCTAGAAGTTCAAGAGTTGCTTATGTTTTTAATATAGAACTATAATTTCAACTTTTTAATTGTAGTGTTAAACATATTAGCATTTAATACAATTATAGATATGGTTGGATTTAGAAGCAGCATTTTATTCTGTTTTTCATTTGTTAATTTTCTGTCTCTTATTCCTCAGTACCTCAGTACCCCTTTCCTATTTTCTTTTATAGTTTTAATTATTCTATTTCAATTTATCTATTGGCATTTAGCTATGCTTCTTTACATCATTTTAGATTTATTGCTGTAAGAATTACATATACATCTCTTGTAATTACTTTATATTTGGGGTTATATCATATCATTTTCCATATTATGGAGAAACCTTAAAAACCTGTAGTTTCATTTACCATCCCACTGTCTTTCATGCAATAGTTACATGACACAAGACAGTGTGATAAAGTTTGCTTTAAGCAGTATATATATATCTATATCATATATATATAATATGTATTTATTATTTATTTATTTACTTACTTATTAGCTAAATATTTACTATCTCCAGGGCTGACCATTACTTCTTAAACATCTAAATTCCCCTCTGATTTCTTTTTTCTTCACACTGAAAACTTCTCTTGAACTATGAAGAATTAATTTTATTTGATCTGAAAATATTTTCAAGTTTCCTTATTTTGTGAAAGATGTTTTTTCTAAACATGTTTCAGTTTATAGTCTTAGTTTAATTTTGTTCTTTCAGTACATAAATGACATTGCTTCACTGTATACTGGCTTTCCTAGTTTCTTATGAGAAGTGCATGGTTGTTGGAGCCTTTGTTTCCTCATAGGTAATTTTTCATTTGTTTCTGTTTGATTTCAAGATTTTCTGTTTATCTCCTATTTCAAGAATATTTACCATTATTTGTTAATTGTGGCTTACTTCTTAATTGCAAAGTTTTTAATGTCTGTAAACATATGTACTTCATCAATTTTCGAAATTTTAGGATTTTATGTCATCAAATTGCTTCTCCATTGTCTCTACCCTCTGTTTCAATCACGTCTTCAAATACTCATATGTTAAACTAATTTATATTGTTATATCGACTCTCAAGAGATTGGCTCATTTTTTTCATTTTGGTCTTTGTTTTGGAAAATTTGTAATTACTTCTATATTTAAGCTTACTGACCCATTCTTTTTTTTTTTTTGCAACTTCCACTCTGCTATTGAGTACATTGTGTACAGTTTTCCTATGGCTTATATTAATAGTTTGAAAATTTTCACTTGATACATTTTATAATTTTATTTCTTTTTTGACATTCCTTATCTTTTCATTCATTTTTCAGCCCATTTTGCTTTACACCATGAAGCATGGTTATAAATATCTGCATTTAAGTTTTTCCTGACAATTCCATGATCTGGGTATTCCATGTTTAGCATGTGTTAATTTTTTTTCCCTTGAGATTTGATGACATTTTCCTGGCTCTGTATGTGTTGAGTAATTTTAGTTTATATCCTGGACATTGTGGTTTCTGTTATATTCCTTTAAATAGTATCAATCTGGTGTTGGTTTGTTTGTATAAAATGAATTTGTGTGTACTCGAACTGCAAGCTCTGTCATGCCTGAAATAGTCAGTAGCTCATATCCCAGTACAGTTTGTTCTATATCTGCCTGCTAATGCCTGGTTACACAGTCATTCAAATATTTGGATAAAACTTATAACCAGGATTTGGAGTTCCCATTCCATGAATTATTTTTCTTGGAATATCTTCATATCCTGATCTCTATCCAGGAAGGACTTCTATGAGAATTTTAGCTGTCTATGCGAATCCCTGTCTTAATTGTAGTTGCTCCCAGTATAAAACAAACAAATAAATGGATACTTAATACATAATTAAATACATATATACATACATACATACCTAAATTTTAAAAACTGAAATCTAAATTCATACCTGACAGCTTCTTCTAAGTTTTGACTCCTCTTCAAAATCTGCCTTCTTTTTTCACCCTATGATATGCATTTTTTATGAGTTTACAGTTGGTATCTACAAGAATACATTTATTAGTCATTTCCTCTTTAATCATGAGAACAGTATTATACAGCATTTTTAAAATTAATTTTTCTTGGTGTTCTTCTGATTATACATCTATTAATTTGCTTTGAAATTAACTGAACTATTATTTTATTTCTGCAATTTACAGTTGATCATTAACCCACACAGTAACTTTCAATTTGTGTTATTGTATTTTTCAGTTCAAAATTTCTCATTGCTTCTTTGGAATAATTTCTCTTTCTTTGCTGAGATGTCCCAACTGTTCACTCATTTAGATTATATTTTTCTTTAATTCCTTGCCAACTACTTACAATGCTTAGATCAACCCGAATCTTTTTCTACAAACTATTCACTCTTCTTGTATTTAAGTTTCCAGGATGATGAAGTAAATACCATGAAATCTATTCACTTAAATAATGGGGATGTATTGGCTCACAGTTTTGAGTCTAGGATAAGTCCAAATCAAGGCATCATCAGAAGGCAATGCTTTCTCCTAGAAGGCTGTGATATTCTGGATCTGACTACCAGTGATCCTTAGTCTTTGGATTTTTTATAACATGCCAAGGCACATGACAGCCTTTCCTGGCTTCTCAATGCCATTGACTTTCAGTTTCTGACTGCTCCTTCTTGCTTTTTCTCTCCCTGTGGCCTTTCTTATAAGGCCCTAAGTAATAGAATTAAGACCCATCTTGGTTTATTTGGGCTATACCTTAACTGAAGTAACCTGTTCAAATGGTCTTTATACAAAGGTTCACATTCATAGAAATTGATTAAGTTTTAGAATATGTTTAATCTGTGGTATACTGCTCTGAATCACAACAATGGTTATCAACCCCTGAAGTATGTTAGCTTGTTTTCTGATCCCCTTGAGTTTGAGGAGGTTTAGTGGTTTCTCCTTTGCTAGGGAAAATATATTGGTTTCACCTTTCATCCTAGGGAAAAACTGTTAGATTTTGAGCAGTCTTCACTCCAAAAGTGCAATTTGACTGAAAGCTTGAGATGTTCACAAGATGTTTATAACTTAGCAAGTCTCAAATTCAAATTTTGGCTTCTTCTGCACTGAGCTTAAATCACTGCTCAATAATTTCAACTTCACAGCTTATGCTTTCTGCTTGTCTCTGTGAGTCTCTTCAACATACATATATCCACAGTCCAAAGACCAACCCATGATTTGCTTGTACATTATATGGATTTTAAATTTCCCAATCATTGTCACCTCCTTTTTATAGGACTTTGATGCAATTTCTAGCCACTCTTTTCTACCTATCGTCTTCAAAAAAAGAAGCCTGCAATTTTCTACTCGGTTTCTAGATACCCTGTGCAAAAGCAAATATGTAGTGCTTTCAGAAAAAAAAAACAGTAAATATGAATATCAAGAAAAGTTACTGTAGTTTCCTTCTCTTATGAGTTAATCCTGTTCTAGTTTCTACCTGCATCTGCTTTCAGTCACTTGCCAGTACCTTCAAAGATGTTTAATTTTTTAAATTATTTTTGTTTTTTAGAATCTTAAACTGTTATCTGTGGTAGATTTAATCTATCAAAAGCTACTTCACCATTACTGGAATAATAACCTTTTCTATTTTGTTAATTTTTATAACTCTTTCCTTACCATGCAACTGAAAAATAAATCAATACAAACTTGAGGAGAGCAATTTTGATATTTTGTTATTGCAACAAACCATATAGACAGTGGTAGAGAACACTGGAAATTGTTGCCATCATGACTGTGGGACCAAAGGAATTTTCCAGTTGATTAACTGTAAATGTATTTGTCACCATAGGGTCTTTTTATACACTAGATATATCCAGTGGAAAAGCTGTTAAGTACTGTTCTGCTGAATCAGTGTTAAACAGAATAATTCTATAAGCTGATATCCTATTGAAATAAGCCTACAAGTGTACCTTGGTCTTCTTTTGCTTATAAGTAGTTCCAAGGAATTTTAGAATTTTAAAATTAAAAGGAACCCTTTTGATCAACTGTAGTCTAATCTGTCAGCCAGAGCAAGAATTCCTTCTCAGTATTTTTAACAAATGTGGTGGATTGAATTATGTACCCAAGTTTAAACATTTTCTTGGTTTTGGTCCTCATTCTTATGGATAAGATCTATGGTAAATAAGATCTCTTCAAGAGATCTTTGGATAAAGTGTGTTCCACTGAGTCAGGTTGGACTTTAATCCAGATTGCTGGAGTCCTTTATAAGCAGAGTGAAAGTCAGATGGAGAGAGAAGCCATGAGGAGCTGCTAGAAGCTGAAATCTGGAGAAGGAAGGAGAAGGTAGGTGCCACCATATAAAAGATAAGGACCAAGTTTCTCTGGCAGCCAGCCCCAGAGCCACAGTCTTCTGGAAGAAAGACTTTCTTTGCTGACACAATTGGACTTCTCCCAACCTCAGAATCATGAGTCAATAAATTCCTTTTGTTTAAACCAATCCTTGCATGGTATTTGGTTTTTTTCATTTGCTTTTGTTTTTGTTTTTGTTTTTTGTTTTTGCATAGGCAGGCACTGGGTACTGAACCTGGGTCTTCCACATGGCAGGCAAGAACTCTGTCTGCTGAGCCACCATGGCCCGCCCTATGTCTTTCATTTTTATATGATTAGTCTTGTCAAAGCAAGGCCTCAAAAAATTAATTGAAAACTCAGAATTATTTCTCTCCACAGAAATCTTTAGTAATAGGCAAAAGATTTATAAGATCTGAAGAGAAACCAGAGTATGGTATTTGTTTTAACAGCTAGAAAATTAAACAACAAATTATCACTCAGATTCAGTTTTAATACTATTACTGACAGGATATTCATCACCCCGCTATTACTAAGAAACTCAGAAGCAAACCATTTCCCAAGGAGTCAAAATGGGAAAAGACACATAGTGAAAAAGGACAGGTTCCTCATTAACCAAAATCCCACAGAAATAAACAGATCTGACAACTTAATTTCAATTCCTAGCTATCCAGTGGTATCACCTAAAGAGGCCATGACTGAAGCTGAAATGTTCTAAAATTCTGACAAACTGAGCATGAGAACAAGGCATGGAGTAAAAAGAAAGAGGTCATTTTTAATCTATTCATAGTAAATGTATGTCCAAGGTAAACCTAGCAAAACAAAACGTTTTGTTTTCTAAGCCATCGTTTTTCCCCCTTGAGTAACTTGGAGAAAAAAGCCTCTTCTACTTACTTCTTCAAAGCACAGGTAAGTGATATATCAAGTGGGATATAAGTAATTATTCTTGCTTCTTCAACTTTATCTCTTTTTATGGTTTTGCTCATACTCCATTCTTTAGTCTACAAAAATATCAATTTCTTTCATGTCTCAGACTCAACAAATCTTTTCTATCTGAATCATTTCCCCACTCTTTCCATGACTGACTCCTTAGAATTCTTGCTCTGAGAAGCCTCTCTGACGATCAACTCTAAATAAATATCCTCACCCTCCTCTCCATCATTACCTTATTAATTTTCTTCAAAAAACTTATAAATATCTCCATATAATTGTTTATAATTTTATAATCCATCTCCCTCACTAGCATGCACGCTCTAAGAAGGCAAAGATTATGTTTCTTTCGTTTACTACTACTGATCACATAAGTCCCAAAATGCTTCATACATAGTAGGTATATATTGAATAATTGAATGAAGGAACATCACTGATGGATTTACCAACAAATTTATGGGGAAAAAATGTAAACGCTATGGCTGACATATCTATTCTTTCTAATCCAAAAATTTGTGACCAATAAATTTCTGCTAGGTATGAAATGGGATAGTATGCTAGTAAATAGGATTTATTTTACTATTAGAGGAGAACCATATACAGGGTTATAGAATGACATATTTTTGTGTGAGGCTGTATGGAAAATGAAATATGATATACTGGTATGGCATAAAATAGTTTAAAAAATAGTTAGCATTCGTCTGTATTAAGGGAAGAGGCAGTTTAAGGATTAAGGGACTAAGACCATTCTCTTCCACCCTCATTGGCTCTATTTTAGTTTTGGGTAGTTTATTTGTCTGTATTGAGAGAGGCAAATGTAGGAAACCAACTTTTGTAAAGTGATCACCTGACTTTCATCAAATGAATTTTATCAAATGTGAACTCCATAATGGTGGCACCATAACTGCCTTGTTCACTTCTGTATCATACCTAGCAGAATATCTTGTACATGGTAGATGAAAACTAAATATGGATTAAAAGAATAAACTGCTGGAGAAGCAGTACAGGTGTTCTTAATTTGTCAGGGCTGCTATGACAAATACCACAGAGTATTTAGTAAATAACAGACTTTTCTTGGTTCACAGTTTGGAAGCTAGAAGTTGAAGCATTTTCAGGCTGTACCTTATCTGAAGCCTGTAGCCTTCTGGTGATGTCTTGCTGGCAATCATTCTCTGCCTCCATCACATGGTGGGCTGTCTCTTTCTTTCCCCCTGTGCCATCTACTGACTTCTGTATCCTAATTTCCTTTCCTTTCAAAGACAAGTCATATTGGATTGTGGCTCGCCATGTTTTAGTTGGCCTCAACTTAGTAGGATCTTCATTTCTTGTTTATAAATGAACTGACACTCAAGGTAAACCTGGTTATGACTTGAACATGTTTTTGTTGTGGACCTGATATGATCTGTCACAAAAATGCATATCCTAAATGTATTAAAAATTTTTGATGACATATGGAAGCAGGATGAGACTGGTTGTCAAATTGCTTAACTGCTAGTATTTTTTTTTGAATGCTGTATATGGTGGGGTTACATTTCATTATTTTTCTATGTGAGTATCCTGTTATTGTAACTGCTGGTATTTTGAACAGTGGATAGAAGAAATTGAGCAAACTGTTCCTCAGTAATAATATGGACTGTCTTCTCCTCTGGGTTATTAAATATGAGTTTGAAGATTAATTGTTTTGGTTACTGTGGAAGGCATTCAAAATATAGTCAGTGGGGATAGGGGTTGGAAAAATGATTTTCAAGTCCTGTTAAACCTTTACATTTTGTAATTGCGTGGTATTTCCTTCCGTTTTCTAATTGCTTAAGTATTAGTACAACTCAGCTGGCAAAATTAATTGAGATTGAGAGTTGTTGTTATATTGCTAAAATTCAGCATAATTATAATCTAAAACTATCAGTTATTTCATTTAAAAAGGAAAATAAGTTAAAAATTTAAAATAATAACAATAATAATCACCAAACCAATGCATTCACACATACTAATAAAGCTCATTTACTTTATCCATCATCTATAATAAATAAATTGTATAAAATAGTACTGTGAATAATGTGTTGAAATCATGAGATTGTACCTAATCTGTAGAACACATACTACATCATTCTTGTTTTTCATACCAGTTTAAGGAATAACAGACTTCTGGCTTCACTTTCCATAACGACTGGAAGCTAAGAAACTAGGGAGAAAGGGGTAGGAAATGACACAGTAAAGGTATTCTGGGCTTGCCTTGGCTAAGGAAACAACTGTTGATATTTTGCCGAGATTGATGGAAAAATAATAACAGTGAGGAATTGGCATGATCTGAGTTCTCTCTTTCAAACATCACCTTGCCTACTTAAGTGGACAATGGAATGCAAGAAGATGAGAGTGAGAAGCAAGTCCGAATAGAAGCTGAAAAATTCTACATACTTGTTGGATTTGGTGACAACACAACTTGATAATAGACTAGATTAGGAGAGGGAGGAAAGGAAGGAAAGAAAACAGAGACCAATGATGGTTCATAGGATTTTAGTTTGCTCAACTTAATGAATCATTGTTGCCATTTATAGAGATTACAGAGATAAGGCAGTATGGGTGGAGAAACAGGTTTGGGGTAAGTGGGGGGGAAATGAAGTATTGCTTTGGATATGTTAAATTTTATGCTTTTTAGACATATATTTTGAACTTGCAGTTGGATATGAAATCTGGAGGGTAAGAAACAGAAAGAAAATCCCTTTCCCATGTAGAATGCCCATCTCTGCCCAGAGGTTTATCAGAATTCCATGTGGGGATTCCTGGTAATCCTTTATAGAAATTGTTATTTGCCTTCAGTTTAGGATCTCTTCATGTAATGAGAGCCATTTTATTGCTGATTTGCATTTCCATGTGAACTCTGTGGAGGCAGAAGTCTCAAAAGCTCAGAAAGCAATAGTAAAAAAAATTATATAAAAGATGTATAATTGTGTCTGAATTCAGAGTTTGAGTTTTTTCTCTGTGTTCCCACAAATACCTTGAGAAACTAATCCTGATTCTTATTATAAATATTGGATTTGATGACCAGAAAACAGTGTAAGTTCTTTAAATGCACTGTATCCTTGACATCTAGGCCTAAGCTCATTTTTTTTTATCAAGAACATTGTTCCTTTGTTCACTTTCTTTCTCCTTTGTATTATTTTATTTTGTTTCCATCAGAAGCATTCTTGTCCTTATAATTCCATGTTCTGTTATGTTCCAACTTAAAAAAATTTAAAAAGACAACTTAGTCATCTTCTCCCTCTAGTCAAGAATCAATTCGTACCTCTTAGCAAATTTCAAAAGTGTTTTCTAGACAACTTATCACTTTCTGTCAGCTAAAATTGATAATCGGATCAAGAGGCTACATAAACTGCTCTGTTTCTATTCTCATTTTACTGGATCTGTCAGTGGCACTTTACACATTTGTTCATTCCACCTTTTCAAATTCCTTCTCAACTTTTCCTATTAAGTTTCACAACATTATACAATTCTGGTTTTCTGGATAATTTCTTGAGCACTCTTTCTTCATATTCTCTATTGATTCCATGAATTATATCAGACCGTTAGCTATTAGAGTTATTCCAAATTATGTCTTGGATCATCCTCCTCCCACTTTACATGCACTGCTTGCCCAGTCAGAAGACCACTTGTGTGCTGAGTATGTTCAAAATTACATCTTGAGCCAAAACAATTAATCTGAGTCCCAGACTAGTATATTCAAATTTCTACTTGACATTTCCACTCAATCATTTCAGACTTATTGTGAACACAGTGGACGTCTTGTTCCCATCTCCTCCAAAACGTCATCACTGTCCACCAAGTTACTAAACTCAAAAATTCAAGAATCTTACTTCACTTGTTTCTCTTCTTCACTTCCCATATTTTTTTTAAATTCCCATTCTTTTCATTTTTTAAATTTATCTGTTCTCTATTCACTTCTTCCTATTTTCACTCCCTTAGCACTATTAAAGACATCATCATTTTTAAACTTTTGTTATAGTAAAACATAACATATATACCAAGCAAGGAAAGAAAAAGTAGTAATTTTCAAAGCACATCAACAAATATTACAGAATATACCCCAGAGTTTGTCATGGGCTACCATTCCACCATCTTAAGATTTTTCCTTCTGGCTAATCCAAAACACTGAAGGCTAGAAAGAATACTAAAACAGTAATTCAGCAGTCATACTTATGTGTTAAATCCTATTTTCTCTCTTATACCTCCTTCTTCTCCTCTGATCCTTCTCCCAATCTATAGATATCTTTAGGCCATGCCCATTCTGAATTTTTCACATTGAAAAGGGGTGTTGACACTAAAGGATAAAGGTTTGTTATCTATTGATAATCTTGGAGAGGCTGGTTCCTCTGGATTTCAGGATTTCTATGACCTAGGAACTCTCTGGGAATTATTGGTTCCAGGAAAGCAAACTTAGTGCATGAAACCTTTATAAAGTCTTAGTTAGAGCCCTAGGTGTTCTTAGGAGTCAACAGGAGTGATGTTGGTTGGCAAACCATGGCAGTTAGCACTATTTAACTGAAGCTTGTGTAAGAGTAGCCTCCAGAATAGTCTCTTGATTCTATTTGATCTTTCTTGGCCACTGATGCCTTATTTTGTTACACCTCTTCTCCCCTTTTAGATCTTGAAGGCACTGTACATCCCATAGTGCTAGTGCCAGACTCATTTCCAGAAGTCATTCCCCATGTTGTCATGGAGATTTTCACCTCTGAATATCATGTCCCATGTAGGGGAGAGGGTAATGACTTTCCTTGACAAGTTGGGCATAGAGAGAGAGGCCACATCTGAGCAACAAATGGACTGGAAGAAACTCATAGGCATCATTATCAATAGTCTTAGCTTCTCTCCTACAGAAATGTTTCATAAGGGCAAGCCTCAAAATCAAGCACTTGGCCTATTTTTCTGGGAGTCGCCAATGGATGAGAAGGTACCCAGAGTTTCCCAGATGGGAAAATTTAATAGTTCCATATATATTTTTTCCCTTCGGGCCCTCAAGAGAATCTGCCAGTACATTTTAATTATCAGCCCACCCTGAGATGTATCCTGGTATTATATTAAGGGATATAGGATTACAAGTTCCCATTCCTCTTCTGGACTCCAGGAGTTTGAGCTGTTTAAATGAACTATCCAGACAGACTGATTTACACTATGTGGTATCAAAAATTTATGTTCTAAACATAATAAACCGCCCTGCCTGTGGTGAAGGTCTTGAGTATATACACTATTATCTTTTACCTTCTATTCTGATTTACCTTAGGCTTAGCCAAATTGACTTCATTTCTAACTTTAATTGAGGTTTGATCTCTTTTTTGGTTACTTTAACTGTTACTGTATATAGCTATGCTAACTTTCAGGGTTCTAGCACTCCATTTCTGGGTCTTAGGTATCACCGAGTTATTCAAAGTTACAGGGAAACTTTAGTACACATATAGCTGATATATATATAGCTCAGTGTTTCAGAATTTAGAAATACATTTACAATTTCAGACTAAGTATAACTGCTATAAGGGCTTACAATCTAGGCCCTGATTTTCTTATAAGTATTTTATGAAGCGATCTTAGCATATCTATTCTTTTGTTTCTGACTTATTTTGCACAACACAATGTCCCCAAAGTTTATCCAGTTCTTTGCAAGCCTCTCAATGTCCTACCTTTTTGTAGCCACACCCTATTCCATCATAAAAATATCACAGTTCACCATTTAGCTTCTCAGTTGATGTTTCCTTTGGCTCCCTCAATCTATTGGGCCTTATGGATAATGTCCAAAATAAATAAACCATGTCTTACAGTATCCTCACTTGGGTGTACAATCAGCAGCTAAATTCTCAATTTTAGGCAATTTTCCTTGGTCTATAGTGGCAAAGACTAGACAAGCACAGCCATACCAACTATCAAATAAAAACTACCTCTTATCACTTGCCCCTCCACCCCAATTAACTGTTGCTGGTACTGCTGTGGTACTGTTGATGTCTTTCTGTTAACTACTGGCTATAGTAATATATGGTAATATAACTTATAACCCCACTAATCAGTTACTATCACTTCTATCTGTTCCCTTGCATTTAGGTTCAAACTCATTGCGCAGACTTTCCTCCATCTCTAGCTTTTGTATGTCTTGAGGTCTGCTATACTCTACAGTGTAACATCTGGGATTGCAGTTACCAGAGTCATAATAGCAAAACTATACAGTATCTGTTCTTTTGAAGACACCATCATTTTGTATGTGTTATTTCAATAACCTTTTAAATTATATACATGCTTCTATTCTTACCTCTCCAAAATCACTTACCATACAGTGGCAATAGAGATCTTTTTTAAAAAAAATCTGATTGCATCATTCTCTCACATGGTTTCTCAAATGTTCCTCTAGATATAGACTCTTCCTTCTTTCCATCTGAATCCTATGTCACTCTCTCTCTCGCCTCAATCAGCTGCATTCCATTTTGACCTGCATACGTCACATACGTACGACGTAACATACGTCAATTTTTTTCTCGCTTGAGTGTCTTTGAACTTCTTTTTGGAATTCCATCTTTTTGGAATGTTCTATCTCAATCCTTTGCTTGTCTTCTCTCATTCTTAAGTTCCAACTTAAAAATTATCTATCCATTTACTATTTTGATTATCCATCTAAAAGACACCTCTGATCATATTCTCTTTTTCAATGCTGATTATTTCTTATATGAAATGCACATTGGAAAACTCCATAAACTCAGGCACCACACCTGCTTTATTCTCTTTTACTTGCCATGGTATCTTGCAGTAGTAGAGTTCATGAGAAGTTCTTAAAAGAATAAATACAAAGAGAGTGTCAAGAACAAGCAGATATAAGGTTTTCTACGTTAAAAGTCTATTGAAGAAACAAGTAGTGATTGGAGGACCTATACTTTCATTGGTCTTATACTGACTTCTATGGCATAAGGTTCTGAATAGCTCTGCTTTGCTAATTTATTGGAATGAGTCTTCGTATCTATCCATATTCTCTAAGAAAGAATCCGTGGATGGGCTTGAGAGTATCCATGAACTCTCTGAAATTATATGTTGCACTGTGAAATTTTTTATTATATATATTATGAGAATTTGCCAAAGGTGGTCAATTGAAAAGTGTCCCATACCTTTAATTCAAATTGCAAAATAAAATCTGATGAAAAGTTGTCAACAGTCCCCAAAACCATTGCCAAAGTTTTGGACACTCCTCTGTGCCCCCAACCTAAAGTCGATTCTTCTTTCTTTTTTGGTAAATCATTTTATCACTATAATTAGATATAAAAAATGATAACATGGAATCACATAAAACTATGTTGATTTTGAAACTCAGAGAAGAATACTGGTTCTGCCATTTATTACCAGAATGAACCTGGGCAACTTGGCTAACAATTCTGCAACCTAGTTCTTTCATATGTAATGTGAATCTAACAATATCTATCCTGCAGATTTATTGTGAGCATTAGAGAAAATCTATATCAAATACATACCATAGTATCTAGTAGGAATTAATGGTCATTCAATAACCAGAAAACATTTATAGCATCATCAACACCATCCTTTTACATTGATCAACTTATTCTGTCTACCTATGTTTGATTATATGAAATATACAAATTAACCAGCCTAAACTTAGAAAAGTGTGTGTTAATCAATCAATCAATATATATATATATGTATATATATATGTATATATATATATATATACA
This sequence comes from Myrmecophaga tridactyla, assembly GCA_004026745.1. Taxonomy (NCBI): domain Eukaryota; kingdom Metazoa; phylum Chordata; class Mammalia; order Pilosa; family Myrmecophagidae; genus Myrmecophaga; species Myrmecophaga tridactyla. Next base: position 171,423 of record PVIY010000048.1, read on the forward strand.
TATATATATAGAGAGAGAGACAGAATGACTACTATGCTGGTTTGCCTCTCTCTTTACAGCTCCATTGTTTACTCTGACTTCTGCACTGTCTGTGATGCTATATGTAGCACCCCTCAAGCTCTCTTGATCTCTGGACTCTGATTAGGTTTGGCTAATCTGAGAGGTGGCAGGAAATCAGCAGCTTGAGGAAAGAAAGGTCAAGGTATTTATCACCACTAACGAGCTGTGTGCTCATCTTGCCTCAGTTTGGGTAATGACTGCATTCTATGGACAGAATTCTTGCTGAGAAGTTCTGCACTATTGTTCCAACACTTACTTGAGCTTCAATAACAGCCTTCCACTCCTTGCCAGGGAGTCCTGTTGCTAGTACTCCAGTGCTCAACCATACCTTGCTGTCTCCCTTAATACTGGTCACACTTGTGTAGAGTTTCTTCATTAAAATATTTTCAATTATAAACTATGTCTCCTTATAATACATGGACTATTACCCTACTGTGTGTGCAAAGTAATACCCTTAGCTTGTAATTGTCAAAACAGCCAAGGACAAAATAATTCTGTACCGTTCTTACAGAATCATGTAAAGCCTTTCATTTAGCTATGTACAGATGTAGTTTCAGCAATTCAGCTCTGTCACTGTCACAGTTTTAAGAAGCAGATAGAAATAGGAAGCAATTTACTTTGCCATTACAATGCTCCATTGCCACTTGGAATAGGGAAATGTGCTAAACACGGAATGCTATCTTTCATTGTTCTTTTCAGAAAGAATGTTTCCATAATTCTTCTGAAATCAAAATATGTATCTGCTGAATTAGTGTCAGGCATTGAGTGGTAGCGATTCACAGTTTTAGAGATGATGGATAAAGAAGGGGAAAAAGTTGTCTTCACGTAAGTACTTTTGACTTAAAGCACAAACGTCAGACAGGAAAAGTTACAAAAATGCGTTTTATAAGAAACAAGTAGATTTTAGGATGCTGCATGTCATTGCTATTTAAGATAGCCTTGACTTTTGGTAGATGTAAAAGGCAACATTATATTTATAATCTTTTAACCTATATTCGGTAAATTTGAAGTATAAAATAGCTTCCATTAATTATCATAGTTGGAAAGCAGATATAAAAATCCTTTTGAAAAATAGGCATGCATCATACTTTTTGCTTGATTGGTCAAAAAAGGGAAGAATATGAGCACATATTATTTTCAAAATCTGGATAACATTTTAAAACTCAAATACAGAAATGAGGATAAGAGGGCAAATAAAGACAAGAGAAAACTTGTTTTGGTATTAGTTAGAAAAGATATCTCGTTGGATTTGACTTTAAAAGAAAAGAAGGTATAATTTTTTTTTTATTCTGATCATTTTTTCTTTAATATCCCTAAATATTCCCTAAGCCTTGTGAGAGCTGTATTCTCCTTTTCTGCTATTAATATGAAATTCCATTTAATTAAGCATTTACATATTGAGAGCTTAAGTGCACTAGTAAGGTTTTGAGATCAATGGGGAGAAAATTACTACATGCCTACCCATCCTCAAGGAACGTTAAGACTGGTAATGCATGTATCGTAAGGGTTCTTCAAAGAAACAGAAATCAGTAAGACACATGCACACTCCCACAAACTTACACACATACACACACCCACCAATACATATTAAAAGACTTATTTCTAGCAATTGGCTTATTGTGGGAGATGGCAAGCATGAAATCCAAGGGACAGGCCAGCAGGCTAGAACTGGGCAGGAACTGATCCTGCATTTCTTCCTACTCAGGGAAATATTGAAATATCAGTTTTGTACTGAAGACCTTTCAACATATTGAATTAGGCCCACCCACATTATTGAGGAAAATCTCCTTTAGTTAAAGTCAACTGATTTTAGATGTTAGCTCCATCTACAAAATACCTTCATAGCAATGCCCAGATTAGCGCTTGACTGGGTGCTAGAACCTAGTCAAACTGACACATAAAACTAATTATCACAGATGGTGAAAAATCTACTGTAATAATACAAATATGCAAATATAGTAATTTATAATAAAATAAAACTACTTTGAAACCATTATCATGATCGATCTTTGCATGGTTATGATAGAGGTTTTAATAATACTACAATTTTTCACCTGAGGCATATGAACTCAAAGTCATATCTGTAGACAAAGCCAGATGAAAGATGGCCTATGGAAAAAGATAACAGATTTAAAAGTTTGAAATGTGTGAGGGAAATGCCCTAAGAAGAGCGAAATGGTAAGAAAACTTTTAAGTTAGAACAATTTATTTATTTCATGGAAGTATTTTGAAGAAATCAGCAAGGTTGAGAGCATAGATTCTTGGGGGCAGAAAGACTTGATTTCATTTAATTAATCAGTAAGTAAATAAGTAAGTTATTATGTTACACTGATATCTTGGCCTTAGTTTCTTCTTCTGAAAATGTATATAAAAGTAGAATTACTTTATAGGAATGTTAAGAGGAATAATTAAAGGGGCCCATTAACATACTGAGAGCAGATGGATATATTTTAAGCATGCATCATTTATTAACTGTATTTACTCCTGTTACAACAATCTATAAGATGAGCTATAAATAGAATTTTGAAAGCAAATAATATTTGGAGTCCTCTCAAACTAGTGAATATATATTACTTCCTAGGATTCTTTTCTTCTTTTTTTTTAAACTTATGGTTATGCAGTACCTCATCCCAAATCTAAGAGGTTTTCTATGGTTGAAATTTGTGCATAATTTAGTATAACTAATTTGGTTCTAGTATCACCTCTCAATCCCTAATGAACAAATAATTGAAAGAATTCTTAGAATTTCTTCAGGGAAACATTTTTATCCTGTTCCAGAATTGATCCAAATCTTTTTTTTTTTTTTTGCATGAACTCATCCTCTTGTTTTTATCCAGACAATTTAGAGTTCATGTTCCTCCACAATAAAGATCAATTACTTAGTTCATATATTTAATATCAGTTGCAGAAAAAGAAAAACATTTTACATTAATGGTCATTTTTCGTGATAACTAATTCTCAGACTTCTACAATGTTGAAATATAAGGATGTCCTTTAACTCATTGCTAAATGATGTCTTCAGCTATTTATTGTCCAAGAAATGACTTGTCTCTGAGATTTTTCACGGTTTTTCAGCACTCCACTCTTACTTTGAAAAGAAACCGGAGTTCATATCCAATTATCATCTCTGGTCAAGTTTTAAAGCAGACCTTATGAAAACCTACATTAACCTTTGGAACCAAGTAAAACCAAATGATAAAATTTGTCATTTATTTCTTTGACCCTTCTTTGGTCTCCTGCTATGGAGTCAAAATATAGAACTTTAAAAAATAACTAAGAAATATACCTGAAGCATATTAAAAGGACAAGAAAGAAAAACACAGGAGGTATGAAATTAAATTTTTAAAAAATTTCTTCTTAAAAAATAAGAATATATTAGGTTAAGAACAAATTAAGAAAAATCTGTACATTACATATGATAGATATATTATTTATATCTCTAGCATTAGAGAGATACAAATTGGCAAATACAATAAGAACATCAGGAAAGAAATAACCTGATAAAGGATTTGAAAATGATTTTACAAAAGAATTAACAGTGATTAATAATAAATATATAAAATGTTTAAACTCATTTGTAGTAAATGTATATGTAGGTATATAATTAAATAATACTAAAATACCATATTTTGTCTATTATAGAAAATATTTAGTTCTAGTTATCTATTTGTCTATCTTTCTGCCAGTATAATTAAGGGTATAAAGAAGGAGCTATGATGTGACTCTGCTGGTAGTAATATAAACTAGTAAAAACTTCTGGGAAGCAAGGGGAATTGGAGTGACAAACCCTGAAAATTATAATATCCTTTTAAGTAGAAACTCTTAATCTAGGATTTTATACTTATAAAGAGAATTGGAAAAGCAGCTACATATAAGGATATTCATCACAATATGATTGTTAATAATACAAAATAAGAAACCATCTGTCATGGTCAGTTTCATGTGTCAGCTTGGCCAGGTGGTGGTACGTGTTTGTCTGGTTGAGCAAGTGCTGTCCTGTCTGTTGCAATGAGGACATTTCAGAGAATTAGATCATGATCACATCAGCTGCATCCACAGCTGATTCCATTTATAATCAGCCAAGCGGATTGTCTTCTGCAATGAACGATGCTCAATCTAATCATTGGAAGACTTTTAAAGAGGATTCAGAAGAGACAGGCTCTCTTAAGAAACAGAATCTTAAAAATGGGTTTTTATGAATGGTTTTCTGCTCTGACTGGACTGAAAGGCATTAAGGACTCTGATTACCATAATCAGAATGACACTCCCAATCCATTGAGTGAGTTGGCAAAAGAAATAGTCAAAATATCACCATTCGATTCTCCTAATGCTTTGCTTGTACAAAGCCAGGCTCTGGGAGATAATGTTTTTTACACCTTTACAGAGTTTTGTGGAAATAAGAGGCATAGAAATGTTGGCTGGTTGTTATTAGATACACTAGCTATATTAAGGAGTGAAAGGGATGGGCTTAAGGCTTCAAACGAGATGCTTAAGCACTGTCTAGCAGATGTAGACGTCTCTATGAGTATCCTGAAGGAAAATTTTATTTCTTATAGCTGTAGACTTGAGATCTCTGAAAATCAGAATCTTATTGTTAGAGTAGCAACATTACAATGTAAACTGAAATCTCAATGTTGCATAGTGTCTGCCGTTAAAGTGAGGGCATTGATTAGAAAGGAATGGGACCCTGAAAAATGGGATGGTGACATATGGATTGATAATGATGTCAGGGGTGAGGCTGAAACCCTAGGTCATGCTGATCCTTCTCCAGATAACCCTGTAATAGTTTTCCCTGAGGACATAATCACCCCACCTCAAGCCTGCCTTGAGGAGCTAGTCACCCAACCTCCTCCTGAAGGGATTATCCATAGAGTGATTAATCCTGTTTCTTCAGATGAAACTGCAAATGAAGGCCCTGAAGCAAATGGCTTGGAAGATATTTCTAACTCTTTTTATGACCCATCCCCACCACCCCTCATTTCTTCCAGACCTATAAGTAGACTAAGGTCCCAACAGGCCCTGAAAGATGAGGTACAAAGTATTACACATGAGGAGGCACATTATACTCCAAAAGAACTGTGTAAGTTTTCCAATTTATATAGACAGAAATCAGGGGAATATGTGTGGCAATGGATTTTAAGGGTGTGGAATAATGGTGGGAGGAATATAAGGCTGAATCAGGCTGAATTTATTGATATGGCCCCACTAAGCAGAGATTTTGCATGCAATGTTGTAGCTCGAGGGGTTGGAAAAGGTATTAACAGTTTGTTTGGATGGTTGGTTGAAACATGGATCAAAAGGTGGCCAACATTACCTGAGGTTGAATGCCAGAACTGCCTTGGTATAATGTAGATGAGGGGATCCTGAGGCTTAGAGAGATTGGAATGTTAGAGTGGATTTATCATGCAAAGCCTGCTCTTACACCCCAGGAATGTCCGGAGGATGCACCTTTTACCAGAAGAGTGAGAAATAAATTTGTGAGACTTGCACCATCATCCCTGAAGAGCTCTGTAGTTGCACTTCTCTGTAGGTCAGATATTACTGTAGGAACTACTGTTGCTGAGCTGGAATCCTTAAACACAATGGGGATGATGGGTTGGCAGAAGCCAGATGGCAGCACTAAATTGCCAAAGACAGGGTAGACATGGCTATTATAATAGACAGCAAACTCAAAGCAGGCATCAAAATAATCTGACTTGCAGAGATTTGTGGCATTGGCTAGTAAATTATGGGGTACCTAGAAACACAATAGAAGGGCAGTCTACTAAATTCTTGTTCGAGCTGTATAAACAAAAGTGTTCTAGGTCAACTGAATGGAAGTCTAACCTGAATTACAAAAACACAGAGTCATGGTCCCTTAATCAATTTCCAGACTTGAGACAGTTTACAGACCCAGAGCCCCTTGAATGAAGGGGAGGCCAGGTACCTTTGGGGGAAAACCCTGTTACAATGCCACATCTGAGCAACAGAAGAGGTTCTTTTGGGATTGACTCTTAGGCATAATTTTAAGTGGGCTTAGCTTTGCAATTACTGAAATAAATTTCATAAGGGCAAGCCTAAAGATTGAGGGCTTAAGCCAAGGCTTTTTTATGACACCATGATTAGATCATGGTTAGATCAAAAATAGTTAGATCAGGAATGACTCCATTATCTAGTACTGGTACCTTTTAGGGAGCAAAATTTGAAGGCAAGATTAAAGGACTTTAGAATAGTGCAAGAGAACACAATCTGCAGCCATGATTCTCTGGGGGAGGCTGGACTTCCACATAATCTTTTGGCTTTCTACTTATTTATTTACAAAAATCAATTCCAGATGAATTAATAATTCAATGATGTGCAAAAAAAAAAGTATTTGCAAAGTCCCTTGTGGAGAATGGGGTTTGTTCATATGAAACTTAACCCCACTCCTGGTACCAAGATATATTAGTTAGGGTTCTCTAGAGAAACAGAATCAACAAGGAACACTGGCAAACATAAAATTTATAAAAGTGTCTCACATGATGGTGGAAACACAGAGTCCAAAATCCACAGGGCAGTCTGTGAAGCCGACGATTCCGATGGAGGGTCTGGATGAACTCCACAGGAGAGGCTTGCAGGCTGAAGTAGGAAGAGAGCCTGTCTCTTCTGAATCCTCCTGAAAAGGCTCCCAGTGATTAGATTGAGCATCACTCATTGCAGAAGACACTCCCCTTGGCTGATTATAAATGGAATCAGCTGTGGATGCAGCTGATGTGCTCATGATCTAATTTTATGAAATGCCCTCATTGCAACAGACAGGCCAGCACTTGCCCAACCAGACAAACAGGTACTAACACCTGGCCAAGTTGACACATGAAGCTGACCATGACACCATCTAAGTGACCTCAAATTTGAAATTGCATAGGTAAATGGCATTCTATATAATCAACCAAAGTCAAGGTGAAGAAAACTATTTTGTAACCAGAGAAAACAAGTTTAGAAAGCAAGTTCACAAAGCAATTATATGTGGTATTTATACAAATATATAAAAATGTTTTATCAGGGACAGGAACTTATGGCTAGCATTTTTCCTGTTAACTGAGTATTTTGCAGTGAATTTAAATTCTTTCTCTATTTAAAAATACTGAATTTATAAAAATGTTAAAATATTTTGTTGGGGAACAAGCATTATCAAACCTAAACAACAAATCTCTTAGATCTAATCCATGAGAATTGAAATTAAAACAGAACAAAATATATAGCATTCACTTTTTCTCATGACTTCAAATTAGAAAGCAAATCTGAAACAAAATGATTTATAATTAGGTTTAATATTGAGGTTTTGTGGGGATCTTTAATAAGCATTTTTAGTGGCATAGGTTGCATAATAAATAACATTTCTTATTTATTTAAGAATGAAGGCAACGGAATACAAATAACCAGCTGATTACATAAACAGAAAGTATTCTTACAGAACTATGTACACTGTGATGACATCATTGAGTGAAGGTCATGAGTGAGTCTGTGGTCCATTTCAGCATTGTAATGACCATCCATAATTTCTTAAATGGATTCTATTGAACTGTACCCTAGGAGAAATATATCTGTTCAAAAGTGAATTTCTGAGCTTCAAGGATTTTTTTTATTTAAAGAAATAACAGACTCAAAATTCGTTATGCATTTTTGAACTCTTCCCCTCTATTCTGAATGTAAAGGGACATAATGACGGTGTTTTCTCTCTCCTGTCAAATAAAATCAAACTGTCATTCTCAACATTAATAATAACTTTGTCTATTGATTTAACCATTAGTTAAGGGTTGGGGTGTCTCTTTTTGGTTTTGTCACTTAACTTTAAAGCCAGTCAATATTTTATTGATGAGGGAATGGAAAGTCAATAGTTTCCTTCTCAATTGCCAATGTGAAGTCATAATGTATCATCATAATCAGACGTATTAAGAACTAATGATTGTACTAGCAATTGTTTGGGAAGTTTATCATCAGAAATCAATATGATTAGTTTGTTTTTTAAAATTCTAGAAACATCCAAAGGCATAATGCATTTATTCCTCAGATTAATTGCACTAATAATGCATGAAAATCTTGGTTAGCAGTGCAATAACATATTTTGCCCCTGTATTAATTTTGTTTGATGCAGCCACAAAGGGGAAAGCCCCGTATCAATATCTGACTTGCTACTTAAATATCTCATTTTGATTTCCTTAAGTATAGGAAAATATTAAACTAATGACACCAAAGCAATAAGGGTCTATAAAGTACTTTCTGGAAAAAAAAAGTTCTATCTGCTGCAGGGTTAAACACTTATGTCAAGTGAAAAATTCCAAATTCTAGTATTTTACCTTATGCTTTTTCATATATTGTGCTATTTAATCTTCTATCTGGATCAATGCTTACATGTCCATTTTGAAGGTCTTTTTGCCATACTAGATGCTCTCTGATTTAAAAGGATTCATAGGTCATTAGTTTCTTAAGTAACATTTTTTTCAGGTCACTAGGTTCCCAGAGTTCCTTTTTTTATGATATATTTTACTTGATATTTCTTACACGGTCTCTTGATAGACTCCTCTGGGAAAAAGAGTAAAAGAATAAAGGGCAAAATATGTGGGCAGTATCCTAAACAGCAGTGCCAGAGTGTATTAAACTCTACTTTATTGGAGCAGATAGAGTGCATAGGTCAATTTTATAGTTTTGAGGGGACTTTTTAAAAGATGTACATCTGTACATGTGTATTTGTGTACAAGTTTGTGTACATGTATATTTATAAATCGATTTTAAAACCTGTTTTTACATCAACTCTAGTCATAGTTACTGAGAGAAGAAGATTATTTAAAATATGAAATTGAGGTTGTCATTTCATGTCCTTAAATACTGAATATGTGCCCTGAAGTTAGGATGTATACATGAGAAGAAAAATATATTATCCAGAGTTGTAGAACCTCTTTATGTCAATATAAACTAGGAACTCATAAAAGTTTTTGGTGACTTTTCTGGAGAAGGTGAGATAGACTATTTAAATACTTAAAGAAAGAAAATTTTGAAGTGAGAAAATTTGGAAGAAAGAAAAATTCAAAGAAAGAAATCTAGCTTTGAGTTGCTTAATTTGCTATGCATATATAGAGACACCATTTATCTTTCATCCTCTTTATCCCGAGACCATAGGCAAAGGATTCTGAAGGAAACAGTCCCCAACTGAAAAGTTACTTAGTCTGGAGTGAAAAGAGATAGTGGTAAAATAAAAGTGATGAAATAAATGGAAACCATTTTGGAGAAGCCAGAAACCAAATGGCAGGGATACCCTTCATATGGAGCAAGAATCCTGAAGCCACGATGCAGGAACTGCTGGAGAGTAGACTTGAGAGTTTAGAGTTATGTAGAGACAGGGTTAGTGTGAGAACACATTGAATACAAATGGGAAAGCTCTAAGAAAATTGTTGGACAAGTCTGTTATGAGTTGCTGACTATGTGGTTGTGATATTTGTGTTTAGCTGGTTAAAGGACCAGTGGCAGAATGAGATTGGAATTTTGCCCAAATGTGGATAGCAAAAATATGAAGGGAATGATAATAAGCTTGATATAAAATCATTTTCTGGATGGTTTAAGGCTTTTCACATCCCTCTCTTACATGTGCATTATATATAAGGTCAGAGATTTGGGGGAGCAATGTACAGTGTAGAGTATTTAAATGTCTTTCAGGATTGCCCATAAATAAATTTATAACTTTCATAGTGTTTGCTTAATCAGAGACTAAAACCAACTACATGGGGGAATAACTAAGGAAATAACTGGAATATCTTAGAGATTTCTTTCATGCTGGAAGGCTGTGTTTTTGTCTTTGTTTTAACTAGAAACATGTAAAAGGCAAAAATTATTTGAGGTAGTCATGACTTCATTTTGTTAAAATTAAGAGATCTAAACATTAACCAATATGGAACAAAACTTTGAGATATATTTATCCTAACATTGGGTGATATTTAGGTGTCGCGGTGAGTAAAGTAGCATATTTCTAATGAAGATGGTTTGACTCTGTTCCAATACTTAGGAATATTAGCTATTTATAGGTTTGATTACTATTATTATTATTAATTATTATTAATATTGTTATTATATTTTTACTTTTAGTCCTGATAAGCAAGCTTAATCATGGCCCTGCTCATAGCTTATATCACCTTGTCACTCCATCTTCTTAAATGCTGACAGTTATCTACTGAAATACTTGAAACTTCCTTCCTAAGAGAAGACAGAGAGTTAACACCCGAGGAGCAGCTCTCAACCAATAGTAGGTAGAAATCTATGGATAAATATTCCCAGTTGCCCTGTCCTAGGGTGTACAACTCTGAGCCAATTTTATGGACACACAGAGATCCCTGATAGGATTAATCCCAGTTTTCCACAATGGTAACAGCACATTAATGTATCATTAGTTGATTTCCTTCCCTTCTGTCTCACTTTTATACCCTTTGCAATATTTACTTGAATTACCTCACACTCACAAAAATACTAGAACTCAAACAATTGCATGCTTTTGAAGAAAATATATCTGTGGGGTCCCAACCTGAGACAACATCCAGTTTTCCACAAAGATTTTTGAAATAATTTATAAGAACAGACATGTTTTAATGGAATGGAGATGAGAAATACAAATTCAAACTATTACAAAATATAGAGGATGGATAAGATAGTTAAAATAAATGTGAAAATTTCATATGAGGTGATAAAGTCAACTATCATGGAAGGAAAAATATTGCAATCCTCTAATTTTCAGCAACATATTTTATTATTAAACCCATGATAAATTATTGAAAAATCATTATCTTGAGAATTGCCTTAAAAATAATTTGCTGAATAACATTTGAGATCCATTTCAAAGTTGGAAGCATGTGACAAAGAATTTTAGAACTAGTAGTATCAGATTTTTTCTACAACTTTAACCTCCTAGTTTGTAAAAACAAGCTTATGTCATCAACATTTAACAGGACCTTACGTTTGTATTTCTTATAGAATATGGACATAATTCAGATAATCAAAAACAGTCAATAGTTTGTAAAGAATAAATTATATGAGGGAAATAGGATATGGAAGTCTATATCCTTGTTTTATTTGTGAGAAAATTATTCATGGTGGTGTACACCCTGAGATTCTTTTTGTCACATATATCACCAAGAAACTCCAAATACCAAGGGATAAAATTAAAAACAAAAACAAAAAACAAAAAGCATGTACTCTCTAGTCAAAGGACCAGGAAGCTGACAGCCTAACAATACATAAATCTTCTAGGTAATAATTGCCATACTCTCGCCAAACATCACAACCCCATCCTCCATACTCCCTTGAGAAAAGCCTGAATAATGGGTCTAGACTTCCATCTTTTCCAGGCTGTAATGAGGCACCCCACCCCAGCCTGGCCTCTAGATTAGAGTCAGAGAGGGTCAGAGGCTGAATGAAGAGTGGGGTTTTCATTCCCATTAGCGGGTAATGGACCCTTTCTCTCCCACCCCCATTCCAGTGTCAGTTAAGACCCTTCTGGGAGGGTGGCTGCCGTGGCTCAGCAGGCAGAGCTCCGACCTGCCGTGCTGGAGGTCTGGAGTTCGATCCCTGGTGCCTCCTGCCCATATGCAAATTAAAAAAAAAAAAAAAAAAAGACCCTTCTGGGAGCTGAGCCCAGACTTCCATCCCCACAGCCTGCGATAAGGATCCCATTCTTTACAGCCTGCTGGAGTTGTTTCAGGGGAGTCTTATTGGAGAGTGAAGGCTTTCACCTCGACCCGGTAATCCACCGTGGGGCAGAGACCATATGGGAAGCAGTAACTAGGCACAGCTGACCTTTCTTAGGCCAAGAAGGGATTCTCACTACCACCTCACCCAGCAGTAGGGAGGTGCCACCTAAGCCCTATAAGAGCAACAGAGGTTATTCAGGAAACCTGTACTTCTACCACATTCGACATTAATTCCCTGCTGGCATTGTGTCAGAGGAGGCTTAATCAATCAGATGATTTACAGAAGATTCAGAGTTTTATAATATAATACTCAGAATTTCCAGGATTCAATAAAAAAATGACTTGCTTACACCAGGAACCAGAAAAAACATAATGTGTATTAGGAAAAGCAAACAGCAAATGCCAATATCGAGATGTTAGAATTATATAACAAACATTGTTTTAACTTTTTTATTGTATATAAACACATATATACATATATTGAATAAAACATATATACAAAGCAAAGAAAGAAAAAAACAATAGTTTTCAAAATACTCTTCAACAAGCAGTCACAGGACACATCTCAGAGTTTATTATGGGCTACCATACCATCATCTCAGACTTTTCCTTTCAGCTGCTCCAGACTATACAAGGCTAGAAGGAATAAATACTTTTTTTATCACCACAATCGACACTTTTTTTATTTTTTGTGAAAAATAACGTATACCAAAAAGCAATACATTTCAAAGCACAGCACCACAATTAGTAGTAGAACAGATTTCAGAGTTTGGTATGGTTCGCAATTATATGACAAACATTTTAAGCAGCCATCATAAAAAATGATTTAACAAGCACTAACATATGATATAAATGAAAAAAATAAGAAGTCTCAGCAAAGAATAGAAGATGTAAATAACCAAGCGGAAATTTTGGAACTGAAAAATCCTACTACCAAAAGAAAAAAAATGGACGGGCTCCTCAGCAGGATGGAGATGACAGAGGACAGAATCAACTCAAAATGGATCAAAGACATAAAATTAGAGCTAAAGCCATATAAATTTTTGAAGATAACATAGGAATAAATTATCATGATCTGGGATTTGGCAATGATTCTCAGATATGATAGAAAAGCATGTGCAACAAAAAAGTAAAGTAGATAATTTGACTCCATCAAGGTTTAAAATGTTTTTGTATCAAAGAACATTAAGAAAGTGAAAAAAAAAATGAAGAATGGGAGAAAATAGTTGCAAAACATATATTCAATAAAGGCTTAATATCCAGAATATATAAAAACTCCTACAACTTAACAACAAAAAAACACAAAAAAATTAAAATGAGTAAAATCATAGACACTTTTACAAAGAAGATATACAAAAGTAAACTAAAGTATGTCTGACATTACTAGCAACTAGGGAAATGCAAATCAAAACCAAAATGAGATTCCACTTTACACCCACAAGGATGGCTATTATTTAAAAAATTAATGGAAAATAACAAATGTTGTATAGGATGCAGAGAAAGTAGAATTCTTATGTGTTGTTGGTGGGAATGTAAAATGTTGCATCTACTATGGAAGGCAATATGGCATTTCCTCAAAAAGTTAAATAAAGAATTACATATGACTTGGCAATTCCATTCTTAGGTATGTACACAAAGTGAAAACAGGGTCTCAGATACTTTTATACCAATATTCATAGCAATATTATTCTAAAGAGCCAAAAGATAGAAACAATTCATGTTCATAAATGAATAAACAAAATGTTTCTCATATACCAAAAGAAGTATTATTCTGCCATAAAAAGAAATGAAGTTCTTAGACATGCTACAACATAGATGTGACTTGAAAACATTATTCTAAGTGAAAAAAGCAAGGCAGTTAAGGACAAATATTACACAATGTCACTTATATGAGATGTCTAGAAATAGTGAATTTGTGGTTATAGAAAGTAGATTAGAGGTTACTAAGGAATGAAAGGAAGAGGGAAGGGGGAAGAGGAAAGTTTTTGCTTGGCTGGGTGTTCATGAATAAAAAATAATAAAAAAAAATAAGGACGTGAAATTATTTTAATAATGTTTATTTAGCCAAATATATAAAAATATAATCATTTCAACATATAAGCAATATAAAATTGTAATGAGAATCAAATTCTTTTTTAATATTATATCTTCAAAATCCAGTTTGCAATTCTCATTTACAACATATCTCAACTGAGAACCCAATCAAGCAAAACTCAGTATATAATGTTGCATATATACTTAAGTAACCTCTATATTTTTTATTTACAAACACCCAACGAAGCAAAAACTTGGTATATAATATTGCGTATATACCTTAGTAATCTCTAATCTACTTCCTATAACTACAAATTCACTATTTATAGATGTCTCATATAAATGACATCGTATAATATTTGTCCTTCTATGCCTTATTTCATTCAGAACGTTTTCAAATCACATCCATGTTGCAAAATGTCTCAGAACTTCATTTCTTTTTAAGGCAGAATAATACTTCTTTGTGTTATTAAATGTGAAATGTCCACATGTGCTCCATAGACACATGAGTTTATTTCTGCTCTATTAGCACAAATTTATACAATATATTCAGTGTGTCTAAACCAAAGCCTGACTTACATTACATGCATTGGTTACTAGTTATCAATGTGTTCAGACCTCCTATTGAATAGACATTTGGTAATTCTAGCAGCTAAAACATTCATTAATTGCAGTTAAATCAAATGAATATATTTGGAGAAAAATACAGCGTCCAAGCTCATGAGACACTAAGTAACAGAGAACCAGAGGCCTTATAGCAAATGCTGTAAATGTCCAAGAGCTAACAATATTTGACATCATTGTTTATCCACAGCCATTCTTGTGAGTGCCAAAGCCTGAACATCTATACTCAAAAAGTACTTTTATTATCAGCCCTAAAAGTTAGACCTGGGGCTCTCCAAAATGATTTGATTTATTATGCTTACTTATGCTTTTGTGGTGCAATAAGAAATTTATAATATATATAACATTTTATAGGCTCCTAAAATGCTTCCTCCATGTTTGATTTCATATCTTCATAGCCAAGGTTAGCCAGGCCAACCTTGCCAAGGGCTTATGTTTGTTTGCTTTGAATTTTATTTCCACACCTTATAATCTGTTACACTGGAAACTAAGAGGATTTGATGCATATTTGCCCATACACAGAGCAGGAAATATTCTTAATTTCATTTCCTCTATCTTGCATTTATGTCAAGTTGCATAACCTAAGTGAGGAATGTAGCTTCATTTTACTTGCTTTCTCAAAATCCTCATTCACATCAAGAGGCATAAAATGCAGACTCTATAAATTATTAGTGGGAAAGTGAGGGGCTAGTATAAAAATCTAGAAAACAAATTTCAATATAATATAACACATTTCTGTTCTTACAAGAGTTATATACAACTGCCAACTGGTATTTTTCTCTGGCCAACTTCCTCCAGTTTGAACTGTGTCCAGATCATTCTATAGTGAGAAAGAAAATGAAAGGATACAGAACTTAGGTTTGTGTGTGTGTCCTCAAGAAATGGCAAAAATAGGACAGAGAGAAGTAGAAGCTGTATAGAGACCATATCCTTGACGGCCTTATAAGCCATGAAAAGTGTACCACTCCTAGTTCTCCAATATAAGGATGCTGAGATGGAGTTAGTAAAGGAAGAGGGTTTTTTTTATGGGGGGGTAGGAGCAGAGGGTACAATACCTGTGATTGATGGTGGAGGAGGAAGTGGGATTGGATGTGAGATGATGTAGAATGAGAAAAATAAAAAGGTGACTTCCCAGAATTGTTCTAGAGCTATGCGGTTAGTGTCCATGCATTTACTAAGATGGGAAAGACAGGGAAAAGGGATGTGTGGGAAGGAAACTTTTTAAAAAAATCAGTAGGACATGCAAAGGATAAGGTACCTGTTAAGTACCTTATCATGTGGAGACACTGAACATTTGGATATAGAATTTTTAACCTCAGAGGAGAGGGCTAGGTTGGTTGCATATTTTAGAAGTCATCACTTGTTTATCACATTTGAAGCTATAAGATTGTATGAGATCAACCAAGGAGTAAGTATAGATGAAGAATTAACCCCTGGAAGAGTTTAATATTCAATTTTCAATGGGACAACCAATTAGAAAATGAAATTGCAAACAATAAGCTAGTATGGTAAGAGGAAATTTCTTGGAGGGTGGTATTTAGGAAACCAGGTGAAGAAAATAATTCAAGAAGTAGAAAGTGGTCAGCAATGCCAAATGCTGTGAAAGGCTATATAAGTCTATTTTGCAGACTTAATCCAATTTCTTTTAGGATTTTTACCCAAACCCAATTATTCTCAAAAAGATTCTGCAAATGAATTCAGCTCTTTACTTCTGGTCCTAGAATGTTATACACAAAAGAGCATGTAAAACTATCTGAAAAAAAATTTTTTTTCACTATTTTTATTAGGTTTTCACCCTTCAGGACCACAGAAAGAAAACTTTAGTTTTTGTTTATTTAATCCATCATTTTCTCTCAACTGGACTCTGAATATGAAAGAAGTTATAAAAATCATTCTACTGCTGACAAAAATGTATATTAATATATTTATAAGATAGAAAATACCACGATAAAATGTCTTTGTTTTTTGACCATTTTAAGAAGCATTTTTCTATTCTCATTTCCTCATTATATGGTAAAATGGCATTAGAATGAATATAAGACTGAATGAAGTGCATCCCTAGATTTTTGAGAGTTTTATATGAATCTATTTTATACTGACAGTATTCCTTATACATCTCAAGACAGACTCAAAAAGGAGGTTTGGCTTTAAAGTAACCTAGTGCTCTTATTTCCCATGCCAACTGATTTCCATTGTCCTGTCATCCTTCATTCATTTACGCTTGAACCCTTGTGGATGCCATTATAGCTTTATAACCCCTCATAGTTTTAGTCCAAAAAGATCTTAAATTTTTAACACTAGCAAAAATTTTGTGGTTTCTGATATTCTCCAGCTATGAAAAATTTCTTTGACATACATTGAATACTTATAGCAGAGAGTTCTCCCAGATATCCTTTGGTAAACCATAGTTCTTTTCTGATCATTGCTATATTTCCCATTTCTCTTGTCATGTGTGACTGACAAGACAATAAATCATGTTCATTAACGAGTATTTTGTTTGTAATTAAAAATTTTGCATTAGCTCAAAAATGACAATTTTATCAGTGCTAAAATATCTTAATTTTTAAAGAGAAGTTACCTTTACAAAAATTTAATATACTTTGCTTTGTCTGGGGAAAAAGTGGTTTTATAAATTAGAGCAATGTGAGTGCTATTTGTGTGGTACTGGGTTTTAGTTTCTCAAAGGCCCCTGAAATCCACAGATACTCATCGAGTAGATTCCGAAGCAGAATGGAGTTTGGAGTCACTGTGAAAATTGGGCTTCTTCCATTTAGGCAGTCATTTTAATGGAATTGAAAGGCAGAAACCAGTTAAAAGATTTTTGTAAGACATTGCCAATGAGAAAAGGAGAGCTTCTTCAATGGCTTATTTAATATACAATGCAACTTCTCATATCATGAGGTTTTGGAAATTTTTTGTGTCTCTCTGCTGTGTCCTCAAAGATACATAATATTAAATGTTGACTATTAAATATATATAATGCTTTTTAATAACTATTATAAAGTATCTTAAACATAGTTAAAATTTATAACCAAATCTGATCACATTGCTCATCAGGTAATGGTGAGAGGTGTCGGCAACCAGGTGAAGAGAGTGGAACATCCAACTTGAGAGGGTATTCCACTTCAGAGTACTGTGAAACAGGAAGAGTCTGAAGTTGAAAACAAAGAACTCACACATATACCCATCAGAGGGCCAGCATTTGGGTTTTAGCATACAAAGACCATCTATGTCATCAGTGTTGTCCAAAGAACCAACAGCAATTAACTCCAAGAAATTTACAGCCCAGTTCTGGAACCTTGCAGGGAGGACCTATTTCCCTCTCAACCTCTCCAGCTTAATACACAAGAGGGTCTGGAAATTGAATAAAGAAAGGAGGAGCCATATTTCAGAGACAATTCTCCCCTCTCTACTTCCATGTAGCCCGAAAGTCCAGCCTAAGTTAGCCCTGGTGGCAAGGGAGGGTGGGGGAGAGGTGATGCAATTTAAATACAGTTTGCAAATGCAGCTTTAATTTGCATCTAATACTAAAAAGTGACTAGAAATTTAGGGGATCTACTGATGATATAATGAACAGATTTAGCAAAGCAATATTTGAAAGAATATATATTAATTAATTTAGTCAATGGATATCTTCAGCACTTACCATGTAGCAGGCATTAATCTAAGCCCTGGAAATATACCTGTAGACAAAAACAGACAAAATGTCTGCCCTCAAGGGGCTTACATTTAAATTCTCTTGAAAGCATGGTTAAAAACAGTCTTGGAGAAAAATTAAACCAATTCTTATTTGACTCCATTCCATTAAACATGTCAACGAACATGTGAAAACCAGTATAGAAGAATATTACACTATAGATATTCATATATATCTGCTCCCTGAAAGTATCTCACTGTAGTCTGTAGTCTGAGAGTTGTTTTTTTTTGTTTGTTTGTTAGTTTGTTTTTTAACATCATCTTTAACACTGAAAGTGGCCATCAGGAAATAGGGGAATGAGCAGCTCCATGAGCTCTCTGCCATTTTATTATTTGGGGCCTAAAATTAGTTGACTTTTCCAACATTATAAAACCATGATTTTTGGAATCCCTCTAAAAATCTGGCAATCCTGCTTGCTAACTAGCCAATTCAATCTGAGCTCTTCATTTTCTTGTCAAAGAGAGGTCAATAAACAGACACATGATATAGTAATAGTCTGTTTTGAATCTTCTTCCCCTGGCCTCCAAGTTCATTTTGTACAAAATCTGCCTCCCAACCACTTCAGGTAATACTTTCACCATTTTTTTTTTAGCCACTGCATAGCTTGCATTGCCATCCTTCATGTATGTGTAACATAATTCCTGCCATCTACTCCTTGGTCTCCAAGCCAATGCTTATAGTTTTTTTTTTTTTAAATCTTAGCCCACTTCTACAATAAGTGACAGCAAAAGATGGGAAAATGAATTTATACTTAATCTACATATTAAAGAACAAAGGAAAGGCTTGTTGGGAAAGACCAATCTGAGGAAAGAGAATTTGGGATGGAGTTCAGTGGTTCTAGAGTGATTGCTGTGAAAAAATTGGGGCCAAACCTATAGGATATATAAGAAAAGATATGGGAGGCTAAGTATTCCTTCACCTTTAATGTCTTTTTAGAGACAGAGAGAAGAATGGTTTTTCATTTATATTAAGTGGTTGACTGTTGAACTATGCAAAATTTCTCAGAGATGGACATTGGATCCTGGTTTCAAATGAGATATTCAATACAAACCTCAGTGGTTGCCTTTTAAAATTTAAATATTATTATCATAATTTATGGTTGTAGTAACATCGGGCATGCCTCTAATACAAAGATGGTTTATTTGGTTTCATTAGAGTCTCTGAAATATAGTATCTGGAGACACCCATGATTTTTGAATATCTAATATAGATTTGAAGTTTAAATAGGAGTAAAGCAAAAAATAAAACTCAATTATTTCATTTTTATTCTTTCATCTCCCAAAATCAGCAAGTATTTTACTCTGTTTTTCTCATACCTATCAATTTGATTCACGGTCACATTAATTTTCTCTTCTTCTCTCCAAGTAGAAATATAGTAGGGAATAGTTACAAGTGGTTACATGATTTAATCCTCTGATGCTTAGATTGAAAATTTATAAATTATAATTCAATTAAATTGAGGCATATATATTAAAGATGTGTTTTTGGATTTTTGTTTTAATGAGCTTTCAATTAAACATATTCACTTTTGAATAGGTAAAGCATAAGGAAAAATGGAAACTCAAATTTGAAATCTAATTTTTGTACACTATTCCTAATGTTTTATATGTCATCCTGTATATAGAATTAATAGAAAAGACAAGAAAATGATAGAGTGGTTGAAAGAGCAGTGCTAAGATTTAGGAAATCTTGGTAACTGTCCCGCCTTCGACATTCCACCATAATTTGAATTCTGGCAAGGTACTTGCATCTTTAAGTCCCAATTTCCCACCCTTTTTTCCCCTTTATTAGAGAATTTGTGCATTTACAGAATAAGCACATATAAAATACAGAATTTTCATATACCACCTTGTTATGAACTCCTTGCCTTGGTGTGGAACTTTTGTTAAAATAGATGTTTGCACATTTTAAATAATTGTACTATTACAATTGTTGGGATTTAATTTAGGGCTCAATATTGGTGTAATGTAGTTCTGTGGATGATGTTTTAAAATTGTATATTGTTATCATATATGCAATCTAACATTTCCCCTTTTAATCATATTTATATGTACATTTCAGTGTTGTTAATTGCATTCACAATGTTGTACTACCATCACCACCATCCATTGTCAACATTTCTATCATTCCAAATAGGAACTCTATACATTTCAAGCCTTAGCTTTCCACTCCCTATCCCACGTCCCCTGGTAATATATTCTAGAATCTGACTTTATAAGTTTTTTTATTCTAATTGTTTCAAATCAGTGAGATCATTCAATAGTTACCCTTTTTTTCGACTTATTTCACTCAAAATGGTTTCTTCATGTTGTCACATGTATAAGGAATTCATTCTTACTGTTATGACTGAAAATATTCCATTGTGTGTATATACCCCATTTTATTTATCTATTCAAAGGTCATTGGGCATTTTGGTTACTCCTATCTTTTGTCAATAGCAAATAATGCTGCTATGAACATTAGTGTGCAAACAACTGTTTAGTGAGTCCCTGCTTTCAATTCTTTTGAGTTGTGGGATTGCTGGGTCATTTGGTAGTTTTATACTTAGCTTTCTGAAGAAACACAAAACCATCTTCCACAGGGACCACAACATTCTACAATACCACCATAAATGAATGAGTGTTCCTATTTCTGTGCATTCTCTCCAACACTTACTAGTTTACAATTCTTTTAATACCAGCCATTGTACCAGGTGTGAAATTGTAACTCATTGTAGTTTTGCTTGGCAATTCCCTAATGGTAATGATGTTGAGCATTTTTTCAAATGCTTTATGGCCATTTGTATAACTTGTTTGGAGAGCTGTCTATTCAAACCTTTTTTTTGGCATGGGCAGGCTCCAAGAATTGAACCCAGGTCTCCAGCATGGCAGGCAAGGATTCTGCCACTGAGCCACAGTTGCACTGTCCTGTTCCATTTTTTTAATTGGGTTGTTTTTGTTGTTGTTGCTAAGTTGAAGTATTTCTTTATATATACAAAATATTAATCTTTTTTCAGATTTGTAGTTCCCAAATACTTTTTCCCATTGTGCAGGTTGTCTTTTTATTTTCATGGTAAAGTTCTTTGAGGAACAGAGTTTTGATTTCAATTAAAAATCAAATGGATTAAGTTTCATTTATATA
Organism: Myrmecophaga tridactyla; assembly: GCA_004026745.1. NCBI lineage: Eukaryota > Metazoa > Chordata > Mammalia > Pilosa > Myrmecophagidae > Myrmecophaga > Myrmecophaga tridactyla. Next base: position 192,648 of record PVIY010000048.1, read on the forward strand.
TTTTTACTTGTTGCTTGTGCTTTGGGTGTGGAGTCTAAGAAACCATTGCCTACCAAAAGGTCCTGAAGATAGTTTCTTATGTTTTCTTTTAGGTGTATGATAGTTCTAACTTTCATATTTGACTCTTTGATCTATTTTGAACTGACTTTTGTATATGGTATGAAGTAGAGGTTCTCCTTGTTTTTGCAAATGGAGATCCAATTTTCCCAACATCATTTTTTGAAGGAACTATTGTTTTCCAATTGAGTGGCCTTTGTGCCTTGTCAAAAATCAGTTAGTCATAATTGTGAGGGTTGATTTCTGAATTCTGTATTCTTTATCACTGGTTTAAATGTCTGTCCTTTTGCCAGTACATTGCAGTTTTGTTTTCTATGGCTTTGTAATATGTTTTGTGATTGGGAAGTGTGTGTCCTCCAAATTCATTCTTCCTTTACAAGATGGTTTTAGCTATTCAGGACCCCTTACTCTGCCAAATAAATTTGATGTTTGATTTTTCCATGTCTGGAAAAATTCCCAATAGAATTTTTATTGGGATTGCATTTGAATCTATAAATTGCTCTGGATAGTATGGATATCTTAATATGAAGGAACTGGTGATTTAACAATTGCAAATAATTTTGATAGTTATAGGTAACAAAATAGTTCTACTTCATAAATAGTGAAATCTAGAAAATATGTTTCATTATTATAATTTTCTCCAAGTGTTCTTGAAAGAAATTTGAATTTCAGTGTTCATGTAGCACAGATTTCCCTGGATGAATCAATTAACATCTTCCAAATTTTCTTTTCAGTAATAGGAATAATAAAATATAATATAGCTGTGCAGACAAAATAATAAAATATATACCTATAAACTCTGAAGCAATGTGTACTTCAATGATTATTTTCTTTCTTAAAGTATATTTAAAGAAGTAATACTCCTGTTCAATATTTACTTTTCGCAGTTAAGGAAAAATAGATTAATGTTAAACACAGAAGTCACACTGGGAGAATGAGACCACCAAAGATATCATCTTAATAAGGCTGGTTTTATACCTACAGCTTTGTATGAGATTCTACAAATGCTCCCTGAACTAGGATTCCATTCCAGAAACCCACAACTTCCATAGGGGTTCCTCTGTCAGATAGGTCCTGAAATGCAGAGGGGCCAGTCTTTTCAGAACATCAACTAGTTCCATCTCCTATCCTGTATTATCAAAAGCCCCTTCCAAAATGAAAAAGTTAGAATTGACATAGCCCAAACAACCCTAAAGAGTGGGAGAAAGATCAAAGGTGATGGTGGAGTTATACAGAGAATATAGGGTTTAGCAAATGAATATGATTGCTAAATCATTATATTGAAATTTCTGTTAGTCTCCAGTGTCTTCGATCAGCTAGTAGTAAAAACCTAAAATTGTGCAATAGTAACCCATGCTCAACTCTGAAATCTTTGCTACAACTAATGGTGTGCTTTGAAATTTATTGTCTTTTTGTATATAGGTTATTTTTCACAAAAAAGAAGAAAAAAGCCAATTGTGATGATGAATGGGACTGATTATAAAGCCAAGAGGAGATAGTTAAATGATGATAGTTAATTCACTTACATAATTTCATGTTTTAGGCATATCAAAATACAGTAAAATAGGAGATGATTTAAAAACTCATTAAAAAACAATTTAGGGGTTGCAAGGGTAGTGCAGTGGTAGAATTCTCACCTGCCACGTGGGAGACCTGGGTTCAATTCCCGATCCATGCACTCACCCCCCATCCCACCCCCCACACACAAAATCACAAAATTCAACAAATGGTATTGCAACAATGGGATACCCACATGGAAAAGTAATGAAATGTGACCCCTATCATAGAGCATACAAAAAGAGACAATCTAGCTTCCCTAATTACCATTTCTACTAATACTAAGAAAGTATATTTTAAATTAAAGAAAACAATAATTTTCTGATAAGTTTTATATGAAGAAATGATTAAGCATTTTAAGCATACCAGAAGCCTAACCAATCACCATTCTGAGGGCAGAAAGTTAGTTAGGTGCATAGATGTTTTTGTTTTGAAGCTATTTGGATGTTTAAATCATTCCCCATTGATGGTTCTCAAAGTTTTGTAATTTCGAAAAGAGAATACAGAACAGAAGCATTGTCTTCAGAAAATTCTATTTCTTAAAAATGTTAAGGTAGTTTTAGGATTATAGGTTTTTAAGGCAAAAAAAGAAGGGTTTTTCTTTCTTTCTTTCTTTTTTGTGAACAGCATGTATTTTATAGTGAAACATTATCCTGTTTGTACAAAGTTTATAAATTCTTTCCAATCCTCATTAAACCCTAAATAACTCAACTGGCCATTTCATGATTTTGAACTCTTTTCCTGGTCAGTGTCTTTCCATTTACCGTTTTTACCGTATCTCCTTTTAAAGTAATGGATAATTCTCCCCTCACTTTCTGACCCTTGTTTTCAATATGGTCCATGTAATAGATGAAGTGAGATAAGATGAGATCTTTCATTTGCTTTTGGACCATGTAGGGTGCATTTCATTTGGCATTAAGTCCAGGGAAATCTATTAGGTATTCAATTCAAAGAGGAAGTCGCAAATCTCAAGTTAAATCAGTGGGAATTGCTGTAATCAAAATTTTACCAGTTACTTTAAGCAATTATGTTTTTATAGACATTTCTGAGAAGAGAAGTGCCTTGAGGAATGCTAGAGGACAACTTTGAAGTAGTGAGTGCTGAGTCAATAGTGATTTTTTAAATTAGGGACTGTTTGAAAAGCCACTTGTATAAAAACAAATCACAAATGTCTGCAGGAGAATCGAAGTTCAATGTTATAATTTTACTTAAGTTTATAAACCTTCTAACTATATCATGATGATTCTTGATTTTGAAAATAACACATAGAATATGCATTTCCTCATACCACAAACTTTCTAAATAATGTAAAATAATTATATGGTATGATTTTAAGTTTTAAAAGCTAAACTTTCAAAGATATTTTGAACACCCATATCTTTCTATTGTGTTTAAGTGTACCTCCAAAAAAGCAATTATGACTTCATCTTCACTGTCAATTCAATGCTTAATATTTTTTACTTCATTTATTTTCATCCTTAATGAATGACCTTCCAAATGTTGCATGTTTTTGAGGAAATAAATTATTAAAGAACTAGATAATGAAAAGTAGAAATTTGCACTATAAGAGTACAGAAAGGACTGTTAAAGAGATATATTTCATAGCATCTAAGGAAAGCCAGTGAGGTGGAAATAAATAAGAAATGGAGTATATTAGGGCAAGAGCATTGATCTGCAGTGCAGAGAAAGCCAAAGAGTATAAAATGGCTATGCTTTGTTGGAGTTTAAGCATGATTAATTTCATTTTATACTATGGAGTCTCTAACCTAATCTTTCTGAAAGTCTTCCCAAAAGAATTGAGATAATGACAATCTAACGATTCTTGGCTTATATTCCCATAAATCCTTCTCTCAAACTTTGAATATCAGTTGTCTCCAAACATTTGCCAACCCATTTGGTAACCACTTTCTTTTCAACTTTCTTTTCAAGAAATATTAGTAGAATGCTCAATTATCAGCTGTTAAATATCTGAACAATATCCTTTGTCTGGCCAGCTGCTAAAGCATCCAGTTGCTGGGCTTATCTCATCTCAAATACGTAGGCTGCCTGCCAATACCATCACATCTCAGCACCCTTCAACGTGTCCTGAAACCATCCTTTCAGTGGGCAGCTGTTGCATTTATAGTTAAATGGTTGCCAAACCAAAGGCCACAAAAAAACAATGCCTTGTCTTTTTTTTTTGAGCTTTTATCTTGCCCAAGCTTCATCATCAATGTTATATTGCTCTGAGCTACTGCCAGCATCCTACAGAGCTCCAGAAAGCTTTTAGAAGTTATTTTGTATTCATCATAGATGGCAAATAATTGAAGCAATCCACCTGCTCTAGGGCTTCTCTGTCAACTTTGATTCTGGTTCTGGCATGAGTGACACTTGCTTATTGTTATAAATTTGGATACTGGTTGTTCAGAGTGAAAAATGCATGTTTTATGATAGATCTCTGTAGGTCCTTTTGCTCTTGAGAAATACAGCTATTTCAGCTTCTGATATTTATAAACTACATTACCATTTTATTCCTAAACATTTATTTAAAACTGAAAATAAATTGAATGGTGTTTTTAAAGTCAATATTTGCTAAGTATAAAAAAATATTTAAGCCATGGGAAATGTTTAAATAAGTAAATTGCTCATATTCCTAACATTAAAATAACCACTACTAACTTTTGGTTTTATTTCCAGTCTTCCCTTCTGGAAATGACATATAGATACATAAGGATGCATGTACTAATTAAATTTTTTAAGCTGCTATCAGATATTTCAAAGAAATTTGGGATGTAACCATTGTAGTAAATCAATATTCTTTTTTTAACAAACAATATAAGTGGAAAATTAGAGCAAAAAATGAAAACAAAGAAGTAAATATATTATTATTTTAAAAGTTTATAATAGGAACCTATGAGCCATGTTTTTGTGCCATTTACAAAGCAGTGGTTGATTAAATGGCAAATTTTTATTATGTTAGCCAGGTTCTCTATTGTAGGAAGAATATTATTTAATTCCCATTTAAATTTATTTCCAAGAATTAACTTGCTTTTGCTGACAAAATTTATCATCTTACTAAAATCTCTTCTTCCCAGCAAATTTTAAACCAAATACAGTATCCCAATCTAACAATTATTTTCTTTCAGAAGTCTTGTAACAACTTATCCCTTTTATCTTTTTTAGATGTTCACTCTATTGATTTTTTAAAACCAGAATTCTCTGATATTTATTTATTTATTTTTAAACATGGGCAGGCACCGGGATTCAAACCTAGCATGGCAGGGGAGAACTCTGCCTGCTGAACCACCATGACCCGCCCAATTCTCTGATTTTTAATTCATAATGTACACAAGTCAATTTTGAAGCAGAAAAGTACAAATCCCTAATCTTACATGCAATGAAATTGAGGCTTACAAACACTAATTTGCTGACCTGGTCCTAGGATAATTTATGGTTGAACCAGGGGTAGAGCCCCAATTTCATGACTATTGGTTTAGAACTCATCCCATGTTATTTTCTATTTGACCAAATCCTCTTGAGATATAATTACTTCAGAATCTGGCAAATCACAGATTCCAAGGTTTGACAGCAAATTCCAGTATACAAGTAAGTCTTTGGAACTGATTTTTAAAGGCAGTTGTGCGTTTAATACCTTTTGAAAGGTATGTATTAGGAGCATGTAGACATATACTTGGATTTGTAACTATGTTTTCACTATTTAGTAAAGAACTGTGCCCATAGTAATGTGAACTTACTTTGTAATTAAAAAGAGGTGTGGTTATTCTAATTCCTAACCAATTTTTTTGTTATGAAGCTGAGGCTATTTGATTCTTTTTGTTTGTTAAGAGCAGCAAATCCTCATATGCTAAATAGCTACATATTTTCCATAATCTTTGACTTTGAAAAACCTAAATGTAGTATATACCTATAAATTATAATACATATAATGTCACAGAGCATTTTTTCCAGGATGGTTCATCACCCCTATTTTTTGTGTTGCTACTCAGACAAAATGTCACTTCTTATATAAACTGAGAGAGAAGATTCAGCTTTTTAGTTTAAAAACGAAAAATAATAATAATCAATAATTATAAATACTTTGTGGCAAATTATTCCATTTTTCTATTGATGTATATATGCTTGTATAAATGTTCTTTTATTTTAAATTGGGATAATTCTATCCATACTTATTTTCCTTATACATGCTTATAACAAGTAAACATAAAAATGAATATAAAAGAAAAGTTAATCATGTCTCTCTCTCCTCTTTAATGATACTACTTGTGATAAAAATAACATTTATTGTTATCTTACCACATTTATTTTTCCACATATTTTTTACAAACCAATGCAACCTATTCATATAAATATTATTCTGCAATTTTAATTTAAAATACATTATACACATTACTGTAGCTTGCTGTTTTCATTTTGAAAATGTGTATATAATTTTGTTAAAAGTGATTTCTTGTATATGAGGTTCACATTTGCATTTGAAAACTAAATTCAAGTGCAATATAAAGTTTCATCATCTTCATCAACAATCTTTAATCATTAAACTAATGTTAAATTTAGATTATTTTCAATTTGTATTTTATAAATGCAGTCGCAATAAGCAATATAATACAAATATGATGATAGTCATTTTTCATTATTCATTAGTATAGGTTTCTAGAACTGAAAATTAATGATGAGTATAATGCTTGAAAAAGTATCTTTATAACATTGCCTCATGCTTTCCAGAAAGAAGAATAATACTTCATACAAGACTTAATTGAAATAACATGTCCATCTTAATGTAGCTTTTGCAAAGTATTTTTGTTTTATGCTTTTCCTTTCAAAATAACCATCATTTGTAACTATTATTTGAATATGCCTACGTACAATCACTTTTTAAAAAAGCAATTTGCTATATGATGCTGTATACAAAAAGAGAAATGATTTGAGAAAATAATTGCTATTTGCGTTTTATCAATGCATAGGTAACTTTAAATAAGTCAAAATACATATTTATATAAATACATGATCACAGATAAACACATATATGTGTGTATGTGCACACATGTCATTGTTCACGGTAGTTATGTTCTTTAGAGTCACTGCAAACACTAAATTACTGAATATTCTAATTTTGCTTCTAGAAGAAGTGAAGAGTCGGATTCCTGCAAGCCTCTCATCACAACGTTTTTGTTAACTGATCAATATATAACCTTGTTTTATTTGTGTTTCTGTTTAAAGACACCTTATTTAATAGATAGTGTTGATTCATTAACACTGAAATCATGGCTGACAGCACTAAAATTCATGCCTGGATGAAGTTTATCAAACACATGTATTTTCTACATCATAGCCTTGCTGTGCTTAAGAACATTAGGCAGTATCTCAGCACAATGCTTTGGGGCCATTTTAAGCAGCTAAATCACCAACATAGAGCACAACAGTGTGAAAAATATACTAAATTTGCTGTGAAAAGGACACTTGTTTATAGTATAAGAGCTGAAAAAAAAAAAAAAGAAGATAGTGTATCTTCTTTGACCTCAGATGGAAATAATGAACTTCAGGCAACTCAGGGTTTTTACCAGCTGTAAACATGCCCACCAATGACTACAGAAACTCTGTGAGCGTGGATTTGGGAGTTACTAAAAACTTGCAGTGAGTCGGCAAATTAGTAAATACAGACAGAAGATAGTGAGGATCAACTGTGCATGTGTGCGGGCTTGCACGTGTTTTATAGAGTTTTTGAAAATGTAGACTCATACTCTAAAAATTGTTTTATAATTAGAGGACACATATCAGTAGAAAATAATCTAATCAATGAATTTTATTTTATAATTATATATTTATAATTTTTCATAATGAACCAAATTTAATTGTCATTAAAGATGGAAATATGAATGATTCCAAACTTTGCAACAATTAAAGCAAATATTAATGATTTTTGCAGAAGATATTTTCTTAAACAGGATAGTGAATGGAAAAGAACAATAATAAATTGAAAAAATTACATGTAAATACATTGAAATTTAAAATTTAGACATGATTAAAATCCTAGTTGTAATCATTAAAAAATTGGTTGGAAAGGTTATAGAAAACCCCGTATTTATCCATTGCTATGGAAGTACAAATTGGTGCAAACGCTTTAGATTATAATTTAATATCATTTAGTATAATTTAAAAGACACATACTGTAAGACCCAGGAATTCTGCTTTTACATCTATTTTAGAGAAACTTGTACACGTGTGCCTACAGTTATATAAAGCCTGTCTAACATTTTTTACAGGCAAATATTGGAAGTCGACCAGTAATCGGTATGATGAACAAACATGAATCATAGAGTGAAGTAGTAAAATAATTTTGTTTTCCTCCCCCAATATTTCTATAGCTTCATCCAGTGGGATTATTTTATTTCACTTTGAAAATTTGGATGGGTTCCATTAATCTTTTCTGAATACTGTAAATCATGAAACATAAACAACAGTAAAATGATAGAATATCTTTTTGTATATTATATATTTTATATAATATATATTTATATATTTTTATATAACTTGAGTTCTATTTGCCAAACCTGAGTTCTACCTTGTAGTGAGTAGGAAGCCTTCTTTTTCTTTTGAGACTGAGAATATGGTCAGATTATTCCTTCTCTCTTCCTGTCACCATTGCTTACCTTCGCAGTGTCTTAACTCCCTAGAATGGAAATATAAGGATGGGATGAAAGAAAGAAAATTAGGGGACATGCTAAATCTTCATTGGTTGGCTAGCATTTTCTTCTGCCGGGTTGGAGTGTATCCCATGCAGGCTACTATTTCTGGGGTGCTCCTGTGGCTCTGAGCGACTCTCCCACCACTCAGGATAGCTCACCAGCAGTAACCTTTCTGTGGGTCATGCTTCTCCTCCAACTGATCATGTCAAGTGAATTATTGACTTTCCCAGCTTCATGCTGATGTCTAGTTTCTTCTCCAGGTGCCTTTATGGAACAATCATGTGAACTCTCTTGTTATGTTTTCCACCTCATCTCTGGCAAAACAAAACTTGAAAGTATTTTGCCAATTAAGATCTAGGAACTCGAGCAAATCTCATTGTAAGAGAAATCTCTAGTTTGACTTGTCCATCAGCAATTAGCTAGCTAATCTCTAGTGCAGTAGAAATGTCAAGCAGGAGTCTGACACCATTACATTGTATTCCCCAACTACAGAAAATGCATGTGAATTTGCAGCATAGACCCTTAGTGCCTTCATTAGACTTGAGGGACTCTGAGGGAAAGACATCCCTTTTCATCTGACTCATAGAGCAGCTATTTCCAAAACTCTTTTTCTAAAACTCCCTATTAATCTTCAGAGACACAGGTTATTGTTGGTCTGGAGTTAAGACTGTGGTGGATTGAATCATGTACCCTTATTTTGACATCTTCTTGCTCATGATCTGCATTTCTGTGGGTGTGAAACCATTTTAAATAGGATGGTTTGAAGATGTTATTTTAGTTATGGTATAGCTCAACTGAATGAGATTGTATAATCTGATTACTAGAGTCCAGAAGAAATTCAGAGTTAGAGAAAGCCATGGGTTGGGACTCGCAGGCAACAGAATCCAGAAGAGAAATTAAAGGACATCGCCAAGTAATAACCTCAAAGAAATGCAGTGAAGATTAATAGAACAATGTTTGAAAGACACTTAGAGGTCCTTCATATAAACAGAAGATATTCTTATTCCTGAAATGAAAGGTGATTTTAAGTATGCAATTTGGATATTCCTGATGGCGCTACAAGAAAAATTATATTTCCTTACATTTATATAAAGATTTACAGTTTACCAAGTGCACTTTTGCATTATATTCTATTTCAATAGCAATAGCTTTATTATTCTCTTTTTGCTGAATATTTGTTCTTGGAAGAAAATTTTGAAAAATAGAAGAAAAACTTCAAGAATTAAATCTCAGACTGCATCTCCTAGATATAGCTACTGATTCAGTAATAGGTTTGTTCACTTTTAAGGCAGTGAACTAACCTGACAATTCCAAGTTGAACATCTTAAATATAGCTCTTACTTGAAAATATTTGATCACATTTTAGAGAAATAGCGTAAAACAAATGTAAGGATGATAGTAATTGCAAATTGAGGCTTTACAACCACCACTAAGGCCAAAAACCTAAAAAGGAAAAAGCTTTTGAAAGCAACCAGGAACTGACAACACTTTAAGGAAAGGTGTCTTTCTTTAGCATAGCTGATTTAATATGCCACATTTAGAATTAGACACAGTCCTAAAGTTGCTAAAGGCATTAGTGACTGTTTCCTGAGTTTATATTAAAGGGAGAGTATGAGACACATCATCTGAGCCCACCCTTCAAAGCACCAAGTCACAATGCCCTGAAGGCATGCAGCAAATTCTTATTGACTTACAGGCCATGGAAATAATGACAAAAAGAAAGAGATTCTGTAGAGATTTCAATGCATTTATTGTGCCTTTCTTGACAGTCATCTGATAACTTGACTATCAGTTGAGGGCTTTGCAGCCTGTTAGTGGCAAAACTGTGGAAAAAAAAAAAGTCACTTTGTTTAAAGCTGCTGGAAACTTTAATAGTGTTGGACCACCAGTATATTAACTCCACTCCACCACAAATTTTCAGCCCACTAAATAAGAAGATAGTGTAGATTCATGTAAGATCAAAATAATAGATCTAAGTAATTCCTTTGTATTTTTCAGTGGCTCTTGGGCGTTTTGGAGGTGTGCATAAAAAAGAAATTGTGGGAAGCTTCAAATCAAAGATTTTTAATAAAAAACAAAACTGAGCTTTATAGTCAATTAAAATTTAATGTTAAATAATTTTATCTTTAAAATGCAGAATACAAAAAAGAAAATACAGAAGACAAATGCTCCACGTTAGCATGGTAACAATAATAATACAAATAATAATAGATTCAACATTTATGGAGTCTTACCACAGATACTGTACAAAATGCTTTATATATATATATATATATATATATTTTCTCACTTTTCCCACACAACTCTAAGAACTAAGTTCCATCATTATGCCCCTCAACCAATTGTAAAACTCAGCCACATAAAGATTAAATACTTTAAAGAATGGATCCACTAAGCAATAGATGGGATTTGAACTCAGAGAATTTAACTCTAGAGCCTGTTCTGTGAAATGCTAATCACCAATATTTCTCATTATCTTAAAGTAAATGAGCCACAGATTAATGAAAAGCAATTACACTGGATATTATCATGAGACAGATTTACATCTTTGAAAGGTTCTTTGCAATGTTCCATTTCCTGCATTCTCATTCATCTCCTTTCTCCCACGTCTTCCACAACTTTAACTTTTGCCTAAATAATGACAAATTTTATTCTTCCACATCTAAAACCAATCCTGGCCAGTGAAATATTTCACTCTGTCATCTCAGAATAGCACTGGATAACTGAGGCAGTGGGGTAGAAAAAGTTTATATATTTTTTTATTCAATACACAACAAAATACAGAATGTAAAATAGTCACAAAGAAAAACAATTAAGCTCAAAAGAAAGGTCTGTTGTTCACATTTTCTATTGTTTCTTGACATTGCAAAAGAACCAACAAATAATACAAGATCTGCTAAGTTGTGATTCAATTGATTGATAGGGGAGTCAGAGATGGAGATGATAGTATGAGTTTTATCACTGGAGAAATTGATAATGAAAACAATTTGTTTAGATCTGGACTGGCAACAATGGCTTGTTAATATTCCCCCCATGAACAAAGAGTTTTCTCCTCAGAGAGACACTGGCAGAATTTAAAAACCAGCAGGCCGTCCTCCTTAGCACACAGCAGGGTCTGTTCCATGAAGCTCACAGCACATCTGAGATCAAACAAAGCAGATTCTCAGAGGCAGGAGATACCATAAAAGCGGAAAGGAAGGAGCTGAGAGATACCACCTCATTTTATTCTTCAAAAGCCCTATTAAATTATTTACTCCTATTGCCCTATTGCTGAATTTTCTTTCTTATTTCTTGTAGTTTGGAGGGGAGTGGGCAGCAGAGTGGGACAAAATAGTTGTTGGTATGGTGGGGATTCCCTCATCTGAAGAGTATTGATTAGGGGGTTTCCTTGCCCTACATCATTTTTATTGGATTGCTTTTCTGTGTAGAATGTTGTTTAATATAATCATATGATAAGTTCTCACCCATCTCAGAATATTGAAAACATATGCAAATGAAGAAACTTAAAATGCATCTATGATTTCAGCAGTCAGAACAAATCACTTAGTTCTTTGTGCATATCATTTTAGTCTTTATTTCTCTCTCTGTGTGTCACTGATTTTTAAATATCAAAACATCACGTGCATACCGTTAGATTGTCTTCACTTTTTCTGTTTCTCCTACAGATACGGGCAGACACAAACAGACAGACACACACTCTCATGCGGGTTATGACCATATTTTCATAATCTAACCTACTCTCCAATATTTTCTTTATCACTGCATACATAAACCGTTACAAAGTTTTAACAGACTCCTTTGTGAAGATATTTGATTTCTTTCTAGTTTTTACTCCCATCGTCACCACCTGGGATTGTCAATCATTTACATTTTAATCATATTTTTTACTTATTGCCTTACAGATAAGTACCTTTTATATTGGCCGTTTGGATATCTCTTTTTTGTAGTGATTATTCAGATTTCTTGCCCATTCTTCTCTTGGCTTGTCTGTCTTCTCCTCATTGGATTATAGAGGGTCTTATGTATGCCAGCATGAACTTCTTTCTTGTCTAAGTCATTGTCTCATTGTCCATAACTTCCCTTCTTTCTTTTTTATACTGCCATCAAATGGATGACTCTTACAAATTTTAATGTTGCCTAATTAACAAGTTTTAATGTTGTCTAATTGAGCAATTTTTTTATCCTTCGATATTAATCCTGGTCAAGAAATCATTGCTTATATCAAATTATGTACTCTAGAAGCTTTATTGTTTTGATATTGCTATCTGGAGCTATTTGATTAGTAGTATATATTATAAAGATTCTGTTTATTTATCATTATTATACATATTTGTTTATTTTTCATATGCATATTCAATCAATCTTGCACACATGATTGAAAAAATAACAACTTCCTACCGTCTACAATGACATTTTGGTAATCAATCAAGTGAAAAATGCTTTTTTTGGACTCTGTGCATGATCCATTGTTTATACCTCACCTTCCTTAATTAGTGTGTCCTTAATATAAATTTTGATATTTGGTGGATAATATCATACTGCCTTGCTATATCTCTTCAAGTATATTCAGACAGTCTTATTTGTATCATTTTAATATCAAGTTTTGAATCAGTTTGTCAATTTATAGACCAAAAAAGAATTATTTTATTCATATTCCATTAACATTTTGGGAATTATTGATATTTTTAAAACATTAAGAAAACTGTTTTATGAAATGTAAGATTTGCCCCTATTTTTATGGCATCAGTAATGTCTTCAACGATGTATACAATATTATTTGAAGACTTTCAGCATACCAGTCATAAAATTTATCCCTAGGTTTTATTTTTTCAAACATTGCTATTGCAAATGATTTAATTCCTTTTTAGTTTAGCTTCTAATAACTTGCCACCCACTTAAAATAAGTTTATTTTTATATATTGACCCTGTATTACATCAATTTTCATATATTTTTGAGTTTATTTTTTATTTGCACAATTATTGTAAATAATGATGATTTTGTTTCTCATTTCTTAAAATTCATTTTATTTTTATTGCGTGTTCATATTCTCTAGGATTTTTATTAAATAAAAATGGTCATAATGGATATTCTTAACTTATTCTTAACTCTAGACATGTAGTTTTTGACATTTTACTATTAAGTGTGATTGTGGTTACAAACACACACCACTCTGTTTAATGAATTAATGCCCTTCTTTTCCAAGTTTGCTAAAATATTTTCCATAATAAATGTTCAATTATATCAATTGTTCTCCATCAATTGAGCTGATCATGTGAATGACAAGCAAAACATTCCAAGACCTTCCATAAGATTAGGTCTCTGACTTCATATTCCATTGCGTCCATCTGATATTCTATGGTCAAATCTTTTTATAGAAATAACAGTTTCTGATTATGCTAGAGCTTTCGAGTCCTCCTTTCCATTGCTCTTGCTATCAAAAGTGACTAGAATGTCCATCCTTTAAGTTATCTGGTTTACACATTTTTGTCTTTTAAGACTCCCCTCAAACATCAATTTCTCTCAGAGGCTTCACTATACTCCTTGTTGATCACATTTAACTCTCGCTATGAGTTTCCCTCTTCTAAATTGCATAGTTAATTACCTAGGGACAAGTAAAGTGCCTGGTGCATAGTAGACAATCTTTAATTATCTAAAGAAATATTGAATGAAAATTGCATGAATGAATGAAAATTAAATGGCATCTTTTATGGTAATTTTTTTTCATGTCATTAAATTTATTTATTTATTTATTTATTTATTTTTTACATGGGCAGGCACTGGGAATCGAACCCAGGTCCTCTGGCATTGCAGGCAAGCATTCCTGCCTGCTGAGCCACCGTGGCCCGCCCCATGTCATTAAATTTAAAGTAAGAGAAATAGAATGTGGTAATTTACATTTAAACTTTGATTTTTTTAAAAAAGATGACAAATATCCTTTTTAAGGTCAGATATGTTTTAGATAATCTGGTAACTGTATGAAACAATAGTCAAATTTTAAATCATATGGAAACAACACAATTAAAATATACAGTTACTCTACAATATTAAAAATGGGACTGAAAAAAAGAGGATTTTTACAAAAGAACTTTCTGCAGAAAAAATGTATATAATCTCTTCATTAGCATGGATCCTAAAATCTCCTAGGAAACCCTGGCCACTGTTTTATTGTACCTTAGAAGTGATATAACCACACATGCACACAAACACACATACCACCCACCCACCCACACACACACACACGCACACACACAAGATGTATAAATATTCTTATTTTCTAGATTTACTTAACTTGAAACTAAGAAAAAAAATGTTAGAAGTATCTTTTCCCATTTCCTTTTTTTAAATGTTATGACTAAATTGGAAAAAGAAATAACAGTGATATTTTTCTCAACCCTAAATGTAGTGAAATGTAGGTTAGATAATCTAAGTGAGGATAGGTATGAAAGAAATGCATAGAATCAATTGGCACTAAGTATATATGACTATGATAGGTTGTCTCATTATATCTGTATTTCAACCATTTAAAAGTAAAACTTGTTTCTTTAGGTAAATGCTTTCTACATATATGCTTATAACCATGAGCAGATGGTCCAGCAAGCCAGTGATTCATGGTTTATAAGGGAAAAATGCAAAGATGACAATTTAAATGATTATTTTTCATATTGAATCAATTGTTAAATTTAATATTTAAAATCTAGATTTATGAAATACCAAATTTCAATTTGAATGTAACATTAAAATTATTGAACACATTATAGTGTCTAGATAAGGCAGTGGTAAACATATGGTTGTATGAGAGAATTACCTAGAAGGTTTTAAAAATAGGCTCTGCTAGTACTATCTCAGAATAGCTAATT
This sequence comes from Myrmecophaga tridactyla, assembly GCA_004026745.1. Lineage (NCBI taxonomy): Eukaryota > Metazoa > Chordata > Mammalia > Pilosa > Myrmecophagidae > Myrmecophaga > Myrmecophaga tridactyla. The sequence goes on from PVIY010000048.1 coordinate 207,803, forward strand.
CAGTAAATTTGGCTACATGGAGAAGATAAATATTTTTAGATTTAGTTTATGTTAGTTTATTATGTTTCTGAAGGGTAAAAATGAATATTAATTTTTTCTGCCCTTTTAATCTTTTACTTATAATCTGTCCTAAACATTAAAAATGTACTCTTTTAGCTTGTATTTTGAATATTACTGCAGCGTTAGCTCTAAATAATGGCCTTCTACTCTCACTTCAAAAATATTAAGGAACTTAATTCAAGAAATCAGCATCTAAATGTTCATTTCATATGTATTAGTTATTTTATTTCTTCTAAGGTTTACCTCTCCATGTCATATAACATATTTAAATTCCCATTTCTTTAGTCATTGGAAAATGCATTCTAAAATTCTACATGGAATTTCAAGGGACCCAGAATTTTCAAAACAACCTCTAAAAGAAAAGTTAGAGGATTCATACATTCTATTTTAAATTTAGTACTAATTTACAATAGTATTCTTTAGATATTTCTCTAAAGAAGATATGCAAATGTTCAGCAAGCAGGTGAAAGATGTTCAACATGAGTAGTCAATAGGGAAATGTAAATCAAATCCAAAACTACATCACAGCTATTAGGATGCTTATAGTCAAAACATGGAAAATAAGAAGTGTTGACAAAGATGTGGAGAAATTGGAATCCTTGTACATTGCTGTAGGTAGTTCAGCCACTGTGGAAAATGGTTTGGTATTTCCTTAAAAAGTTAAACATATAATTAATGTGTGACCTAGAAATTTCACTACTGGGAATATACCCAAAACAATTGAACACAGGGACTCACACAAACAGTTGTACAACAACATTCATATCAGCTTTATTCACAATAGTCAAAAGGTGGAAACAACTCAAGTGTCCATCAGCAAATAAACGGATAAACAAAATGTGGTATATGTATATATATAAAATGGAATATTATTCCACTATAAGAAGGAATGAAGTACTGATGCATGCTACAACCTGGAAAAAATCTTGAAAACACTGTGCTAAGTAAAATATGCAAAACACTATGAAACAAATATCATATTATTACACTTATTTTAAATATTAAGAGTAAACTGTAAAGAGAGAAAGTAGATTAGAGGACTGGAAGCAGAGGAAATGGGGAGGTATGGTGATGGTTCCACAACACTGTGAAAGTAGTTAATGTCACTGAATTGTATACTTAAAATGGTTAAAATGGCAAATTGTATGCTACAAGTATTTTACAAAATTACATTTTTTGAAGTCCTAGGAGTGGGAGAAGGGGAAGGGGTAAATCAAAAAAAGAAAGCTCAAAACATTAAATTATATAAAAATGTTAAACTCTGCTCTTAAAAATAAATAAACAAAATTTAATGGCAAATTGAAATACTAAGACAGGCTACAATTCTGACGAACTTTGAAAACATTATGCTAAGTGAAAGGATCCAGCTACAAAAGACCACATAATGTATGATTTAATTTATATGAAATATCTGGAATAGTCAAATCTATAGAGACAGAAGATAAATGAGTGATTGCTTAAGGCTTGAGGCATGGAGGTTGTTGAGGTGAAATGCAGAGGAATGCTAATGGGAATGGAGTTTCTTTTCGGGTAATGAAAATGTTCTAAAATTGATTGTGGTGATAGCTGCAGATCTCTATGAATATACTAAAAAACACTGAATTGTATACATTAAATGAGTGAGTAGTATGGTATATAAAATATATCCCAATTAAGTTGTTATATAAAAAAATTAGAATGTTTTAAACATCAAGGGCAAATGGACTGTAATGCAGTCACATTACTTAATCTTGATATATTCTAATTTGCTTCATTTTGGCCCTAAATTCATTGTACATTATATTGTTGTTCTTGGGGCTCCTGATTGTATTTCTGTTGTTTTTTATGATAGAGGACACATGTGATATTACAAAGAGCATCCATATTCTTAATCATACAAACGGTTAAGTGAAAACTCCATAAAGATAGTTCTTAGTGTTCTACAATCTTTTATGTTGTACTTATTTACTTTTAGTAATAGTGTATAATTATTCTGAGAAAATCCATAAAGGCAGTTCTTAGTGTTCTACAATCTTTTATGTTGTACTTATTTATTCTTAGTAATATTGCATAATTATCCTGAGATTTGCATTATTGCATTGCTTAATGGAACCATTGCTGTTTTGGACATTGCAGAATTTCCACTTTTTTGAATTCTTCTCATCCCAATGAAGTAGAAAAAATGGTACATAAACGTAATTTTTAAAATTATTTTTTGATGGAATGTCTTACTTTTGCCTTCGAAAGAGGATATAGAATTTTGATTTTCAAAAATATTTTCTCATTTCAAAAATTTTGGCACAATATCTTCTAGCATTGTGTTGCCCATAAGCTGTATGATGGCAATGTGGTTCCTACTCTCTTGAAAATAATCTATTTGTTCTCTCTAAAAATGTTTTAGGAGAGTCTCTTTATCTTTGAACTGAAATTTCAGTAGGATTTGTCTAGAGACAAATCTGTATGTGTGTGTATGTGCAAGCATGTTTCCTTCATCTTGTTTAGCATAAATGCATCTAGCAACATCTGTTGTTCATCTGCTCAACATTTTTCCACCATTATTTTGATCGCAATATGTTTTATTGCTTTTGAGAAACCTCCCATCCTTCACTGTTAATCCATTTGTTCAGGTGTTTATGACCCCACACCTTGGATCCTTGCATAGTCTGCTCTGAAGCCTTAGGTAATCACTCATCTACTTTCTGTCTCTATGGATTTGCCTACAGACATTTGAGCTGCTGAAGACTTCCACATGAAGGGAGTCTGCCTGTTAATTAATCCAAAACAGACAATAATCAGAGTCCAGAGATGGATAGAGATTAATAAGAAGATATATCAATACCTGGTGACATGATAAGACCCTCTGAATATATTATGCTGATGTTAGCACTAAAGCTAGGAATACTTTTCAAATGTGTGAGCCAACTGTCTTATCTGGTATGCAATTCTGAGTGATGTTCCTCTCATTTTCAAGCAAAACATATTGAACTAGTAGAGGAAGTTCTTGTAATCTCAGGATTCATATTGCATGTTGGATTTCTGGATCCTGTTTTAACTGTTCTCTCACCCTTTGCATACTTCTGTCTATATTTTCTATGTTGTAAAAATATCCTTTATTTCTCAGCACTTTCATTGAATGTAACTTTTGAATCTATTCCTTCAATTATTCTCAAATGTTTACTAATCCTTGGCCATCTTCATATTTATTTATAAGGAGCAATATTTCTTAATACAAATATTAAGCATGAAGATGTATTTATTCCTTTGCCCATTCCCTTTGTTGTATATGGAATGCCATTTAATGTATATGGACAAAGCAAGTTGACTGTCACACAGTGTGGATAAATATAATGCAACCATGATGTCAACCTAACCAATGCAGAATTAAGGATGTTATACTTTAGAAGGCCACCACCTGCACCTACAGGTCTATGAGGCAAACAGTTCTGCTTATCTAACAGCTTATTATCCACTTTCTTTCTTGTTAGCACAACCCCATTTTTGTTCAGCTGTTGTGTGTCCCATAGTTTGAGCCCTGAGCTTTGCCTTAGACCCAGGGCTTGAACCATGATTCTCTAAACTAAGTGTGGATCAATAGTTTTGATTTAAATATAAGACCCAAAACTGATGAGAGAGGCCTGAAGAGAAGTCTTTGGGTGTTTCTGCCAAATGACCAATAAAAGGGGATATCTTCTTTGTTTCAGTGTTGATGGGGCTGCCTGTGATACTATTTGAGACAATTAGCAGACAACTCTAAGACTAACCAATATACTGAGAAAGGTGAGAATCATGGACAATTACCTCAGTAGTTCTTCTTCCAGGCTTCTTGTCATGTAAGGTAAAAATTATATAAGCAAAATTGAGTCAAGATTTCTGTTATTTGCATGCAAAATATCTGAATTTAGACCAAGAGCCAATACTACTTCCCCACATCTACCCAGACATGCAAGAATGTGGAGAGGGTGAATGGTCTACTATTTCTATGCAGACCATTAATTGATTACTCTGGTTACACTCTTAGTTCTCCATTCTGCTTCCAACATATGCAGAGCCATAGCTTGAAACTGCTCTCCAAAGAGTCTCCATTGAAAAGAATGGCAAATGACTCCCATTCCCACTGCACTTCTCGGGTTCACATTTTGGCCTACTGTTTCCCATGTTTTGGTGTATTTCTCAAACTGTTCTATTGCTGTGTTTTAGAAATTGTTGTAAGTCTCTTAGCCACTTATTGCTGTTCAACCTATTCTCTGTGCCATTATGAAAACTCCATTTAGTATATTTTCGCAGTCATTTAAATGGGACTAAGGAATAGAGGAATGGTAGGCTCAGTTATCATATTGAATAGATTCTCAGGATTAGTATTTAGAATATTTTACCAATAATTTTCATACATGCTTAGTTTTAAGCACAACAAGGCTAACAATATTTTATAACAGTTTACTTCTTGACTCAAGTAAGCTTGAATTGAGGTTGTTTCTGTGACTACATTGTCAGGTAGGTACTTTGTTTACTCTTTATAAAAGAAATTCATATTGATTTCATCCTCACCCACAAATAATTCTACTAACCGTTCTTTAAAAAACAATTGTAAATTATGTTATGTTTGTTGTTCTTCATGTTACAGGTTGAAATTAATAACAACATATTTTTTATCATAAAAATAAAAAACATGCATTCATACCAGTGTTTAACCTAAATTCTATGAATGTAAAATTAAGATTCTTGTTATGATTGTGCAACTAATTTCGGACTCTTATGCAAATAAGGTTTAAGAAGCTCCTCAAGCTTCTGAGGATTATACTTATGAGCCTCAGAGTATCTAAACCCTGTAGCCTTTCTCCAGAGTCAGTGGTTCCACCAAAGATTACTGAGAGGGAAAACAATGGTTCTCTGATACCCAGTTAGGTCAGTGAGCAAAATGAAAATGAAAGCTTCTCTCACTTAAGCAGCAGTAGAAGGATCCAGCAGCTATTTTAAAGCCACCACTGTACTGCAAGTCATCTCTTATGGCTGCTATCACTTGAATGTCTCATGCAAGCCTGATTCATAGACCCTTCAACCCTCACCCCTGCAGCTGCTATGCTAAATGCTGAATGTAACTAAGGCTCTCAGTTTAAGGACCATTTTCCCCAGCCCTGGAACTTGAGTTAAGTTCAGTGATACTCATCTCACCTGCCTTTTGCAATGGTTGTGGTACTTCCTTGAAGGTTTTAATCTAATTTTACAACGAACACTGAGCCTGTAAAATCTTCAGTTGGGAGCACTAGATGACTAGAAGCAAATATGGATTATCTGCATGAATTTCACTAAGATTTGCTTTGTCAATATGAGCAGAAAAATAATATAGCTGATGACTCTTGTTCACCAACAATCCATTGATCTGGACTCTGGTTGTTTCTCTACAAGGCAAAGTTAATTAACAATATCTTAGTTTTTCAGAATAAAATTAAGTCAACTGATTCTGAAATTTAGAATTTTCCACATTAAATCAATATACAAAAATAATTGATATAGATTAAAATTTATTTGATCATTATGAATTTATTAATGTCATAATTTTAATCACATTGTCTGTTTTCATATTTTCCATAATGCTGGATTGCCTCCAATATATTCTTCTTATTTGAAATAATTACTTTTTAATAATATATGAATTTCACGCAAAAATCACAGGAAAATTTGTACCAGGTATATTTATTTATATTCTTTAAATTAAAGTTGAATACCTCTAGGATCACAGTGATGTTAATTTTAATATATTGTAGATATAGGTCTTGAGTATGATAGGTTAGATCTCGATAAAAATACTACTCTAGCTTTAAAGAGAGATTAAAAATAGATAAATACAATTTGATCCACCAAAGACAGTTATAAAGCTCCAGTGTGCATGCTCATTTCATACAGCACTTGAAAAACAGTCAATTCAAACTGAGACAATTGTAAGTGCAAAAAAAAAAAATCTGGATTTTTAAAAACTTAGAAAAATGTATGTATCAATTTTTAATGGATACTATTTTAAATATATTTTGTTAAATAGAATATATTAATAAATTAAGTACACCTATTTCTTTTAACTTTTTTATATTTGCTACTAGAAAGTTTAAAATTACCTATGTGACTTGTATCATATTTTATTGGGCAGTGCTGGTCTAATGCCTTGGCAGATTGAATTTTGCCTTTAAAGTGAATGCATAGATTTGTTGGGCTGTGATTGCTTGGAATTGAAGGATATGGGTGCAAAAGAGTAGTAAAACCACAGACTCAGAGTCATTCCTCACAATTGAAATCAATATAATATTATTAAATTGTAAATATTCAGTTATTGCTTGGTCTGCAAAAGCAGCTAGTTGATGAGGTTCAGTTTTCACATTCTTGATCTCTTCCCTTTGATTTATAACACCACTAGTGTTTTCCATATGATATCAAATGACCATGGATATCTTCCTACCTCATAGCATCCAATCTAATTCTTTCTGTGTCAATGCTCAAAATTTCAATTTTTTAAAGGGTTTATTTGTGAGAATATGTTAGCTGTGTTAGATCCCCTGTAAATTGGTTTGAGAAATTACACAATAATGCCTAATTGGTTTTATTAGACTCCGACTCTCATGAGTAGCAGAAGGTTTAGGGACCATCTTAGTCTCAGAACGGTAATATATTGAACAGACAGATACATTTTATAATGTCGTTTACTTTAAAGGGAAGAGACATTAATCTTAATCCACTATGGGTACTCTCACTTGAATTGTCTGATATATTGAATACCCAGAAGCTGGTTAATAGGGAGAGATAATGGAAATTGAGAGGATAAAATCATAGGAGTAAAGCAGAGTGGCTCTTTGGGAAATAAAGTAAAACGAACCTGGATATAATATTAGAGAACTTTCCTGAAACAGCTAATAAGGAGAGCAGAAGGAGTTTCCATGCTAGGGAGGGAAAGTAAAAAGAGCCCAGAAGTTGATGGACTGGACAAGTCCTGATGGGGCAGAACCATTGACAGTTGGATGACACTGGCAAACAAAGTGAACATAAGAGTGAATAAAAAGTCAAAGACATCAGCTGTGATTGTATGACAACTCCCCATTCCCAGAAATGGCTAGAGAAACTCTTTAAAGAAAGAGAATTTCAGAAACAGCCTGAATTTCCAAAAAATTCTAGAAACTGCATGAATGTTCATCAAGTCAAGACACAGAGCTTTGGGATATTGCTAAAAATATGGCAAAATTATACCCTATCATGTTTGAGACTAGAGGGAAAATAGATAACATATTAACAAAACTTTCATTTTTATTCATCTGTCTTCACACACACACATACATTGATATTCTCTCCAGAAAATGTATTCCATTTATTTTGTGGGTGAGCCATTCTTTTCAAATTTAGGACCCACTAGAGGGCTCTCTGATCGCAATTTGGAAGGAAGACCTCCGTGAATTCGCAGTGGTGGTATTTTGTCCACAATACTTTAGGCTTCTGGCAAGTCCATTGTGTGTATGAAGAAACTTTGTATTATAAACTTCAGATTTTGAGACAATTTGTCTGGTACTGTTTAATGCCAGTGCTGAAAAATTCTCCCTAGCTAAGGAGTAATAACTGTTTCCCATAGGTTCCGGTCACTTGCCCCACTGTCCTCAGGATCCTCAGTGACCAAGCAACGCCAGTAGAGTCCCTCAGTGAAAGAACCACCTTAGGTAAGCCATGCTACTGAAATCATTCTTTGACCTAATATCTTGGTTTATTTCCTTTGATACACACATCCAGATTCTTATGTACCATTTATCCTCTCTAATCTCTGAATCAGAGACTGGGCCATGATTATTTCCCAGCTTGTGTTAGATGTTGGAGATAGAGTGGTAAAGAGAATTTTAAACATGAAATTATTAAAATGAAATAGTTATCTAACTCCCAATAGCAACTGGTATTTAATCTTTGTCTGGCAACATGGAAATTAAAAATATGGCCATTATTTTAAAGCTTGCCTTCCCTACCCCCCCCACCCAGATTGCCAAATTCTAATTTACAATACATGGCTTCAGATGATTATGTGACCCTCTTGCTATCTAGCTAACAAATGCAAACTTAGGGATATCTTTTGATACTTGACTTACTTTTTGTTCAATCAGAGTGGGTAATTTGAGACTTGAAAAATGCAAAGCAAAACAATGTTTTATGCAGTATTCACTAACTCATTCCTTTATTCAATAAGGAATTAAAAAGGGAGATGTATCGATCTGTATTTGATAGTTGTTCACAATAACCATGATATAGTAATCTTAAACTCCCTTTTCTTCAAAATCCAATTGCTCATTAAATTCTACTAATATTACTCTACTAATAGTATTCACATTTATTTCCTTTTCTAGTGATACTGCTTAGTTTCTGTCCTAATTTTTTTTCTCCTGAGCTATTGACATGTTTGGTCTAGAAAACCACTAGGATGAAATGGTAAGGAGTTTAAGACATCAAAAAAGATATTAAACTGAAAGGGGAGAACAAGTTATCTTTGATGGTAGAAATGAAGATGGGAGAAGAGTTGCAACATATTTAGGACAAAGGATTATAAAGACTAGCTGTGTGAAAGTATATTTAGGGGAAGAAAAAGTGAGTCTAGGATAGCTTTCAGATTTCTGACTTTTGTGACAGAGGTGGATGGCAGTGCTGTCACACAAATGAGAAAATATAAGAGGAAAAACATTACAGAGAAATAAATTTTAAGTTCAAATTTAGGTATGATTTGAGATGCTTATTGAATATTCAGATGTCAGTTTCCAGTCAATATTTGGATGCATGGATTTAGAGCTGAAAAAAGCTTGGGGCAGGAGGGATATAAATGAGCCCAACATGAGTAAAAGTTTAATGTGGAAGTTGTCACCTGACAGATTGAGAAGAGAGAAGGGTGATAGCCCTAGAATTTACACTCCATGAAAGCAGTGACTCTCTGTTTTGCACAGTAATCTAGCCAAGAGGAAATTGGGCACATCATAGGCATTCAATAAAAATATCTTTAATAACAGTGCCTGAGAAATGCAAATGTTTAATTCTTAAATAAAGGGAAGAGAAAAATGAAAAAGATCAAGCAACAATATTCATAGAGAACTAAGACCTGCAGAGCACATTGTTAAAAGACCTTTTAAGAACGGAGTGTCTCTTTAATAACTGAGAGATCAAAAGATATGCTTTGAAAATACCATGGATTTGTCCATCAGAAGGGCATGATGAAGTAAGGGAAAAAGTCAGAACATAATGGTGGGAAATCTGCTTTTATGTTTCCTATAGAAATTAAACCCTAAAATTTTTGGATTACAAGAATCTAGTATGAATCACCTGGTCTTAGCTCATCTTATAACAAATGTAGAGCCTAAGCCTCAGAGAGATAAGTGACTTTTCCAGAATCACGTAGTGTGCGAGTGGTAGAAGTTAGATTCTAGTCTAGCTCCTGTGAGGTTCATTCCTATGAATAAATAATCTTTTATTGGTATTTAAAAAGGAGTTGTTTAACATGAGGAATATACAAATAGAAAAAATAGATGGTGTAAGTACTTGCCTAAAATTTTCATGAAACATTTTTCTTCTATACAATTTTTCTTTTTCTTTTGGGTGCATGGTCTGGGAATCGAACGTGGGTCTTCTGCATGTAAGGCAAGCATTCTGCCACTGAATCACCCATGCACTCTCTTCTGTACAATTTTTGCATGGTCATCTGTGAAGTGCCTTTGGATTGGCTGTGATTATTCAGCTAGATGTGCACAAAAGGAAACATACAGTGAATATTGGATGGAGGGATAAAATAGTAGGCTATAGAATAATTAAAGGTATAGGTACACTGATTTTCTGAACTTTGAAATAATTATGGCTAATATTAACTTTGCAGTGCCACATACTCTTTTAAATATTTGACTGTATTAAATAAATTTTATATTCACAATAACCCTGTTAGGCACTATTATTTTACCTATTTAATAGATGAAGATAGGAAAGCCTGAGAAATTTAGTAACTTGTCCAGTAGTCTTTGGTGTTACAGAGTAAGGATTAGTAAGGATTATTACTGTGAATTATTTTTTTGCTTTGTTTTTAATTTTTTTATTGTATAATATAACATCTATGAAAAGCAAAGAAATAAAAAGCAGTAGTTTTCAAAGCACTTTTCAATAAGTAGTTGCAGGACAGATCCCAGAGTTTGTCATGGGCTACCATATGAATCTCTCAGATTTTTCGTTCTAGCTGCTCCAGAATATTGGAGGCTAGAAGGCACAAATATTTTTTATCATCACAACCAACTTTTTTTTCCTTTTTGTTTAAAATACCATATATACAAAAAAGCAATAAATTTCAAAGCACAGCACCACAATTAGTTGTAGAACATATTTCAGTGTTTGACATGGGTTACAATTCTACAATTTTGGGTTTTCACTTCTAGCTGCTCTAAGATTCTAGAGACTAAAAAAGATATCAATTTAATGATTCAGCTATCATATTCATTTGTTAAATCCTATCTTCTCTGCATAATTCCACCATCACCTTTGATCTTTCTATCCCTCTCTTTAGGGGTGTTTGGGCTATTGCCATTCTAACTTTTTCATGTTGGAAGGATCTGTCACTAATATGGGGTAGGAAGATGGAACTATCTGATGTGCTGGAGAGGCTGGGCCCTCTCGGTTTCAGGACATATCTGGTCCAGGGACCCATCTGGAGGTTGTAGGTTTCTGGAAAGATACACTAGTGCATGGAACCCTTGTGGAATCATATATTGCCTGGAATGGTCCTGGTTTGGGATGCTATGATAGGTAACAATGTCTAACCAAAGCTTGCATAAGAACAGCCTTCAGAGTAGCCTCTTGACTCTATTTGAACTCTCTCTGCCAGTGACACTTTATTAGTACTATGAATTTATAGTCTGACAATAATAACTACAAATGTTATTGTCCCCATGATTTAGATTGTTGAAATACTCTTTTAGGGCAAGGACTTTATCTTCTTGGTTTTGAAGGTAAAATGAAAATATACCTTTCATTTTCATTTTTTATAACTATACCAAAATATTAGTTTTCTGATGTTATTCATGACTTTGATAATTATTTTAATATCATCTCATGTACAGAGTTCTTACTATTTAACTTAATTCATATCAACAGAATATTTATCTATTTCCCATGTGAGAATTACACACAAGTTGACATCCTAAACAAATAAGACATTTTTAACAGGGTCTGATAGTTCCTTTGGTAATTTCATAACAGACAGGTTAGAAGAATTAAAGCATTTATTTCCAATGTTTCTGTGCTGTTTCAAAACTATTGCGTACCCCAGAACAGCCAAGTTCTTTAACCCTGACTCAGTATTGCTGGGTGGGATCTTTTTGATTAAGCTGTTTCCATAGAGATGTGACCCACCCAATTGTGCGTGGGACCTTTTGATTAGATGGTTTTCATGGAGATGTGTCTCCATCCATTCAAGGTGGGGTTGCTTAAAGGAGTCCTTTACAGGGAACCATTTTGGAAAAAGCTTTAGAGCCAACAAAAGAAAGAGTGCCCACATAGCCAGAGACCTTTGGAGATGCAGAAAGAAAACACCCCTGGGAAGCCATTTAAAGAAACCAGTAGAAAAGCTAACGATGTAGCCATGTGTCTTCCTAGCTGAAAGAGAAATCCCAAATATCATCAGTTCTTTCTTTGGACTTAAAGTATCTCTCTCTGGATGCCATAGTTTGGACATTTCTATGACCTTAAAACTTTAAACTTGTACTTTAATAAGTTCCCATTTTAAAAGTCATTTAATTTCTGATATATTGCATTCCGGCAGCTTTAGCAAACCAAAACAGTTTCCAAGTGTGATCAGCTTGCATTGTTTACAGAGAGGGGGACAGATTCAGTAATGAGACAATTCTTCTCATAAGATTTTTAGGGTAAATAACATTATATTAAAATAAATATAACTAACCAAGCATAGTCAAATTTTTATAGTATATTTGACTTTGAAAAATGTAAAATCAAGGTAAGTATAGCTATCTGTTATGCCTTGTGTAATTTTATATTTCATATATTCTAAGTATTCAAGGAAGCTGTTCTGATTAAAATAAGTCCTTTAGTTCAGTGCCCCACTAACTTTCCCTTGTATTACAGCGGCTGGAAGGCTTACTCTCCAGAGATCCTGATTCATTGAGTTCATGACTCTGCCTTTCTAAAGGACTCTCCAGTGGTACTGATGTGGCTATTTCATGGACCGCACTGTCCAAGCATTGCTGTAGTCCACATTTAAGACTATAGAGATATTGTAAAATGAAGCAAAAACAAAAATTAACCAAAAGGATCAAAAGAGCTAGATGTGTTCCAAGCCTCAATATATTTTACTTTTTATTTATTTGTTTGTTTTTTACTTTCAAAGTTGAAAATATCTTTGGAGGGAGGGATTTTATTTGTATAGTCTCTGAAAAGTAAAAGACAAGCTCCATAAGTTCAATGGTGACAAGTACACCCAATCAGTCTCTAGACAGAATCCCATCAGTCCCGTGTAATTTACCTCTGAATCTGCGTCCATTCTGGCCATCTTTTTCTCATTAGATCCGAAACACACTAATAGTGTATGCTAAAATTAGAAGCTTTAATGGAAACATAGCAAAGACAGGCCAGAGAACCAGCAATCTTAGAATTGTAATTTACATTCCAGTGGGAGCCATGTACAAAAGGACTTATTTTAATTTAATCCCCAGTTAGGGGTCCTATTTTTCAGAGCAAAAAGAAACATTGAAATTGACTCTCTATGAGCATTGCAGATTTTTAATATAGCTAGATTACAAGGTAATAACATTTTTTGCAAGTTTCTCCAAGCTTATGTTCCCACACAGGTTTAATTGCCACAAACCATTAGTTGAGAACATTTTCCTTGAGAAACATTAAACAAAAATGTGAATGGAAAGAAGCTGTTCCAAATATCTTTTCACTGTGAAACTTTCATGTAGAGTGTTTTTCTTTTGTGAAAAGAAAGAAGAGATTATGCTCTAATATAAGTTTAGAATTTCTCAAGTTGCTCACTTTTTTTAATGTATCAGTAGGAACAAACTGTCATGGAAATAAAGAGGAAAAAAGATAATTTTATACAAAGTTGGCACCCCCATCCAAAATCCTAGCTTTCTCTGAGTACCGTGAGGCGCCCTAGAAGAAGTGACAGTAACTAACTGTTGTTATTCTCGGGGTGCCTCTCTCTCCCTTGTTTGCATGTTTAACCCATGATCTCCCAACCTTAACACTATTAACATTCAGGTTAGAAAATTCTTCGTTTTACAGGGTATCTATGCATTACCGGATGTGCTAAAACACATCCCTGATCTCTATATGCCAGTTGCACTATCCCAGCCATACCCAAGCCACGTATGACAATAAAATGTTGCAAACATTGTCAAATGCACTCTGGGGACAAAATCGCTTCACCCCTATCCTGGTTGAGAAAACACTACCTTACCTCGTCTCATATTCTGTAAATTTTCTTTTCTTTAAAATCTCTTTATTCCTAGCACTGGAGAAAATTCTATTTCCTTCTAGGATCCTGACAGAAAGCAGAAAATCATTACTTGAAACTATAAGAAATATGGATTTATTGATCCATGTCAGTAATGTTACAGAAACAAATTATGATTAATTAAATCTGTATGGTAAGATTATATCAGACCATAGAAAATCTTTGTTACATTGGTGTAGGTAAGGGTCTTAATTGTTTATCTGTAGAATTTACTTAAAATAATCATTTCCTAATATAGAACTTTGTATAAATAATAACAAATGAAATCATATCAATATTCTAACATTACCAGAAAGTCAGAATTTTAGATTATATGAATTAATGTACATTATTATGAAAGGATTGGTTTTAAGAATTAGTCAACTAATCCAAAAATATATATAAATATATTGAAATTCATCATATGAAAGTCCTTAAATAATCATTATTAATATTAGGTTTTATTATAAAAAAATAAGTTTAATATTAACAATAACAATTAATATATTAAAACTATTATAAAATGGTTCATCATTAATCCTGCTCATAAAGCATTTTTAGCTCTCAGCTTTCAGAGCATATGATAACATTGTATTTTTCTGGCACTTGCAAATTAAGTGTAGCAGTTTGACTTTCTTTACCTAATCAAGTATATGCCAAGCAATTTCTTTGTCTTTTCGTCTTTGGAATGGATGCCTTCTACTTGTCTCTCATATTTGAACATAGTATAGTTAATATTGTTCAGTTTTACATATAATGATTAAAAAAGAACATATATAATTGTTAGCCATGATGATTTCTTAATTCATTAATTTCAACATATTTAATTTTTTGGCTCATTTTATAATTTCAAATGAAGAAAAGGAAAGTTACATTCTTGGGGATGAAAAGCTGTGTATAATTATAAACATCTTGGATTAGAATTAACAGCATATTAAAATCACATGGAAATATATTTAACCACTTAAATAAATGAATAACTAATACTTATATCACATAATTCTTAGTATTTTTAGAAAAGCAAACTGCTTTACAAATAAATTGTCTCTAAAATTATAAAACAATCCTTCATTTATTAGCTACTCTCGACTGTTTTAAACCTTGAGAATTATGGAAACTAAAAGTTTGCTAGTTGTAATAAAGCTGAATTCTACATATTTTAAAACCCCCTTTAAATGGTATTTCTAATATATATGTATTAGATATATATATGTATCATATATATATATATTTCTTTCTTCTTTTTCTTTCCTATGCCATGAATTTTTAGATCATTAGATATGGTAAACACCACATACTGAGTTCTCTGGATAGTAGAAATAATAAGAAAAGTAAATTGATGTTTAAAACTATTTACAATGTACCAGGAAACATGGAGGAATTTCCATATGCAAATTTATTTAATCCTCATACAACTATACTGTAGGGAATTCTTGCTGTTGTTTGTATGATTTCTCAAAGTATAGATAAGCAAACCCAATTATATTACTATATTCTTGAAATCACTACACAGGTAATTAAGCAGTTGCTCTGAAAGTCGCTTTTGTTTCATAGAAGGAAGATTGCAGTAGCAAAAACCAGTCTCTTAGAATCCCTATGCTAACTTTCAACTGAGGCAGAAGTCAGCAAGCAGAAAAGAAAAAGGGTTAGGTTCTCTTTCCTCCATAGTTTTTCAAGATCAAGGACATTTACGTGTAAATTATGTCTGGCTCCTCAATGCATTTGCATAAAATTGGAAGGGAGAATGATAACATACCTTATGTAACTATAAAATGTAACCTCCATGAAGACAGGGAATTTGTCTTGTCAAAGGTGCATCTCCAGAATATTGGCTACAGGTTAGGAAATAGCAGACATTCTACATGCTTTGCGTTGTTGAAATTGATAAAGGAATATATTAATCATATTCACATTTGGATTATTTGATGAGGATGTGAAAAGGAAGAACCAAGGAAAAGATATTTTTAAAAGTCACAAAGCACATGAAGTTATTACAGTTGTGAATTTAGCATGATAGTGTCATTATTTTTGTCTTATAAAGGTGTTTCATAGTGTTCCCATTGAGATATGCTAGATTAAAATCTTAATGTGTATTTACTGAGAGTTAATTGTGCAACCTATTTCAGATATTACTGTATTTTAATACTGTTATCATTGTGTAAAATATGAATTGAAATAACAGTGATGCCAATTTCCATGCCAGGAGAAGTTGAGTCATACTGTTGTGACTATAACCAGTCATTAGAATTCAGGAAACTAGGTTTCTAGAATATAATTTTTGTAGCCATACTTTCCTCATGTATAAATGCATATATATGTATAGTCAGTGTGTGTGTATATATATATATATATATATTAAACTTCAAAATGGATATTTGATTGATTACTATTTATCCTCTTCTGAGCCATTATTGCAGGTTTGTGAGTTTGACAGGTGGCCAAGATTAGAGATGTATCATGCATATTTTTGAAAATCAGTTATTCTGTTTCTGCTTTCACTATTGTTTCTCATGCCCCATACCCCATTGAATTCATCACAAACAAGTCCTTTAAAATAGTCTGCCACATTAGAACAGAATAGCCTGATGAGCAAAGCGCTAAGAGCAGTACCAGAAACCATTAAACCTCACACAAATGATGGCAGTAAGGTTGCCACAGCAGCAAGCTGCATTCAATTATAAATAATAACACAATTCTGAGAGCATGCCCTGGGCTTTCAGCTGATTAAATATCATAACTACTACAGGTTCCAGAACAGTGGCATGAAAGAAAGATTCCTAGATTTTACCTTGAAACTGAAACTCTATCACTTAAGTGTTAATTGGTGTTACATTGTGCAACAATGCTGTGAACTGAAAAGGCAAGACAAGGGCTCCCTGCTGTACAGTTAAAATGGTAAGCATCTGTTATCAGCCCTTTGAATTACCAGTAGTTTGTGCACCATCTCATCTAGCTGAAATAATGTAGGGGGACAGCAGGGGGTGAATGAGGTAAATCTGCAAATTAATAAATAGATCCAGTTCATGGACATCTAAATTATACTTCACTTTCACATCTTTTCTGGCTTTAAATGATTAATAAGGGAACTATTTAAATGAGATTTGGCCACATATTTTAGAGGCAATATCCTGTGGAGGTGAAGCATTTTTTTTGAATAATTAGAATACAGATGCAATACTTTGTACTGTCCACATAACATACATAAAAGTAAACAATGCTCTCTCATCGAATATTGAATTGTAATGTCAGAAATATGGGAATGGTTCTGAGCAAAAAAAGGCTAAAAACAACAGAAACAATGCATATCCTTGAAATATGAATAGCTCCTTTACAATCTCAGCGACTGCATGAGGTAGTTTGTTGTCTCAATTTACACAAAAGGAAAATGACCTTCAAATGGTTGATGCTTAAGATATATGTTAAATCACTGTAAGCCAAGAGGTACATTTCTAATTCCCAATTTTGACCTCTTTGTGCTGAACCATGCATGACATTATATAGATCTTTGTATATAATGGTCAAAATAGAGTGCAGTGGTAAAATAGGCATATGCCTTTATTTCAAGAAATCATATTTATTAGATCCATATATGTTACATTATGTGGAAGAATAAATCTCACAGTACCCCAGAGTGGTATTCCAGGGATAATATAGTAACTAAAGTATTTGTTGTAGAAACTTGAGCCAATCCAACTTTCTTACTATGAAAATATACTCTGCTGATAATCATAAGCGGTTTTAGATGTGGACAAGAAATGTTATGGGAGATACTTGATAAAGTCTTAGTTATATATGTATATCTAAACTGACCCTACACATCATGCTTTAAAAGAGCTAGTTTATAGCATTTTCTTTGTGATCATCTTGGTGTAAGATGGAGTAATATGTATCTAATTCGGTTTTCTTTCATTGAAAACGTTAGGAATATGTGTAAAGATGATAAATTCTAGAATTGTGTTGTCTAGGGTGATAGCCACTAGTTATATGCAGCTATTTAAATTTAAACTGTTTAAAATTAAATAAATTTAATATTGATTTCCTTAGTCACACTAGCCACAGTTCACATGATCTCTAGTTACAAATGGCTAGTGGCTACTAAATGTCACATTTTCTATTGTTGCAGAAATTCTATTGGACAGTGTTGTTTCTGAATATAAAGAGCTGTGTTATAAGGTGAATGATTTATACAATTGTTCATGTCAGTTGTGCCAGAAACACTGAATACACCATTGTATTAATTTTAAATATGTAATTAATGAAAGTTTGCTTTTTTATTATGATGTAGAAAACCAAAAAAGAATATTGTTCCCACTGTTACAGCAAGAAAGCATGCGATAATGCATGCAATCTCCCTTTTCTTGAGCCAGTCAGAGTGTTTAAGTCTCCAGTCGTGCAAGTCAACGGAATTTCAGGGAGAAATCCCTTCCTGCATTAATAGATTACCTTCCGCATAGAAGAGGGGATAGAGTGGAACTCCTCAAAAGTATGTAAGAAGAATACAGGGCAAATCTTAATGAATTCCAAGAGGCTGAATGTGGGTTGGTGTTACAGTTTAGAATCTCAGATGGGAGGAGATTTTGACGCCATTTAAAGGCTTTCTTTCATGGACCTACCCCAGGTGCTCATAAGAAAGATCAAGGGCAGGAAAGAACACAAGGAAAAGTTCCCTTCAGGGGTTACAGTACCAAATTCTGGAACCATTCTCTTAAAGAAACAAAAGCACTATATTTTTGTTAGAAAGAGGAGTTTACTACTGGTTGCCGGGGAGAGCTTGTAAAGGAACTTCTTTTGTGACAAGGGAATTCAGAACTAAGTGAAAGCTGATGGTGGAGTAAGAACAAAGAGAACACTCAAAACAATGACAGCAATAACAATGACAAGAACAAAACCTCCGGTACCCAGGTGCCACACTAAGTAAAAAGTAGCAGCAGCCCACAGTGGGGAAAAAATAGAAGTCTATGGTGCAACGAACTATTTACAGCCAAACTTAGCAACAACCTAATCTAAAATCAGCTCACCCGATGCCCAGATTGATTCAACCCCCAGATCAGTGGCTGAGACAAGAAGAGGGATGCCATTCCTGGGTGGAAATATTATTTTGAAAGACAATGCTGCATATTCAGTGAAAATATAAGAAAAAGTAAAAAAGGAAATACAATGATCTGTTAAGAGATAAAGCAGGTTGTCAGCAAGCTGGAAGAGTAGGAAGCCCCCAAATTCCAGCACCGCACAGAAAAAAAGCAATGTAAATGTAGCAAGACTTGTGACACTTTTACTAGCCCTTTCTCCACTACTTCTGTGGTTCAGCGTGGCGGTCTGTAAAATGGTAGCCCAAACTAGTGTAAGTCACTAGTCTCTGGTTCCAGAGGGAGAAGAGTACACCCTATTTGAGATTAGGATTAGTGTTTTTCTTCCTCAAACCATCTGGTGGTTACCTGGAAAACTGATGTAAATTGTTCTTCTCTGTCTCATGTATCTCAGAACTCCCTTAGGGTATACAAGCAGTAGGCAGAGCCACACAAATACCCTTACGAAACAATCAAACCACAGCCACCCAGGGTGAAGATTACACTTGAGAAATGCAATAGAACACTTAGGGCTTGAGAGGTGTGGAGAGTTTCTTTGGGAAAGTAAGACATTTGGAGTGTCTGTATGTGTGAAATTTAGAAAGCCATGCATATGCCAGGAAAAGCCACGTTCAGAAAAGACCTAAAGACTCTCAATTTTCACTTTAGGCTGATCTCTAGGCTCAGTGAAAACCTAATTAAGCACTGAAAGAAAGCTCCAGTGCCAAGCCAATCTATAGAGACAGAGAGATGTTTCCATGTTTGTTTGTTTGTTTGTTTATTTCTTTGGTGTGTTTTTTTTTGTTTTTTAGCTCCTGGAACACAAGCAAATTTCTGTTATAACACTACCTGAATCCTAGCTAACGGAACAGACTTCAGTGACAAACAAATAGATTACTATAGACTTCAACAGTTAAAATGAAAAAAAAAAAAGAAAGAAAACTCTCTGGGGGAAGAGGTAGAATCTAATTTCAGAGTCAACACATTAAATACTTAAATTTCCTCATCGGTAAAACAATAAGCATGCAATGGGGTGGCTTAAACCATGGGAATTCATTGGCTCAGTTTTGAGAAAAGGAAAAGTCCAAATCAAGTCATCATCAAGGTAATGGTTTCTTCCTGAAGATTGGCATTATGGAGCTGGCAGCCAGGGATCCTTGGTCCTTGGCTCTTCTGTCACATGGCCATTCACATGGCAGTCTCTCCTGGCCTTTCCCTTTTCCTCCAGCTTCTTTTGACTTTTAGGTTCTGGCTGTTGCCTCCATGACTTTCTCTTTCTCTGTGGCATTTCCTGTGAGAACTTCAGAAACAGGATTAAGACCCATCTTGAGTGAATTGGGCCATACCCAACCGAAACAACCTCATCAAAATGTACTATTTACAGTGAGTTCACATCCTAAAGAACAGATTAAGCTTAAGAACGTGTTTTTCTGGAGTATATAGCTCCAAGTAGCCACAATATTCATATGTATGCATTGCAAGAAAAAAACATAAGTTATATAAGGAGGAAATGGTGGCTCATTCAAAGAAACAAAATAAAGTGACAGAAACTTTCTCTGAGGAAATTCTAACATTGAAGTTGCTAGCCAAAAATGTTAAGTCAATTATCTCAAGTATAGTCAATGAGCTAGAGGAAAACATGGAAAAAGAATAAAGGAAATCAGGAAAATAACATATGATCAAAATCAGAATTTCAAGAGAAAGACATTTTATACAGGAACCAAAATGAAATTGTGGTGTTGAAAATTATAACAGCTGAAATGAAAACTCAACAGAGGTTATCAAAAAACAAATTTGAGCTGGCAGAAGAAAAAATCCAGAATGTGACGATAGGACAACTGAAATTATCCAGTCTGAAGAGCAAAAAGAAAAAAGAACGAAGAGAAGTGAAAAGTCTAAGGAACACAGTCAAGCATAACAACATGTGCATTGTGGGAGTCTCAGAAGTAGAAGAGAGAGGGAAAGAAGCATATTATTTGAAGAAATAATGATAGAAAATATCCAAAATTTGACAAATGGCTAAGAAAAAAACCCTGCAATTAATTGTTCTCAAAGTGCTGATTAACTATGATTCTCATTCATTGCAGGCATGAATATCAGATGGTACAACCACTTTGGAAGACCATTGGGTAATTTATTGCAAAGCTAAACATAACTTTGCAATTCAATCCAGTATATGTGTTCTTCAGTATTTACACAACTGATTTGAACATTTATGTCCACACAAAAACCTGCATGTGAACATTTTATAGCAATTTTATTTGTAATTGTCCCAAACGGGAAGCAATCAGGATTTCCTTCTGTAAGTGAATGGATAAACAAACTATGGTTCATCCATACAAAGAAACACTCTTCAGTGATAAATAGGGTTGTGTTTTCAAACCATGAACAGGAATGTAAAATTGGAATGTATATTGCAAACTGAAAGAAGCTTGTCAGAGAAGGTTACATGCTATATAATTCCATCTTTATGGCATTCTGGAAAATACAAAATTATAGAGACTCTGATAAATGTCTGACATAGTCTCAGGGAGGGTAAGAAGATTGAATAAGTGAAGCACAGGGGATTTTTAATTATATCAAACTATTTTATATGATACTGAATGATGTATAAATGATGCTTTTTGTCAAAATTGGTAAAAATTTATAACACAAAGACATTAGGACTTGCGATTTTTTAAAATTAAATAGATGGTCAGCAGATACCAGGAAAGAATTCAGATTATGTCCAATATTCTAACCATAATACAAATGTATTTAAAAGGAGCCCAAAGAAAAAAATACTGACTTACACAAAATTGGAGATGTGTGGAAACTTCAAGACTAAAACCAAGTGAATGGTACATGGTAGTGCACCCTTGAGGGTGAACTACCTCTATACATATATACTCACTTGAAAAATCTAGTAAAAGGGTAGTGAATGGTGGATTTCATGCTCTCAATGTTGAAGTGGGGGAAATCATTCATTCATTCTAGAACTGGGGCCCAAATTACACAAGATGAAGTAGGAGCATATTGCAGTGTCAGAAAGTAAGGAAGTGTACTCAAAATTAAGCAAAACCCATTGATGGGAGTAAGTCAAAGGGATACAGAAATCTCCTGTAACAGCTCTTAACACCAAAGCTAGAACAACGTAAACAACAAAATAATGATAATATTGCATTATAACCAAAAGTACAAAACTGATATATGAGTCCTTTCTAATATATATAAATGATTGCATAAATAAAGGGAGAACAAAAGACAAATTTTCTTTGCAGAAAAATTCTAGTAACTTATGTCAATATCTGGCCTTCAGCCTTGTGGAACATAACTTCCAGTGGAGCAAGTTGCCACACAGAGCATTGCGGGAGCACAGACTCATGCACAACAGAAACATTCAGCCAATGAACTGCTCTATTACTTACACGGCACAAAGAGTCCAAAGGATCAGGGAAAGAGCATGACTGGCCTACTGAGAAGGTCTATTGCTAAGGACAGGTCAGTGGATGGCAGCTTCCTATGTGTTGAAGGAGACACATTGAAGGAGAGATAAATCTATGCTGCCAAGGGTGGGGTCCTTATACAACTCAGGGTAAAGGAGCTTTCCACTTAAATTTCCTGACCTGAGAAGCGGATGAGACTGCTTGTTTACTGTTTCCAGGTTTAAGATCTGATAAGACCTTTTGTTAGACCTAACATCCTCCCAGGTTTTTGCAAAGGAAACAATCGGATACATCTTTATACAAAATAAAAGGAAATGGAGCATAGGCGAGGGTTGGGAGATGCGCTGAGCATGTCTGTGACTCTCCAGCACTCCCTACTCCTGAAGTACAGGATTCATATAATGACCATCTTCCAGTTATGGAAAGGAGGGACAGGAGGAACTTTTTCAGTGGAGAAATCTGCCACGCATTTCAGATGATCAAGTTAACATCTGTACTGATGTACTATTGAGAGTAAGTACCCTCAACAATGACATTTTTACCTCTGTGGTCTTCCTCCCCAAACCCCAAAACTTCAGTCAAATCATGAGAAAAATAACAAACTAATACCAATTGAAGGAATTCTACAAAATAACTAACCCTTAAAAACTGTTAAGTTCATGGCAAAAAAAAAAAAAAAAGGAAAGCCTCAGAAAGGTTCACAGCCAAAAGGAGCCTAAAAAGGCATGCCAACTTAGGTAATGTGGCATCCTGGCTGGGATGTTGGAACAGAAAAAAGACAGGTAAAACTTAAAGAAATCTTAATAAAATACTATTTCAAGTAATAATAATGTTACCAATATTGGTTCATTAATTGCAACAATGTAAGATGTTAATGATAAGTGAAACTGAACTGGGTTATTTGGAAATTCTGCTTACTAACTTCACAATTCTTTTGTGGATCTAAAAGTATTATAAATTAAAAAGAAAAAGTAAAATGAGCAGAAGATTTGAATAGAAATTTCACCAAAGAGAATAGGATGTCAAATAATATGAGAAAAAATGTCCATCCTTTTTAGTCCTTAGAGAAATCCAGATTGAATCCAAAAGAAATAGCATTACATACCTAATAAAATAGATAAAATTTAAAAATTAAATAAATTAGACAGCATTATATAATGGCGAGGCTATTGAACAAAAGGAACCCACATACATTGCTACTAGAGGCATAAAATGGTACAACCACTTTGGAAAAGAATTAGCCAGGTTCTTGTAAAGTTAAACATATGCTTAACATATGATGTAACCTAATAATTTCCCTCCTAGGTATTTAGTCAATGGGAATAATAACAAATTGCCATATAAAGACCTATAAATAAATGCTTATAGCAAATTTATTCATAATTGCAAAAAACTAGAAATAAACCAAATGCCCATCTGTTGGACAGATGAGTAACTTTTGCTATATCTGCCCATACAGTAGAATAGTATTCAGCAATAGAAAAAAAAGGATGATTGATACATACAACAACATGGATATAAATCAGATGAATTATGGGATGTAATATCAGTCAGACTCAGATGACTACGTACTGAATGAGTCTATTCAAATGCCTTTCTGGAAAATTACAAGTATGAAAAGAAACAGATTGGTGGTGCCTCAGGCTAGGGATGGGCAGCTGTGTGTTGATTACAAAGTTAAATGAGGGACCTTTCTGGTATGAGGGAAATGTTTTGCAACTTGATTGAAGTTGTGTTTATGTGACAGTATACCTTTGTGAAAATTCTAAAAGTTATACTCAAAAGAAGAGAGACATTTCCTATATGGCTATTAAAATATAAGGTAGGATATTTAAAAATATAATACTGACAATGTTGCCTTCTCAAAATTTCTGTGAAGGATAAGTGTGATAATTTATATAAAAGCACGTTTGATACTTTTAAAATTATTATGCAAATATAGGCATAAAAATTAATAGCAAGCTTTGGCAAATATAAGTGTGGATATTTGATTTGCTCCTGGAGCATGATGATGAAACTTTCTGAGTTTTAGTTCCCATTTCTGTACAATTATATAGTTCATGTGAGGATCAAATTTGGCAATGCCAGTATATAGCCTGGGAATCCTGGGACACAGCGATTCCAACACGTTACATATTGTTTTTGTGGCTCCTACTGCTATTTCTGCTGCTTCTAAGGCTGTCATTATTAAAATGTTTAAAACCGTTTACATCATCAGCCTCCATGGTAGGCATCAGGCTTAAATACTTTTTAAGCAGTGAAAAACTTGATTAATATGTGATGTAGAAGCTCCTTTGAGAACTTTGGGCAGCAGTGGATCAGGACTCGGTGATGGGAGTGGCAAAGACAAAACGCCTAGGGTCATTTCTGAAAAAGAATTCTAGTTTTCCCCATGTGAGTCTATATCACTTCAGGCTTACCTCCAGTCAAGCACTTAATATTCAATTTTGTAATTACTTGTCTCTGTGTTTAGACATCAAATGACGCGGAGAAGAAGGTTTTTGTTGCTTTAGATGTATCTTTTTTTTTTTTACATCTGCAGTGCAATCCCTGTGCATGCCATTTAGTAGGTGCTCAAGAAATACAAATTAAGCAAATAATAATTAATGTGTAAGATCTTTTACTTTCTACGTGGTTGTTTTAATAAATTTTGACCTTATCTCTAGATACACTACTATCCTGTGTAGGCATGGAAAAAAGATCTTTGATCTTTCTAAAAAAATAAAATTAAAAAACACAAGTTAGAACAGAACTTTATAATGCAAGAGCCAGACATCAGATTATCTATCTCTTATTCTTTACTTTTATCCTTTCTTTTAATTTTTCTTCTCATTTTATTGTTTTAAAGCTTCATAGGCTTTTGAAACTTATTTTCTCTATATATTTATATAATATTTATTTAAGTTTTTCCAAATTGTGACAACTTGTTAAAAAGTGTAAAAAAGTTTTTATTATTTTCCAAATTAACCTTTGGCAAGAAATTTCATTTTCCAGTGAACCATAATAACAGGTAGTACTTTTTTTTTTTTTTTCGGCATGGGCAGGCATCAGGAATCGAACCCAGGTCTCCAGCATGGCAGGCAAGAACTCTGCCACTGTGCCACCATTGCCTGCCCTAGGTAGTACTGTTAATTACAATGCCAGTCATAAACAATAATTAATACACTAAAATATTTTCACATTGGTAAAGTGTATTTTATTTGACATATATTAATATGCATTACATTTTACAAGGAAGTAAAAATAATTTTAAGAATTCAAAACTGTTATTCAACATATATATAGTTCTATTACCTTTAGCACGTATTGTAAGTAACCATGTATTCTAAGTATCCATAAAATACTGTATTTTTATTAATCCAATTTTAAAAATTACAAAGCAAATATCTGTTTAATGAAGAAAGTAATTCAAAATTAAAGGAAATGTATAGGGGAAAAGATTGTACCCAAACTCTTACTAAATGTGACATGCAGCTTTACAGTACATATATGGAAAGGGTAGGAGAGAGAGTGTGTGAACGTGACAGAAAGACAGTGACAGAGACAGAGAGAGATCACATGAGTGAATGGGAATGCATTTGTGAAAAATGTAGACCACCCAAAAAGAGGCAATAAGAAAATGCTGTCATTAAATGAGGAAAATCAAAACCTTTGTGCCAAATCACATTGAGAACTTCCCAAACACCTGGAAACTTTACCTCCAGTTCACTACATATCAGCTTGTTGCCATTTTTTAGCTGCTACTTTACATTATAATGACATGGTAAGGAAGAGACAAAAATGTTGTTTCCCTGCTGATGGTGTAATCAATAAACACCTGTTTTCTGCTGGGAAAACTGCAGCAGTAGATATGGTGGCTTTTTAACCTGCAAGATGGTGACAAAGTAGCATACTGAAAACACATGAATTTGACAAACTTTCACATACTGTTTGCAAATTGAACACAAGCAGTGGGATGCTGGCATATGTGACTATTTCCATGATGACAAATTATGAAGCCTCAGAAAAAAGTTAGAATCATTCATGAACAAGAAGAGGAAATCAAGTTTTGAGACAAAGCAATAGGTTATATACTTCATGTTTGCTAAAATCTCTAAATATATTTCATTTTAATGTGAATGTTTCTTCTAAAAGCAAAGAGGTTAAGTCAATAATATCCATAAAAGGGGGAAGGATAGAGATTATATTAGAGTTTTCCTGAATTATATTTATTAATGTATTTCAGATCAAAAAAGGCTTTCATGTTTTAGGTAATTGTTTCAAATTTCTTTCAAATAATTTAAGTAATGCATATGTAAAGGTAAGCTATGTCCAAATGTACATATACCATCAGTTATTTTTCTTTCAAATTGGAGTGTATTATTCATTCCATTGATGAATTTCAAGCAAAATTGAGAAAACTGGTCACATGATCAGCTTGCTTTCTTCATTAGAACAACCAAAAGTAACACAGCCAGGACACTGAGTTTTTTATCAATCATACTTTGTCATCTGTTGAGTGCGCTTTTAGAGAATGTTATTTTACATTTATGGTGGAAGGAAATGCAATAGCATTGAGACAATCCAAAAATTACTATTTCTATGGCATTTGTAAACATTCCTCTTCATTAATGATATCAAATAAAAATTAAAGTCCTTCTATATGTGTCAGTACATTTATTGATTTATAAGCCGAGTATTTTTCTTTATATGTTATTACATAAAAATAAAGTCTGTTTGTCTTCTTCCAGATCTAGTTAAGAAATGTTGATCTAATGATAAAATCTCCAGCCAAAATGATTGCATTTTGAAACATAATTGTATTTTACCTGGGAATCACCTAGATATTATGATTCTCAATCATATTTTTTTCTGATAAAATAGCAGGGATATTCTAGCTACTCTATTCCCTCATTTAGGTGGTAGATAGCATTAAAATAAGAAGCTTAGTTTACATAATGCTGTTTTCACTCAATATTAATAAATAAAGTGGTTTAGAATGTGATGCTAAAGATTCCAAAATTGTAATTGCACTTGGTTCTATTCACAGCAGGAGGAGATTGTAAATGATATTGTATTAAAGATGGGGAAAACATAATCCAACACCCAGTACAGAACATGGAAGATTCCAAACATTTCACCTGCTCAGACAGCAGATAGATCCCTCTATCATTTATAATTTATAATCTGTATTTACTGAGGGACAAATTTATTGTACTTTTTAATTGTCTACCATCCCTTAGGTCTAAATTCCAAGTGTATGTCCTTTGAAACCTTTGCTGAATCTCTATTTTGTTCAAGTATTTTGCTCTTATTTGAAATTATTGTAGCATATTTATTTGCTTTGTTTGTTGTGTTTGTTGTGTTTCTTGTCTGCTTCCCTAAAATAGAAGAGAAAATTCTTTAAATGAAGCATCATTAGTGCCATATTCGTTGCTGTTCCCAAGATGCCAAGGACAGTGCATGACATACATTGCATACTTAATTAACACCGAAGGTCACTAGAATGAAAGAATTATTAAATGAGCAAATTAATTATCTAAAGTAATATAAGTAAGTATCTAGGGACTTGAATCTTGTTGTCTATACTATGTAACTTCTATTTGGTCTGCTTTGTGGTAATTCTATGACTCTGTCAATGATAAGGATACTTTTAAAAGCCAAGTTATATCTCCCCTAAGAAAATCCAGCCAATATTGCTGAAAAGACAGATATTTATCGTTTTTACTTCTTCTTCTCACTAAGCTTTATTCATAAACACAGAATAAGTCCATAATTTTAGATGTGTAAATTTGTCTAGTTATAATTGTATTTGCTCTCTTTGGATAGAAAAGATACCAATACTGTGGTGGTATTGCCACTTTAGCAGCAATGGTAGTGGAATATAACATGGGAGTTATCAATTCTTAATTTAATATAGCAGAAAATCTCATAAGCAAAATTACTCTTGCAAATCCTTTATGAATCAATGATGCACTTCTATATACCATCGCAAAATAAATATAACTCAGCTAACTTTATTTCCAGTTTGAAGGAGATTGATATTTCTTCAATGATGATGGAGTTGGCTGGTACTTAAGGGCTATTGGCTTAAAAATATGAGTTTTAAACATAAGAATTGCACTTAACATTTTGTGGTATTTACACTTTCAGACTACTAAAAGGCATATAAACAGCCTATGCTCACTCTGGGCAAATGCTCAATAACTGAAAAAGTGTGGATTAATGCCTTCACAAATAAACTTACTGTCTCATTCTCAGGAGTCGAATTCAACTCCACTATGATGCATCAAGGTCCCTTTATGTCCATCCCAAAAGGGGAGAATAGGAGACAATCATCTGTTCTTGCCTTAAGTTCAGATAAATAATCATAAACAAGTTGACTTCATTCCATTGATATTTGAGGTGACTTCGAATTGTTATAGTCCCTGTGGCAGGTTAGAGAAATGCATGCCAGAAAAAAATCTTCTTAAACTTAATTTATTCTTATATGTGTACAATTCGTTGTAAGTACATTTTGATGAGGTTACTTCTTTTAAAGAATGCTTAGATCAATGAGAATGGGTCTGAATCCTATTACTGTAGTCCTTTAAAAGGGAATGAAATTCAGAGAGAGAGAGCCACAGGAAGCAAGAAGTTGAACGTTAACAAAATACAGAAGAGAAGGGAGAGAGCAGAAAATGCTATTATGTGCCTTGCCATGTGACAAGCAAAGGACCAGAGGTCATGAACAGCCAGCCCCAGAATGCCAGAGTCTTTAGAAAGAAAGCATCAACTTGGTGATGCCATTATTTGGACTTACTCCAGCCTCACACCATGAGTGGATAAATTCTCATAGTTTCACCTGCTCCATTTCATGGTATTTGCTTGAACAGTGCAGGAAATTAAAATGGTCCCTAACGCTTACTGTTTGAGACTTATTTTTATGTGAAAAATTTTACAATAAATATTGGCAAACTGAAGCCTATAAAAAGTAGGCTAGCACCAATATTGCTAATTCTTGGAACTATATTTGATAAGAAATCCTAAAGAAAATGAACACACGTATTCTGGGATAACCAATTGAAGGAATAAGAATAATTTTCTAAAGGCTCTACATCCTCTCACTGGATGATTATCAATGAACTTGTTGGAGAAAATTCTATTATTCATGTCAGTACAGTTCAGCCAACATTTATTGTTTTGCAGGCACCTGGTTATTCTCTGGACTTGGAGTCCCAACACTTAAGATCCTCAGGTTCAAGAATTGTTCAAATAACATGGCATGTATTAGTTAAACCATAATATCATCCTACAAAGTAGTAAGATAAATCTTTGTCTTAGAGTAGATATTTATGTGTGCACTATTCCAAACCACATCTTTCTTTTTTTTTTCAGTTTCCT
The DNA here is from genome assembly GCA_004026745.1 of Myrmecophaga tridactyla. Classification (NCBI taxonomy): domain Eukaryota; kingdom Metazoa; phylum Chordata; class Mammalia; order Pilosa; family Myrmecophagidae; genus Myrmecophaga; species Myrmecophaga tridactyla. The sequence goes on from PVIY010000048.1 coordinate 237,184, forward strand.
CATTTGAGAAACATAGCTAGGACGGTCATATCAATCTGATTCCTAACCATTTGGGTAAAATTTTCATCTTTCAGATTATATTTTGAAAAACTGAAAACCCTAAAAATATTGAAATTCTAAGTAATAACAGATTAATCTTTTTCTAATAATTAAAAAGAATAGAAGTTGAAGACTTTTATTGATTTTTATATTTATTGTAACTATACAAGATAGATTAAGGAATTAAAGAAGATAATTTGCCTTTGTTTTAAATTAATTTGCCACTATTTATTTAAGTCTGAGCCACCTCTAAAAACAAATGAATAAAATTTAAGTGGCCCCTGCTTGGAAAAGGATATGGACTTACACTTGCTGAATACAGTCATCTTGACTTTTGTAGCATTTATTTACTGCAATTAATACATGACAAGACTTGTTTTATTTAAAGCACTCAAAAACTTACAAATATGTTTTCCTTACAAACAATATGTAATCCATCATATTTTAGCTGCATTTGGAGAAGTTTGGACTAATAAATGAAATAAAATTGTGTACCACACCAATGTAAAAGATAATATAATTCGTAATATCATAGTTGTTTAATCTATAATAAATATTAATTCAATGAGCACTTGGCAGTTTTTATTATTGTTTGCTTATATTATATGTCAAGCAGTTTTAGTAAATATTTTCAAAAACTTACATTTGGAAAACATTGTTTTAGGAAATATAAACTATGCCATGATTGGAAGGTTTCTCTTTCTCTCCTTAAATAGGTATATGCATATATAATTACACTAATTTTATTCTCAATGTTGTTTCTAAGGTGAATCTTACAAAAAAATCATGATCTTGCAGGAATTTAAATTTTTATCATTCTTTGGATTAACATTATTATTAACAGCGTAGTTTATTGTGGTGAGAAACCTAAGGCATCTCACACATTTGAAATAAGTACCATGTCCTATAATAGGGACTTAGTTGGCTTTATTTGATTATTTATTTAAATAACCTTCCCCCCAAAAAAATAATTAAGGCAGCTATCAAAATGCATGTAATACAGCAATATAAAATAAATGATAAATACGCAAGGAAAAAAATAGAAAAATAAAGGTACAAGACTGTATGCCATGGGACAGGCCACGGTGGCTCAGCAGGCAGAGATCTTGCCTGCCTGGGTTTGATTCCCAGCACCTGCCCATTTAAAAAAAAAAAAAAAAGGGAGAAAACAAACAAACAAAAAACTAATATGCCATGGAGTCTCTACATAGTTGCTGCAAACAGACTAGTATTTTCCCTCTAATGATTACAGTAGATCATTAGAGGAAACTTAACTAATCATTCCAACATCAGTGATTACAAAGTATTAACAGATCAGTACTAAGTAAAAACTTAAGTAATCTAGGGTGGGCAATCATGGCTCAGTGGCAGAGTTCTCACCTGCCATGCAAGAGACCTAGGTTCGATTCTTAGTGTCTGCCCATGTAAAAAAAAATAAAACTTAAGTAATCTAGAAAATGGATGAAGATTTTTTATATGTACTTACAAAGGGAATTATTCACTATCTTCAATAAGAGTAAATTCAATCACAAATTTATAAGGAAGGTTATATATGTGCTCCTCAAAATCTTATTTATCTCTGCATGTTCTCCAATTTGAGAATAAACATAGTGTGGAAAGCTGCAGCAATAGAAATACTATTTTAAGCAATTATGAGTTTTCAAGTTTTGGAAGCTGAGCAAATTATATGTAATTATTTCTAATATATTCCTATATACCCATACCTAACTCACTTCCCTGAATGTAAGATCCTAAAGATGATATGCTCACATAGATAACAAAGAAAAGCCAACTAACACATTGACGCAAACATCAATCATGTCTTTATGCAGTAAAATTGGTGGAAGTCTTATTTTTTTCTAAGCTTATAAGGACTAATTAGCATCTGATCAAGTAAATGCAAGAATTTCTCTGTCTCTACATCAATTGCTCAGTAATATATCACTAGTATATAAGGAATAACTGATCAAATGCTCATACTCCAAATATAAGTGAAAGAGGCCAGAGAGACAGAAATCAAAAGAAATTGTTAGTTCCTAGATGTTTCTGGGTCAGTAAATTAAGTATTTTCTTTAGTGCTTTAAAGGAAGAGGAGATAATGTTTGAAGAATGACCAATGACTATGAGTGACAGGTGGGTTAGCCAAGACTCCTTCCCCATGATGTGACTAGCCCTTAATGGATATTTCCACACAGCAGTTCCATAATTAATCCTACACCTGCCCTCCAGCAGCTGCATCCTCCCTCCAGTAGCTACAGTCCTCCATGACCTCAGAGTTGTTTAACTTTTTACCCTGCCCAGACTCTCAGGTGTAAAGATCCTCTAATTGCTCTCTCTGGTAGGCTGAAGTCTGATTTCAGACCCCCATCATGCCAATGCCTGAATAAATTCCTTCACCTGTGCTCAATTTGCCTCAGCACCTTCTTTAAATACAATTTTATTGCCAAAACCTGGGAAGGCTTCATTGAGACAAACTGATCCGTGGGGAGCCTCCACCTCACCATTGCCAACCAGACAACACCAGATACTGTTTTCATGGCCAGGTGAGTCTTCAGACCTTTCCAGAAGCCTGTTCAGTGGGGAACTGCCCCCTAGCCATTTCATTACTGAAGGGAAATTGTCCCCTTCCAGTCCAAAAATCCTAGTGCTAGGTCTTTGAACCTCTCTGGCAGTCGGGAACTGTCCCCTAGCCTTGATTCCCCCAGCTCTGGGGACATCTGGTCCCTGGATCAGTCACCTACTTTCCCCAGGTTGAGGACAAGAGAGATGGAAACGCTTGTCTTGTCAACCTCCACCCTCTGTCTGAGTTTCCTAGACTCGCCCATTTCAGGTGAGCCTTGGTCCCTCTCCAGAGGATCCAGCCACCTCTTCAAGCCTATTTCTTTCTTTTCTCTCCACGCCTCAGGTCTCAAAGACTCATCCCTCCATCCGCCATGGGCAACACTTATTCCGTCCCCCAAAAACACTCCCCTTTAGGATACCTCCTCCGTAATCTTAAAACTCTATTCAGGGGGTGCTATTCGACCAAAAACACAAATCTTTTGTTTTTTTACCCTATGTCAATTTGGCCACAGTGTAATTTAAACAACAGCCACTGCCTAAACATGGTACTTTTGACATTTACGTCCTCCAAGACCTCGAGGACTTTATACAGAGGAAGGATGAATGGTCTAAGGTTCTTTACATTCAGGCTTTTTCTTTTTCCTCTGTAACTGTCCTTCCCTCTGACAATTCTGTACCACTTACCAAATTTTTCTCCTCTGTGAATCCCCTCCCCTCACCTCCCCTTTTGTCTAGAAATCAGAAAAAATTCTCTGCAGAAAAGTCCTCCACAGAAAAACCCTCTATGGAATCTCCTACGCATTTCCACCCTCCCTCCCCTCTATGCTCCTCAAACTTCCTTGGAGCACATCCCTCCTTCTTCCCAGCCCTCCTCACGAACACCCCCTCCCTTGCCCTTCTCACTGCCAGCTACCTGCTCCCTTACGCAATTCCCCACCTCTAATGGCGCCTCCTGTCCCTCTCCAGCTCCTGTCCTCCCCACTGGGAAGTAGCGGGGATTGAGGGAATTGTTTGCGTCCATGTCCCCTTCTCTCACTGTCATTGGGGCCAAATCAAGGACCACTATGGTCCTTTTCCATCAATCCTGACCAATTTATCAAGGAATTTCAACATGTATCCAACTCTTACAAAGTTACCTATCAGATGTCTGCCATTCCTCCTCTACCAGCCCAGAAGAGAAAGACCGTATTTGGGTTGCAGCCACAGTTTTTGCTGACACCCTTCATGCCAAAAACCCTAATCATCTTCCAGCCAGAGCCCACTGCTGCCCCTACAACAGCCCCTAACTGGAATTACCAACCTAACTCACCTGACGTCACTCAAATGACTCATTTCCTAGCCTGCATTATTGAGGGTATGAAAAAAAAACTGCCCTTAAGACAGTAAATTATGATAAAATACAAGAAATCACTAAAAACCCAGTGAAAACCCCACTGCTTTCATGAGTAGGCTCACTGAAGCCCTCCTCAAATATATTAATTTAGACCCTGACTCAGAGGTAGGAAAATTTAAACTTACATATCTATTTCATGTTCTAATCCTCCCAGACATTAGGAAAAATCTTCGATGACTCGAGGATGGGCCACAACCCCCTCAAAAGGACCGCATTAAGGTAGCCTTCAGGGTCTTTAGCAATAGTGATGAGGAAAATGAGCAACAAAAACTCAAATGAGATCAGGTTAAGCATACCTTACTTGCAGCTGCTATAAAGACAGCCAAAAAGGAACCGCCGTTGCCTCCAGCCATCTTCTGCCAGGACCCTGCTTCAAGTGCTGCAAAGAGGGACACTGGGCAAAAGCCAGCCCCAGTCCCAGGGCTCTGCTGGGAACTTGTCTGGCATGTAGAGTCAAGGGGCATTAGAAGTCAGTCTGCCCTCAGGCCTCCAGCCAGAGTTCAAGCTTGGAATATCTGCAAGCGACCAAAACTCAGCAGGGCACTAGCCCTGAGCCAGGATCATCCCTCCCAGAGCTGTTGGGATTAGCCACTGGAGATTGATGCTGCCCAGGGTCAGAAGCCTCCTTCATACCCATAAACACAGCTGAACCCAGGGCCACAGTAGCAGTTGCAGGTAGGCCGATCTCTTTCCTTTTAGATATGGGTTACCTATTCAGTCTTATGGGAACATACGAGACATTTAGTCCCTTTCTCTATTTTTATTGTGGTGGTTGATGGCTTAGTCTCTAAACCCTTCACAACCCAGCTACTTCCATGCACCATAAAAACAATGAGCTTCATCCATGCCTTTCTAGTAATTACCACTATGTCCTACCCAACTGTTAGGACTGGACACATGAACAAACGGCTCCTACTGCCTTGTAAAAGACTTCAGGTCTATTAATGAAGTGACCATACCCACCACCCCAATAGTCCCCAGCCCATATAGTCTCTTCTCCTTTGTTCCCCCCAAAACCTTCCACTTTACCATCTTAGACCTCAAGGATGCATTCTTTGCAATCCCACTACATCAGACCTCCCAAGACCTATTTGCCTTCACCTGGACAAGTTCTGCCTCCCAAACCTCCCAACAACTTACTTGGACAGTACTCCCCCTAGGCTTTCGAGAGAGCCCTCATATCTTTGGCCAAGCACTTGCCAAAGATCTCTCCACCCTAATCCTGTACCCCTCTACCCTTATACAATATATTGATGACCTTCTCTTATATGGCCCATCCCTAAATCTCTCCATTTCCCATACCATCACCCTACTCAATTTTCTTACAGATAAAGTCTATTGGGTGCCCCCCAACAAAGATCAGTTACCAACACTTGGCATAACCTGGAAATTACACACTCCCTACAGACCCCAGTCATCAGGAAAGGTAAAACGAATAAATAGCCTAATTAAAATCCGCATTTCAAAACCCATGCTTCAAACCCCCCAAATATAGATAGAACTATTACCCTTTGCTCTTCTGCAACTTCTTTCTATACACCACAAACCATACCTTCTAAGTCCCTTTGAATTAATGTATGGGTGTCCATATATGCTAGGAAACATCCTCACATCTCCCTCACCCATAGGATTCTATATACCCACCTTAACTCAAACTCAATAGGCTTTAGGGGATATAGCTAATAATTCTCTAGCTCAACATTGCTCAGATGTCCCATCAATTAAAGTTCACCCAGGGGACTGGGTCTATGTAAAATCTCTTAACCCTACACCTTTAACACCCATTTGGACAGAACCATACCTAGATCTCCTCCCAAACCCCACTACAGCATAACTATCTAACTTCTCATCTTGGATACTTTTTTTGAAGGTTAAAACCTGCCCCAACTCCAGAGAAAAGCAACCAACAACTAGGCTCACTGACATACAATCAACAAAATTCTCAACTATCACCTAGCTACACCTCTGAAAACAAATTACGAATCCAGAAACTTCCAGCACAGTACTAACTTTAACTCAAGAACATGTCAAAAGTGTAATGAAACTGTGGGGAATATTGATACTAGCCCTTATAGAATGAAATGGATACCCTAGATGCCAGAATGAAGGAAAACGAAGTTTAACTCCACCCCCTAACAGCAGAAAGTAGCCAGAATGAACAATTTCACCCCCTTTCCTCGCACTTCCACCCTGACCTGGCCCAATAGTCACTCCCTGCCCATTTTTTTCTTATTTTTATGCAAATAACCAAAGACTAGAATGTTAGGCAAGACCCCTTCCCCCATGATGTGACTAGCCCTTAACAGATACTCCCACAGAGCAGTTCCATAAGCGATCCTACACCCTCCCTCCAACAGCTGCATCAGCTCTCCTACAGCTATAGCCCTGCATGACTGCAGTGGTGTTTAACTTTTCACCTTGCCCAGACTCTCAGGTACAGAGATTGCTCACCCTGGTGGGCTGAAGTCTGACTTTAGACACCCACCTTACCAGGGCCTGAATAAATTCCTTCACATGAGATCATTTGCCTCTGAGACTTCTTTAAATCAAGCAAGATGTAAATAAAGAGGTAGAAGAAAACCATACCCATCACTCTGCCTCATTTGATAGTTATTACATTGATGTTGACCCATGATGCTCCTTCTTGGGGATGAGTAATTAAAACCTAGAAAAAGAACTGAAACTAAAAGGAAGACTCCGAAGATAATATATTTTTGCATCCCCCTTTTATCCACCCATCTCTTCTACTTCCTCTCCTATTTCCTCTCCCTCTCTCTTTCTCTCGCAAACTCATATACACAGACATAGGCATATACACATGCATATGCATATTTGTAACCACACACATTTGCAGACACAACATCTTTTTCCTGATGTAAATACTAGAAAGGAGGAAGAAGTACCTGAATAAAACAAAGGCAGCCATGCATGAGTAAGAGCCAGGAAGAAAGAAGAGAAAAGGTTTGAATGTGATTTAGAATAAAAAGGTTAGAAATTTGGCTAACCTTTTCCTGTGAAACATCCAGTTTTCTGATTGCAGGAAATTGCAGATTATTTAGTAGTTAATTTTCAATATATAAACGAGCAGATGATGTCTTTTTATCTTCAGTTTCCTTTCCTTCTTGCTAAAACAGGATGAGGGGTGGGAAAGAACTGAGAGACTCAATGAACAATGTATAAAGGAAGCCCCAAAATATTAATACTGCATGAAGACTATCAAGAGAAAATTTTTGCTACAGCACATATAACAGGGTAGAGTTTATACTGTACAATAACTGCATAAGATGGAAGCATGGTAGATGGTGCTGGGAAAGTCATATAAGCACTCAAGAACCATCCCCAGCCCTCACCTACTGCCCTCTTTTGTTTGTGTGCAGATGTATCAATACATTTCCATTCTGCATCTTGGGAGAAATTAAGTCTAATGGAATGGCCTGACTCTCCCTTGAACACCAAGTTTGGGACAAGCATACCTAGCTGTTTATCAGGATGAGAACTCTGAACAAAGGTTGCTTGATATATGCTTTTTGCTCAGCAGCAGGGCCCTTCCCCCTGGGGTATATAATTACCCCTGCCTTGGGCAATAAGGCATAGGCTATCTTCCATATGAAGCAGTGTTTGCAACCATCCCCTGACTATGTCCTGACCATGCCCTGACTGAGCAGTTGCCCTTCCCAGGAGACTGGCCATGATGAGATCTCTATCTCTGCTCTCTTGGACCACTTTGTGCTATGTAAATAAATAAAGCTATTTTTAAGAATCTGTTATGCCTGTGTCTGTGTTCCCACAACATACCATTTAGCAACTCACTCCACAGATGAATTTTTTAATATATTAATCAATAATACCTTCTGGAATGTTGAGTTTTTCTAACTAAAAGAAGGAAATCCTTAAGAAATTTTTAATGCTATAATGTTTTGTATTAAATATATAATTATACATATGTATTCCTTAAGAACATATGTACACACTAAATTTGACTCAATATTTTTGTATCTTTTGGTCTGTCTTCTCTCCTAATCTATATCACAAAAGCTTTCAGCTACCTTATCAGAAGGATGATCTTCAGCTGAAAAATCTAAATCTAATTTACCCAAGTTGTAAAAGACCTAAGAGTATCACGTCATACTAAATTCCCAATATTCACAGGCTTGTCATTTATTTTGATGGAAATGCATTTCTTAGCCAGTATAAAATTGAATCTTCAGCTTATTCTTTCTTGTGCCATTAAAAGCAAACAAAGGAAACAAACATATCTTCCTATTTAGATATTCTATTCATTTATTCATTCCTCAAATGTATATTAACTGAGCATGAATTTTGTGCCAGCTTCATTTCTTCACTAACTGCATTGTATTCCTTGCGTACTAGCTAAGCTCACAGAAACAAAGTGGGCACCATGTTTCTCTATTTCTCTAAAAGCAAGCTGGATTATTACTATTAACTAATGAGTGCTAGTTTTATTACTGTTATGATTTCTTCATTTCCCACTTTCTAACTCAGAGAATTTTTGAGGTTACATTTATCTCCCATTATGTATTGTGTAGAATATGGATAAATAAAATTCAGTTTTGGTTATGGATTACAGTTAAGAGGACTTACAGACACAACTGATGGCAAGGACTACCCAGAACCTAAATATAAATCTTTGGGCTTTCCAGAATAATTGGATAGGATCTTGGGTTTATCATCATTTGGAAGGGATGAGTGTGGTTCCACAACCTTCTCACAAATAAGACTCCAATTTTATGGTAGCTAAAAAATAATAATTTATAACTTCCTTTACAGTAAGGGTGACTTGGGTTGTTAAAAATGGATTGTCAAATTTGGAAGATGTGTCTTTTTTCTTTTCATAGCATCCTTCTCTCCACGTGAAATATTAATTAGATATTGAAGATGGCAACAATTCACTAGGGAAAGCAGAGAAAGAAAATTTAAATCATACAAATGAACAAAAGAGGAAGATTCTGGTCCCTGACATACATGGAGTTTCCCATGACATCCTTCACTTCTACCTCTAGAGTATTTTTAGTTAAAAAAAAAAATAAATCAGTATTTTGAAAAACCCACTGTTATTTTGGATTCTTTGAGCTCATGTATCCTAAATGATAGAGCATCATCGAGGCAGCAGTACCAAAGAAGACAGTTTGTGCTTAAAAAAGAAAAAAAGTAAAAAAAAAAAGAAAATGAGGGGAAGTTAGGAAATTTATTTTTAAAAGGACAAATATATCTATTTATAATTATATGAATGCCCTTAACGTAGTTGAATTAATTTTTATGCATAAATGATAAATAATTGATTAAAACACATTACCTACATTTTCAGATTCCTTAACAAATGTTGTATTTTCTGGCTTTTATTAAAAAACTGGCAAAATTACTTTGGATTACAGTGATAAAAAATGTGGAAGATAAAAAATAGTGAAACGCAAAAGGGCGAATAAGACAACAATTTTTTTACAATAGAAGAATTTAACATTTTTGGTTAATATAGACTATGGCACAAAAAAAATCTATTCAAAACAAACAATAAAAATAAAATAAGGCAAAAAGAAGAAAAAAGAAAAAAGAAAAAGAATCTATTCCAATCTACCTGTGTATGTAAATATTACCAATAGGTATCATATATATATTTTATCTATGAAGTTTTAAGTAATTTTCCATCCACATAGAACACTGAAAAGATTGTTGGAGTTTTTGCTGTAAAATATTTATAACTGTAGTGTTCCTGTAGGATTATTTCCTGTTCTTTATCAAAAGGGAATTCAATTTTGATGGGTATTGATATCTTCATTTTGGCATCAAATTAAAAATAATATAATGTGGTTATTACTGCTAGCAACAGTAATATAATAATTTAAGTAATTATTCAATATTTCATAACTTCTTTCTGTTTGCCATTTTAGTCTTTTAAAAAACTTTATAATAGGAATTATTATTTTGATTAATTATTTAATTGTATTAATTGGCTTTGAGAAAGATATTAGTACTTTCTCAGAGTCACAAATTTATAAAATCTGAGTGGAGGTTCCATTTTTTGTCTCAAAACCTGATCTCATTCTATTATGTTATAATACAAACATTTATTTACTAATTTATGTTATCAAGGATAATATAATTTGTTTTGGAGATATTGTGAATGAGGAAGAATGCTTGATCAGTCTTAATGTCCTGCTTCTTTTTATATCACTTATTTATTTGTTTATTTAATTTATACACACTAAATTTCACTATTTTGGGTGTGTTGTCATATGAGTTTTGACAAATGCATAGAGGCGTGTATCTAAGAAAACAATCAAGTTCCATTACCCCAAGAAATTCCCTAATGAGGTCATTTTATAATAAATCTATCTCCAATGCCCCAACCACAAGAAGGCACTGAATTCATTCTGTTACCACAGTTTTACCTTTCACGGAAAATATTTTAAATCAAATCATTCAATGTGTAGCCTTATTAGGCTGACTACTTTCACTTATATCCCATGGGAAATTCATCTATGCTATTATATGAATTAACAGGTTTTTCCATATTATTGTTAAGCATTATCCCATTAAATGTATATACCACATTCTGTTACTCATTCTCTAAATGAAAGACATGTTTTATAGTTTCTGGCAATAATAAATAAAGGTTTTGACTATTATAAGTAAAGCACCATAAAGATTTATACATATTTTAGTAGGAAAAAAAACACTTCTCATTTTTTTGTGTCATATTATAGGTATCGGTTCAGCTTTATAAGAAATTGCCAAATTGTTTTCCAAGTGGCCAAACCATTTTGCATTCCAATTAGCAATGAATGAGGATTCCAGTATCTCTGCACCATGTCAGCCCATGTTGTTGTCAGTTTTTAAAAATTCTACTTGCTTTTTAAAACCATTCTCTAGTGCAAATAATGCAATCTGACATAGGGATTTAATTTCCTTCTTCAAAGCATATCTTTGGATCAGAGATCTGGTGAGTGAACTTGAGCTTTTTCCTTAAAAAGTATAATATTTATCCTTATAATGTGTGAAAATATCATATTAAGCATGTTTAGTTTATTTGCTAAACTTTTTAAAATTATATGATCACTTTACCTTTCAAGTTTTCCATTTTCTTGCTTTCAGTCATTATACAAGCCTCCCCAAAATGCAGGCCTTATACAAATGCTACTATTTGCATACCAACTGTTATACATACAAACTGGCATTTGCCCTTTACATACAGTAATTCAAAGTCTATCATAAAGAGCATAGGTAAAAAATAAATGTAGTGACATATTGCTACACTAATCCCGGTAAGCCAAATTATTTGTACATACGTATAAATGCAAACATATATATATATACACACATTCTTTCATTTTTATGTTTATGATTTTAATAATCATGATGAATTTTTCCAAAGTTTTTTTAATGATTTCTATCTAATAATAGTGAAAAAATCCTACGAATTAAGAAAGAATAAAAAGATTACAAAAATACAAATTTCATTAAAAGCTATTTGTATATATGCATATTAGATCATGATACGTATACAACATACTATGTATATTATTTAGATCATATTCTACAAACAATTCACCAATATTGGTATTTAAAACAGGATATGGATTGACTAATTTTATGTCAAAATTTAATGGCAATTATCCACCAGGTGGCAGAATTTTTGTGCTTTTTTTAACTCAACATATTTACGTTGATTAATAATGAAATAGAATTTAACCCAATTTTATTTGCTGAAGGATTTAAAAAAATAATCAATAATTTTATAGTAATTAAATTACATATAAATATAATATGAATCTGTGAGGGTACATATGCTGAAACACAATAATGTGGGTATTTTAAAGATAGGTATGTTTAAAATCACTGATAAATTTTATGACTCACTGACAGTTTCATAGTTACGTTACTAGAAGAGTATTCACATCTCATGTTTCAGCACTCAGAGAATTACTGATGAAAAATAAAATAATTACTTAAATTTTTATGATGCAATACAGGATTATTTTCTATAGATATGAAAATGGAGCACTTCATTTTACTTACTGTACAAGTAAAACAATTACTTGTTCAGGTTTGCTGAATGACCTTCAAATATTTGTTTTAAGATAGCATTTCACAAAGGTATATAAATATTTATAAGTAAGAAAAAATTACTTGGTACAACACTGTTATGCTGTGAGTTTCTTATAAATAAGCCCACAGCATTATTTAATAACATTATTTTACTTTATATATAATTGCTTTAATTTACTTTAATTTCATCAACAAATTATTTGCGGTTGGCTCCCAACTTCTAAAAGAATCTTACTTTTTTCTCGACTCCTTCCCAAATTCCTGTACAGCATCCTAGGATTACACAGAAAACCAGAATTCTGCACCAAACTGTTAGGGTTTCTCTACTTTTATATTCATCTACAATTAATCTCCATCTAAGGTACTTTTACCTGCTGGGATTCCTGCACCAGTTTTTCACTTAGGTTGGCATACTATTTAAAAATTCACTTCTTAATTTCCTCTATTGCTCTTAGGATTTTAGTGATAAAAAAAAGAAAAGAAAAGAAAATCAATTCCCACATACTTTTCAAATAACCCGTCCACACTGAATCAGTTTATTCTCAACTGGTGCATTCTTACTGAAGGACAACTCTTCTGCATATTTCTGCATGTTGAACTTAACTAAACCTTGCATTTTCATTCAATGTTATGAGAAAATGTTAATTATTACTTGGTTAAAATAGCATGCACAATAAAATCATAGTTCATAATGCATAAGATTTAAAATTGTTACTCTATCAGTCCCTGTTGTTGAAGATTCTGACCAGACAATTTTGGTAGACATCTACTAGATGCCTAATGCAGCGTTTCCAGGTTGCAGCTCCTAATGATTTTTGCAATATCTGTGTATTGCTAGAAATCCCAGTTCAGTATGATCCGAAAGATCAAATTGTGAATAGAAATTCAGAGATATAAATATAATTGAGCCTCCTCTATTGTCTCAACTAGCCAGGTTTCTGGAGATTTAAATGCTACAGTTTTGTTTTTAAGGAAAAAATTTTAATTTATCTTGAGTAGCCATTATATTTATAACAAAATTAATTGAACATATTATTCATTCTAATTCAGTTTTACAGATCTAAAAAATAAGAAACAATTGGAGTTTGTATTTCTATCTCTTACTAGCAATGAATAATCCCATGCTTTTTTTTAAAATTTTTATGCTAGTAACATATATAATACCCCAGATTTTCCTTTCAACCGCATTCACATATATAATTCAGTAATGTCAATTACACTCACAATGTAACATCACCATCATCCATTTCCAGAACTTTACGAGCCACCCAAATAGAAATTCTGTTGGATTTAAGCATAAATCCAATTCCCTACCTCCAACTCAGCCCATGTTCCAGATTCTAACTCTATTAGTTCATTTATTCTACTTACTTCATGGCAATGAGACCATACAACATATATTCTTTTATGTATGGCTTATTGCATCCAACATAACGTCTTTATGTTTCATCCATGTTGTCACATGTATCAGAACTTAATTCCTTTTTAATGCTGAAAAATGTTTCATTATATATATATATATGCATATATATAAGTATATCACATTTTGTTTATACATTCATCATTTGATTGGCACTTGGCTTGCTTCCATCTTTTGGCAATTATGAATAATATTGCTATAAACATTGGTGGGAAAATATCTGTTCAAGTCCCTGATTTCAATGCTTTGGTTATATACCTACTAGTAGGATTGCAAGGTCATACTTAACATTCTGAGGAACTGTCAAATGGTCTTCCACAGCAGTTACACATAAGTGCTCCTATTTCCCCACATCCTCTCTGACACATGTATTTTTGTTTTTTTAAAATAGTAGCTATTCTAGTGGATGTGAAAATGATAACTCATTTTTTCATTAACTTTGTATTGTTTAATATAACAAATATACAAAGAAAGAAAGAAAAAAGCAATATTTCAAAGTACTCCTCAACAGCTAGTTACAGGATAGATCTCAGAGTTTGTCATAGTCTACCATACCATCATCTCAGATTTTTCCTTCTAGCTGCTCCAGAACATAGGAGCTAGAAGGAATAAATATTTTTTTATCATTACCATCATTTTTTTCTCTTTTTTGTGAAAAATAACATATACTAAAAAGAAACAAATTTCAAAGCACAATGCAATAATTAGTTGTAGAATAGATTTCAGAGTTTGGGATGGGTTACAATTCCACAGTTTTAGGTTTTTACTTCTAGTTGTTTTAAGATACTGGAGACTAAAAGAATTATCAATATAATGATTCAACAATCACACTCGTTTGTTAAACCCTACCTTCTCTGTATAACTCCACCATCACCTTTGATCTTTTTATACCACTATTTAGGGGTATTTGGGCTATGCCCATTCTAACTTTTTCACATTGGAAGGGGCTGTCAGTGATATGAAATAGGGAGAGGAAATTAGATGATATTCTGGAGAGGCTGACCCCTCTAGGTTTCACGACTTATATGGTTCAGGGACCCATTTGGAGGTTGTAGGTTTCTGGAAAGTTACCTAATGCATGGAACCTATGTAGAATCTTATATATTGTCCTAGGTGTTCTTTAGGATTGACTGGAACAGTTTTGGTTGGGGTTTGGCAAGTTATGATAGCAACTAAAGCATACATAAGAGTGACCTCCAGAGTAGTCTCTCAACTCTATTTGACTCTCTCAGCCACTGATACCTTATTTGTTACACTTATCCCCCACCCCCGCCTTTTGGTCAGGATGGCATTGTTGGCTTCATAGTGCCAGGAGTCATGACACCTAGATGTCTAGTGCCAGGAGTCATCACACCTAGATGTCATTTCTATGTGGGGAAGGGAGGTGGGCAATGGATTCACTTCAGAGTTGGGCTTAGAGAGACTGAGGCCACATCTGAGTAACAAATAAAAGGGGCCCTCTGGAAATAACTCTTAGGCATACCTAGAGATGGCCTAAGCTTCTCTACTACATATATAAGCTTCACAGGACTAAACCTCAAGATCAAGGACATGGCCTATTGATTTGGGTGTCTCGAATGTTTGACACAGTATCAGGGGGTTCCCTGGTGGTAAAGTTTAATACTTTCATATTTTTTCTCCCATCCCTCGAGGGATTTTGCCAATACTTTTTGATTATCTGCTTAAAATGTTCTAAGATGTATCCAGGCATTACATTAAGCTTTATAGGATTAAAGGCCCTCATTCTTATTCTGGGCTACCTGGGTTTCGATTATTTAAATGAACTATCTAGACAGGTTGAGTTAAATTATGTGCTACAGAAAATTTAGATTCTGGAAACAATAAACTTTTCTTCCTTTGGTCTCAAAGAGTAGGTGTGGTTCTAAAATATAGACAACATCTTTCTTTTCTCTGTGTTCTAAATTACCTTAATCCCAACCTGATTGGCTTCATTCTTTTCTCTAAATACCAGGTTACACATATATGAACAGCCTATCAAAATCCAGAAATAAAAATTACCACTCAGGTTAAATGTGACTGTTATAAGAGCTTACAGTCTAAGCCCCTGTTTTCTTACAAGTATTTTCTAAATAAGGCCAATAAAATGAATACTCTTTTGTTTCTGGCTTATTTTGCCTCATCCAATGTTCCACACATTCATTCACAACGTTGCATGCCTCACAACCTCATTCCTTTTAGTAGCAGCATAATATTCAAACATATGTATACACCATCATTCACCACCCTACTTCTCAGTCAGTGCAGTTTCAGCCACCTGCATTCATAAGGCATCATGTATAATGCCCAAAGTCCACAGTCTATCAACACTCTCAATTCTAGGTAATTTCATTGTCCCAAAAGAAAGATAACCAATAAACCCACATTCACCAAATAGAAAACCCAAACTTCCTCCTAACTCTTGTCCCTCTCCCCATTATGTATGCCAGTATTGCTGTGGTTCTATTGATGTTCCCCTGTTAAACATAGCCCATAGTATGCAATAGCCATTTTCCCCCATACCCTGCCCTTATACACTCTTTGTACAAGAATCATACCTTTGAAGTAGTTCTTGCAAGAACTTATTTATACTTCAAGTGTTAATCAATGGGACACATGGGTCTATTCAGCTCCTTTAAATCATGTTCACTTTCAATATGGTAATATTATAGACAGACCCACTAGTGAACTGCCTTCACATCTATCTATTCCCTTACATTTGAGTTCAATCTCATTGGCTAACCGTTCACCCATTTCTAGCTTCCACGTATCTCTAAGTCCCCTATATTCTGTATTATTAGCCTCTGACCTTTACTGAGGTCATAAAAGTGGAGTCATACAGTAGCTATCCTTTTGTGCCTGGCTTAGTTCACCCAGCATATGTTCTCAAGGCTCATCCAGCTTGTCATGTGTTTCAGGACATCATTTTACCTTACTGGTGCATAATATTCCATCATATATATATACCACATTTTGTTAAGCCAATCGTCTGTTGATGGCCATTTGGATTGTTTCCATCTTTTGGCGATTGTGAGTAATGCTGCTATGAACATCAGTGTGCAAATGACTGTTTGTGTCACTGCCTTAAGCTCTTCTGGGTATATACCAAGTAGTGCTATTGCTGGGTCATAGGGCAACTCGATATTTAGTTTCCTAAGGAACCGACAAACTGTTTCCCATAGCAGTTGTACCATTATACATTCCCACCAGCACTGCATAAGTGTACCAATTTCTCCACATCCTCTCCGGCATTTGTAGTTTCCTGCTTGTTTAATAGCAGCCATTCTTATAGGTGTGAGATGGTACCTCATTGTAGTCTTGATCTGCATTTCCCTTATAGCTAATGAGAAGGAGCATCTCTTCATGTGCTTTTGAGCCATCTGTATTTGCTCTTCAGAAAAATGCCTATTCATATCTTTAGTCCATTTTATGATTGGTTTGTTTGTTCTTTTGTTGTTGAGTTATATGATTTGTTTATTTGTAGAGGATATCAAACCTTTGTCTGATGTGTGATTTCCAAATACTTTCTCCCATTGAGTTGGCTGCCTCTTCACCTTTTTGACAAAGTCTTCTGAGGAGCAGAAGCATTTGATTTTGAGGAGCTCCCATTTATCTATTTTTTTTTTCTTTTGTTGCTTGTGCTTTGAGTGTTAAGTTTAGGAAGCCACCTCCTATTACCAAGTCTTGAAGATGTTTCCCTACATTTTCTTCTAGAAGCTTTATGGTACTAGTTCCTGTCTTTAGGTATTTGATACACTTTGAGTTAATTTTTTGTATAGGGTGTAAGGTAGGGGTCTTCTTCCTTCTTTTGGCTATTGTTATCCATTTCTCCTATGCCCATTTATTGAAAAGACTATTTTGTCCCAGTTTGGAGGATTTGGGGGCCTTGTCAAAAATCAGTTGACCATAGATTTGGTGATCCATTTCTGCACTCGATTCAGTTTCATTGGTCAATATTTCTTTCTTTGTGCCAGTACCTTGCTGTTTTGACCACTGTGTCTTTATAATACATTTTAAAGTCAGGAAATGTTAATCCTCCCACTTTGTTCTTCTTTTTAAGGATGCTTTTAGCTGTTTTGGGTCTCTTTCTCTTCCAGATGAATTTGGTAACTAGCTTTTCCAAGTCTCCAAAGTAGATTGTTGGAATTTTGATTGGTATTGCATTGAATCTGTAGACCAATTTGGGTAGAATTTATATCTTAACTATATTTAACCTTCCTATCCATGAGCAGGGAATGCCATTCCACCTATTTAGATCGTCTTTGATTTCTTTTAGCAATGTTATGTAGTTTTCTGTGTACTAGTCCTTTCTGCCCCTAGTTAAGTTCATTCCTAGGTACTTGATTCTTTTAGTTGCTATTTTGAATGGAATTTTTTCCTTAACTGGCTCCTCAGTTAGGTGATTGCTTGTGTATCAAAATATTACTGATTTTTGCACAAAATTTTACATCTTGCCACTTGCTGAATTTGATTATTAGCACAAGTAATTTTATTTTCTATCTCAGGATTTTCCAAGTATGTTATGATCTCATCTGCAAATAATGAAAATTTTATGCCCTCCTTTCCAATTTGGATGCCTTTTATTTCTTTGTCCTGCCTGATTGCTCTAGCTGGAACTTTTAGTACAATATTGAAAAATAGTGGTGATAGAGGGCATTCTTGTCTCATTCCTGGTCTTGGGGGAAAGATTTCAGTCTCTCTCCATTGAGTACAATGCTTGCTATTCGCTTTTCATATATGCCTTTCATAATATTGAGGATGCTACTTTTAATTCCTATCTTTTGAAGTGTTTTTATCAGAAGAGGATGTTGAATTTTGTTGAATGCTTCTTCAGCATCAATCGAGATGATCATGAGGCTCGTCGCTTCGATTTGTTAATGTGCTGTATTATATTAATTGAATTTCTTGTGTTGAACCATTATTGCATTCCTAGTATAAAACCCACTTAGTCACTATATATAATTCTTTTAATGTGTTGTTGGATTTGATTTGCCAGTATTTTGTTGGTAATTTTTGCATCTATGTTCCTTAGAGAGATTGGCCTCTGGTTTTCCTTTCTTATAGCATCTTTACCTGGTTTTGGTATTAAAATGATGTTAGCTTCATAAAATGAGTTAGGTAGTATTCCTTTTTCCTCAGCTTTTGGGAAAAGTTTAAGAAGGATTTGTATAGTTCTTTTTGGAATGTTTGACAAAATTCTCCTGTGAAGATATCTTGTCCTGGGCCTTTTCTTTGTAGGAAGATTTTTGATGACTAATTGAATCTCTTTATATGTGATTGGTTTGTAGAGATCTTCTAATTTTTCTTGAGTCAGTGTAGCTTGTTTGTGTGTTTCAGGGAATTAGTCCATTTCATCTAAGTTGTCTAGTTTGTTGGCATATGGTTGTTCATAGTATCATCTTATTATTTCTTTTGTTTCTTCAGGGTCTGTGGTAATGCACCCCTTCTCATTTCTGATTTTGCTTATTTGCATCCTCTCTCTTTTTTTCTTTGTCAGACTTGCTAGTGGCCATTTCATTGATTTTCTCAAAGAACCAACTTTTGGTTTTATTGATTCTTTCTATTGTTCTTCCATTCATTTAACTATGCTTTAATTGTTGTTATTTCTCTTCTTCTATTTGCCTTGGGGTTAATTTGCTGTTCTTTCTCAAGTTCTTTCAGGTAAGCAGTTAAGACCTCGATTTTTGCTGTTTTTTATTTTTTTAATATAGGCAATTAGGGCAGTAAATTGCCCTCTCAGCTCAGCCTTTGCCTCATCCCATAAGTTCTGATATGTCATATTCTCATTTTCATTCATCTCCAGATAGCTTCTGATTTCTCTAACAATGTCTTCTTTGACCCACTAGTTGTCTCAGAGTGTGTTATTTAATTTCCATATATTTGTGAAAGTTCTCATTCTCTTGTGGTTATTGACATTCAGCTTCATTTCATTGTGATCAGAGAAAGTGCTTTGAATAATTTCAATGTTTTTAAAATTTTAAAGACCTATTTTGTGCCCCAGCATATGATCTATCCTAGAGAATGTTCCATGAGCACTAGAGAAGAATGCATATCCTGGTATGTTGGGGTGTAATCACTTATATATGTCTGTTATTTCTAATTCACTTTTCAAGTTGTTTAACTTCTCTATTTCCTTGTTGATCTTCTGTCTGGTTGTTCTGTCTATAGAGGAGAGTGGTGTATTGAATTCTCCTATTATCATTATTGAAATGTCAATCTCTCCCTTCAGTTTTGCCAATGTCTGTCTCATGTACTTTGGAGCTCCTTCATTGGGAGCATAAATATTTATGGTTGTTATTTCTTCTTGGTGAACTGTCCCTTTTATTAATATATAATGTCTTTCTTTGTCTTTTATGATGCTTTTACATTTAAAGTCTATTTTGTCCTATGTTAGAATAGCTACTCCTGTTTTCTTTTGGTTACAATTTTCATGGAACATCTTTTTCCATCCTTTCACTTTCAATCTAATTGTTGTGTCTGAGATGAGTCTCTTGTAAGCATCATATAGCTGGATTCTATTTCTTAATGCATTCTGCAAATCTGTTTCTTTTAATTGGGAAGTTCAGTCTGTTAACATTCAAAGTTATTACTGAAAAGACATTCTTGAATCTACCATCTTATCTTTTGGATTTTATTTATCAGCTCTCTATATTATTTCCCCTCTTTCTCTTTTTATCTGTTATCGGTAAGGGTAACCAGTACTCTTCAATTCTGTGTCTTCCTTCAGACCTCCTTCTCCTGCCTTTTGTTTTTTCAACTGGCATAACTCCCTGTAGTATTTCTTATACGGCAAGTCTCTTGTTGAAAAATTCTTTCAGGATTTGTTTGTCTGTGAAAATTTTAATCTCTCCCTAAGTTTTAAAAGACAATTTGGCTGGGTTCAGAATTCTTGGATGGAAGTCTTTCTTTTTCAGGATCTTAAATATATCATATCACTGCCTTCTCGCCTCCATAGTTCCAGTTGAGTAGTCTGTACTCAGTCTTATGTGGTTACCCTTGTATGTAGTAGATTGTTTTTCACTTGCTGCTTTCAAGATTTTCTGCTTCTTTTCAGCATGTGACAGACTGATTAGTATGTGTCTTGGGGAAGACCTATTTGGATTTATTCTATTTGAGTTCTTTGAATTCTTTGATTTGCATATTTATGTCCTTTATAAGGGTTGGGAGCTTTTCCCCCTTTATAACCTCAACTAATCTTCCTAGCCCTTTACTCTTCTCTTCTTCTTTTAGGACACAATTGATTCTTATATTTGTGTGCTTTAGTTTGCCCATCATTTCCCTGATATCCAATTCAAATTTTTCTATCTTTTTTTGGCATTTCTGTTTTTCAGTGTTCAAAATCAATTGTCCTGTCCTCTAGTTCATTTATTCTTTCTCCTATCTCTTCAAATCTGCTGTTGTGTGTCTCTAATATATATTTTATTTGGTCTACAGAATCTTTAATCTCTGTGATAGCTGCTATTTTTCTATTTATTCTTTCAAATTCCTCTTTATGCTCTTCTAGTGTCTTCTTGATATCCTTTGTGTCATTAGCCATTCCATTTATTTCATTTAGTAGAGTTGTGTGAACAACTTTGATTAGTTGCTCCAAAATCTGTGTCTGCTGTGGTGTTTTAATTTCATCATTAGGTTTGGCTTTGTCTGTCTGCATCATGATATGCTTAGTGATCTTCTGTTGTCATTGAGGCATATAAATATCTTGATAGGTTTACTTTGGAAGTTGATTTCCTTCAGTAGACTAAAGCTTTGTATTTTCAGGATGGGTGTGGAGCAGAATGTGGGGCACAGGGCAGGACACAACAGTGCAGTGATGCATTGCAGTGCAGGAATAGGCACAGGTTGGGTACACCATGCTGGTGCCTGTGAGCATGGGGTGCAGGTCATGGAGCTGTGGAGGTTCAGTGAGGGAGCCAAGGGTATGGAGGGCAGCTCAGGCAGACCTTAAAGCACCAGAGCAGGGTGCAGTGTGGGGGACACAGCATGGTGGAAAGCAGATGGGTGGCTATGTGGATGCACGGTTTCTGGTTTGCAGGTAGGATGGGTGGGTGCATGGATGTGGGGGTCATGAGTATCAGGATGTAGGATAGGTGGCACAGAGATGGGTGAAAGGGGGGGCAGTGTGTGGGTGTGTCCTTGTGTATGGAGAGGGCTCCAGAGGACCCTGGATGCAGATGTGAGAGTGTGTAGGGACAGACACAGGTCACCAGGTCTGCGGGACATGGGTTGGGAGGGTGGCACCAGGTAAGCAATGCCCTGATGCAGGTGTGGAGGGGGTTGGAATAGGTGTGCATGTGTCTGCAGGTTGTCAACTATGTAGCACAGATTAGACCGTAAGCACCTGATAGTCATTTTTGATTAGTGTTTCTGTAATAGTTACTGCTATTGAGCATCATTTCATGTGTTTTAACCATTCACTTATCTTCTATGGAGAAATGTCTATTCAAGTATTTTGCCCTTTTTAAAAAATGGATTGTTATATGTTTTATGTTGAGTTGTTGATTTCTTCTATATTCCTTATTAGATATGTGGTTTCCAAATATTTGCTTCCATTGAGTAAGTTGTCTTCAGTTTTGGGGTGAAGTCCTTTGATGCACAAAAGTTTTGATTTTTATAAGGTCCCATTGATCTAGTTTTCTTTGGTTGTGTGTTCTTTCAGAGTAAAATCTAAGAAACTATTCCTTAACACAAGGTACTGAAGATGCTTCCCTATATTTTCTTCTTGGAGTTTTATAGTCCTGGTTCTTATATTTAGGTCTTTGATCCATTTTTAGTTAGTTTTTATGTGTGATGTGAGATAGGGGAACTCCTTCATTCTTTTGCATATGAATATCCAGTTCTCCCAGCACCATTTGTTGAGAAGATTATTCTCTCCCAATTGAGCTGACTTGGCAGCCAGGTAAAATGTCAATTGGCAATCCATGTGTGGGTCTATTTCAGAACCCTCATTTTGATTCCCATTGGTCTAAATATCTATACTTGTGCCAGTATTATTCTGTTTAGACTACTGTTGCTTTATAATAATTTTAAAGTCAAGGAGTAGGGGTAGTTCACCAAATTTGTTCTTCAAAGTTATTTTGGCTATTCAGGGCCTCTTATCCTTCCAATTAATTGGCCTTTCCATTTCTGCAAATCAGACTAACTTTGATAGGGACTGTGTTGAATTTCTAAATTATCTTGGGTAAAAATGACATCTTAATATTGAATCTTCTAGTCCATAAGCATGGAATTGTCTTTCATTTATTTAGGTATACTTTGATTCCTTTTAGCCAAGTTTATAGTTTTGCATATATAATGCCTTTACATAATTGACCAAATTTATTACTAGTTATTTCATGCTTAAAATTACTGCTATAAATGGAACTTTTTCCTTGATTTCCTCCTCATATTTCTCATTACTAGTGTATAGACACACTTCTGAGTTTTGTATGTTGATTTTTCACCCTGACACTGGGCTGAATTTGTTTATTAGCACTAGAAGGTTTGTTGTGGATTTTTCAGGATTTTCTATGTATATACAATCATGTCATCTGTAAATACGGAAAGTTTACTTCTTTCTTTCCAATTTAGAAGCTTTTTATTATTATATTTTTCTTTCATGCTGCTTCGGATAGAACTTCTAGTACAATGTTAAATAACAATGGTGACAGTGGGCATCTTTGTCATGTTCCTGATCTTAGAGAGAAAGCTTCAGTCTTTTACCACTAAGTAGAGTGTTAGCTATGGGGTTTTCATATAGGCCTTTTATCGTGTTGAGGAAGTTTCCTTCTATTCCTATTGTTCTAAGCACTTTTATCAAGAAGCGGTGCTGGATTTTGTCAAATGCCTTTTATGCATCAATTGGGATAATCATGTTTTTCTCTTTATTGTGTTAATGTTTTATATAATATTAATTGATTTTCATATGTCGAACCAAACTTTCATACCAGGGATAAATCCCACTTGATCATGGTGCATATTTTTTTAACATGCTGTTTTGCTAGTATTTTGTTGAGGAGATTTTCATCAATATTCATAAGAGATATTGGTCTGTACTTTTCTTTCTTTTTGTATTTTTATCTGGCTTTTCTATCAGAGTGAAGTTGGCCTCCTAGAATGGATTGCTGAGTGTTTCCTCTTCATATTTTTTTGGAATAATTTGAACAGAATCAGGGTTAATTCTTCTTAGAATGTTCAGTAGAATTCCCCTGTGAAGTCATCTGGTCCTGGGCTTTTGTTTGTTGGGAAGTTTATTATTACTGACTCAATCCCTTTACTAGTAATTGCTTTTTGGGGATCTTCTATTTCTTCTTGAGTTAATGTAGATTATTTGTGTATGTCTAAGCTTTTGTCCTTTTCATCTAGGTTGTCTAATTTATTGTGTACAGTTTTTCATAGTTTTTCATTTTATCATCCTTTATATTTCAGTGAGCTTGGTAGTAATGTTCCACTTTACATTTCAGATTTTAGTTATTTGTATATTATTTTGTTCTGTTACTCTATCTAAAGGATTATCAATTTTATATTTTTTCAAATAGCCAACTTTTGTTTTTGTTGATACTTTCTATTTTTTTAATTCAATTTCATTTTTCTTCACTCTAATATTGTAATTTCTTTCCTTCTGCTCATTTTGAGTTTAGTTTGCTCTTGTGTTTCTCATTATTCCTGCTTTAAGGCATGGTCTCTGATTTGAAGACTTTCTTCTGTTTAATGTCAGCATTTAGAGCTATGCATTTTTTTCTCTCAGCACTGGCATCACCACACCTCATAAATTCTGGTATGGTCTATTTTCATTTTCCTCAAGATATTTCTAATTTCATTTGCATGTCCACTTTAACACATTGGCTGTTTAAGTATATGTTGATCAGTTTCCGCATATTTGTTAATTTTCCAATTTTTTTCCTGTTATTGATTTCTAGTTTAATTCCATTGTAGTTTGGAAATATATGTGGTATTATTTCAGTATGCTTTTGAATTTATTGTGGTGTATTTTTTAACCTTACATATAACCTATCCTGGAGAATGAAGATCCATGTGCACTGGAAAAGAATGTGTTTTCTGTTTTTGTTGGATGAAGTATTATATATATATATAATATATATATATATATATAACATATATATATATATATATGTTAGAACTAGTTGTTTTAGAGTATGTTTTAAATTTCCTTATTGATCTTCTCACTAGATATTCTATTCATTATTGAGAGTGCTATATTCAAATCACCTATTATTAATGTAGAACCATCAATTTCTCCCTCCAAATCTGTCAAAATTTACATCATATATTCTGGAGCTTTGCTGTTAGGTGCATATGAACTTATAATTGTTCCAACTTCTTGCTGAATTGCTTCCTTTATCAGTATATAATAAACATCTTTGTCCCTCATTACTGGTTTTGACTAAAGTCTATTTTGCCTGATATTACTATGGCTATTCCAGCTCTCATTTGGTTTCTACTTGCATGCTCTATATTTTCCCATCTTTTCACTTTCAACCAACTTGTATCTTTGAATTTAAGGTGAGTCTCTTCCTCACGTATAGCATATAGTTGAATCATGCTTTTTTATCCATTCTACCAATCTCTGTCTTTTGACTGGAGAGTTTAATTCATTTATATTTAAAGTCACTACTGTTAATACAGGACTTTCTTCTGTCATTTTGCTATTTAGTCTTTGTAAGTCTTATGTCTTGTCCCTCATTTCTATTAATGCCTACGTATTAATGATTTTTATTGTTAAATATAACATACAAAGAAAAGAAAGAAAAGCAATGATTTTCAAAGTGCACTCCAACAAGTAGTTACTGAACAGATTTCAGAATTTTTTATGGGCTACTTTCCACTATTTCAGATTTTTCCTTCTAGCTGCTCCAAAACACTGGAGGCAAGAAGATGTTTTTTTCTTTTTGCATGTGTGAAAAAAATCATATATATATATATATAAAGCAATAAAGTTCAAAGCATATCACAAGAATTAGTTGTAGAACAGATTTCAGTTTGATATGCATTACAATTCCAGAATTTTAGTTTGTTTTTTATGTCTAGCTGCTCTAAGATATTGCAGAATAAAAGGAATATCATAATAATGATTCAGCAGTCATATTCATTTGTTAAACCCTACCTTCTTTGTATAACTCTACCATCAGCTTTGAACTTTCTCCCACCATTTAGGGGTATTTGGGTTATGCCCAGCCTAGCTTTTTCATGTTGGAAGGGGCTGTCAATAATGTAGGATAGGGCACTAAAACTATCTGATGTTCTAGACAGGCTGGCCCCTCTAGATTTCAGGACTTACCTGCTGCAGGGACCCATCTGGAGGTTGTTGGTTTCTGGAAAGTTGCCTTAGTACATGGAACCTTTGTAAAATTTTATATAATGCCCTAGATGTTCTTTAAGATTGGCAGGAATGGTTTTGGTTGGGAGTTGGCAAGTTATGCTCGGTGGTAATGTCTAACTGAAGCTTGTATAGAAGTGACCCCCAGAGTAGTCTCTCGACTCTCTCAGCCACTGATACCTTATTTCTTAAACTTCTTTTCCCCCTTTTGGTCAGGATGGCATTGTTTATCCCACAGTGTCAGGGCCAGACTCATCCCTGAGGGTCATCTCCCATGCCACCAGGGAGACTTTCAGCCCTGGATGTCATGCCCTATGTAGGTGAGGGGGCAATGATTTCACTTGCAGAGTTGGAATGCCTACTTTTCAGTTTGACTTTTTATGTTGTACATATTGAATTCCTTCTCATTTCAATCTTGATATATTTTTCACCCACTTTCTTTGTGATTATTATGGAGTTTAAATTTACTGTCCTAAATATATAAAAATTATATTTGACTTGATACCAAATTAATTTCAATAGCATGCAAATACACTTTTCCTCTATCCCTGTTTCCCCCACCTTTTTTTTGGTAACAATATACTACAATATTTCTGGCATTTATAATTACCCAAATGATTACCTTTACTGCAAGTCTTTGTTTCTTTATATGACTTTGAACCACTGTCAAGTTTCCTTTACTTTCAGTCTGAAGAACCCCCTTTAACATTGCTTGTAGGGCAGGTCTAATAGTGTTTAACTCCTTCAGCTTTCATATTTCCAGTAGTGTCTTCATCTTTACCTCATATTTGAAAGACTGTCTTGATGGATCAAAAAAGATTCTTGGCTGGCAGTTGTTTCTTCTTTCAGCATTTTATGTATTTCAACCCATGCTTTCTTGCCACCAGAGTTTCTGATTAGAAATTGCCACTCAATCTAATTGGAACTTCCTTTTATGTTACACATTATTTTTTCCTGTAGCTCTCAGAATTCCCTCCTTGTCTTTTGCATAGTATGATCAGTATATGATGGGACTTTCTTTCTTCATGTTTATCCTTTTTGATGTTCTCTGGGCTTCGTGATGTGCATATTCACGACTTTTGCAATGTTTGGGAAGTTCTCTTTCATTATTTTTTGAATATTTCTTCTGCTTTTTTCTCTCTGACGCTTCAGTTTTGCCAGTGTTTTCTTCATGTATTATGGAGTACCATGGTTAGTTGCATATGTATTCATGATAGTTATTTCTTTTGAATGTATTGATTTTTATTAATATATATTGTTCTTCTCTTTCTCTTATAACAGCTTTTGACTTAATCTTTTTGGTCCAATATTAGTATCGCTACCCCAGCTCATTTATGGTTACTACTTTCTGGTAATATCTTTGATCTTCTTTTTACTTTCAATCTATTTGTGTTTTTGTGTTTGAGTCTATCATAAACAACATATAGTTGGTTCATGTATTTTACCCATTCTTCCAATTTGTGCTGAAACTCTCAGTTTCTGTTTAACTGTTAATATTTTAAATGATCCCTTATATATTGAAGGATAACTATGCGGGATAAAGAATATGAGGCTCTCTTTCAATACCTTAAACATATCATTTTTTCCTGCCACCATTGTTTCTAATGAGAATTTGGCACTTAGTCTTATTGAGTAGTCCTTGAATGTGATGAACCGTTTTACTCTTGCTGCTTTCAGAATTCTTTCTTAATATTTTGGCATTTGACATTCTGATTAGTATGTGTCTCAGAGTAGGTCTATTAAATTTAATATTATTAAATTATTAAATTATTTAATAATTTATTATTCTGTTTTGAGTTGTACTTCTGGGACATGTATATTTCTGTCTTTCATAGGAGTTTGGGACTTTTCAGCCATTATTTCCTCCAAAATTATTTCTGCCCCTTTTCCCGTCTCTTCTCCTTCTGGGACATCCATAACACATACGTTCATATGACTCAGGCTCTCATTGAAATCCTTGAGATATGTCTCTTTTTTATTTTTCTTCTTTTCCCTATCTCTTTTTCTAACTTCATAGTTTTGGTTGTTCTATCTTCTAGTTCATGAATTCTTTTTTCTGTCCATTAAAATCTGCTATTATGTGCCACTAGTGTAGTTTTGATCTCCACTATTATGCTTTCACTCCCACAATTTCTGTTGTACTTCTCTTTTTTAATATTTTATTGTGAAATATAACATATATACAAAAAAACAACAAATTTCTAAGTATATTTTAACTTTAACTTTATCTCTCTCTCTCTCTCTCTCTCTCTTGCCCTTAGGACCATACTGTATGCATCTCTCTTCAGCCCTTTACATTTGTCTTTGATCTTTGTGGACCTAGGTCCCTGTGCCTGGATATGCATGGGTTTCTAACTCACTTCTGTGAGTGGCTCTATGGTCTGCATCTGAGGCAGAATGGACCTGGCCCATGCTGTCTGTGTGTAGCCCCCATGCTGCGTGGGACTGAATGTACAGTAAATTCTGGACTGGCTGGTTGGAGATTTCCATCTCCAAAATGATCGTGGAGATTATTTTTCTTTTTTCTTCAATTCAGCATTTCTAGAGTCCTTCCCCAGTCTCTTTTGTCCTCCAGAATTCCAAGTAATTAGGATTTCTCCTTTTACTAGTTGATTCTGAGAGAAAACTTTTCCAGGGGACGTGCTACATCACATGTTGATGACATCACTCTGTTGTTGCAGTTTTGAAGCTGGTAAAGGCAAGCCTCAGTGCTAGGCCTGTAATTCACGTGATTTGAACAAGCAAAATTGCCCAAACTCTCCCCGCATGAGCTTTCTGCTAAGCAATAACATCATAGTTTGGTGTGTACAATTTTTCTAATATTTATGTTAAAATAAATACATGATGTTAAAATGAAAGTTTGATCAATTTGGGGAAAACTGGCCAAAAGTTTTGATAAATGGAAAAGATTTATCAAAATTCTCTCATTGCCTAAATTTCCTTCCTTCTGATTGCATTATGTCTGAATCAAATGTAGCCTATGCATATACATTTTGATCAAATGATCTTTAGGCAGATAAACTAGTCATATTCTATTTTGGGGAGTTTGAGAAAAGAATCACATTTATTTTTCTATTTTATTCTCTTTGCCTTACTACGACTGAACATATTGCCTGGGGCATAATAGGTATGCAAGACATAGCCATTGAACTGAAATATCCTGAAATAAATTCAGCTCTTAAGGAATATAAATTTTTAAAATTTTGTACTATTCTAATATGCTATTTTGATTGGTCTATAGATAGATAGATGTGTGTGGATATATATCTTTTCTTCCTTATGTGCATGTGCTTTTGTAGTACTATCATTAATATGAAAACTTATTATCCTATATATTTTTTAAATTCACTTTCTCATTCTGCATCTGTATTTAAGGTATCTTGTATATTTATATCATTATTATTTTTATTATTATTATTTTACAGCCCTCTGACTTCTGCCCAAGGACCATCACAGATTTCTGAGATATTCTCTGAGATTCTGAATTTGTGAGTCAGAATAGATGTTCAAGGAATTTATTTTTAGCAGAGATCTCTGGTGAGTATTATAAAGATGGCCATTGCGTAATTCTTTTGAATCTTCTGTAGCTATGAAAGAAATATATATTGGTTAACTTGTAAAAACAAAAGCTATATGATCATGAATCATTTTAGTGAATTTTAATGTGTATTATTAATAAAAGATGGTACATTATTATCATA
Source organism: Myrmecophaga tridactyla (assembly GCA_004026745.1). Classification (NCBI taxonomy): domain Eukaryota; kingdom Metazoa; phylum Chordata; class Mammalia; order Pilosa; family Myrmecophagidae; genus Myrmecophaga; species Myrmecophaga tridactyla. The sequence continues at coordinate 266,673 of PVIY010000048.1, forward strand.
AAGGATCAAAAAAGTAGAGAAATCAACATAAACTGAAAATGCAGTAGTCTCTCTTCAGGTTTAGCTTTTTACTATATAATCAGTAGAAAACTTTTGGTTGGGCAGCATACCTAAAGTAAAAATTAATTTTAGAGAATCAATATCATGAATGATATGAACACACTTGAAATTCTAACATGTAAAATATTAATGGTAAATGGAAATGATGTCAATGATATTTTATCTATTTTAAGTAACTAGAAGTGGATTCTCTAGTTATTATGATTTTTATTCTGCCAGGAAATTTGTTTTTCTTTGTCAGTCATATTCATGTTCTGCCTGAATGTGAAGCTCAGAGTTTCTGACATTCATTCCCCAATATCCCCTGTAGTCTAGGGAGCCTGCCTGGATGCAGATCTGCCAAACCTGCTTCAATGCTGGCTGCTGTTGTGGTACTGCAATTACTATAACAATTTTTCTATGAATTTATATTCATATCATCTCCTTTATTTACTAAAATATAAAGTAAAATAATAGAAATATTCATTAATACTTGCATCTTTTCCTTAATATTACAAGTAAAACTTTTATATTACCAAGAAAAACCTTAAAAATTCAGAAATTTCTAATCAGTGATATCAGAAAAAGCTTTAGCTCCAGGATATCTGCCTAATCAATTGCTGCTTAATTAGGTTTATAATTGCTAGTGATTCTCTCATTATAAGTAGAGGTTGATATTGATGTGTCACTTTAACTTATCTTCATAGTCCCAGTGTGCCATAAAAATCACCATCAATGCTCTTTTTCTATGAGCTCCACACTGGTGTTGATATGTATACCTAATTCAAACAAAGACATGTAAAATATGAAATTGACCAACATTTCTTTGGAAGAGTGGATAGTTATTATTCCTGTCTAAGCCTAAATTTCTTGATCTCTAAATGCTGTTTCTCAGTTTAATGGATTGAAGCAATTTACCCAGCAAATTCTTCATACCTTCTTTTTTAAATGTGGGTTTCCAATTTTAAAAAAATTGCCTTTGCAGGAAATGTAAAAGTTGATTCATTTTACTGAAAGAATATGTGTTAACATGCCCTTACATTAAGTCCTAAATAATTAAATCATTTTAAATTTTCTCTAGAATGAATCACAATATTCTTAAAAGAAAGTGCCTAGAATAAGGATTACTTCAATTGAAATACTTTCTTTCTGATATATAAATTCTGAGTTATTGTTGATTTAACTGAATAATACTGAGACCATTACAAGACAAAGGCAACCATAAGTAGCCACATAAATCATAATATGATGGCATTAACAATTTCATGGGGTATGTAAATATACTTCAATATATAAAGGAGTTCTCTGGGAAATTTAAATTTCTTTTATAACCTCATTATGTTAAAAGTTAGCTATATAGCTGAAGTGCATATTCACAGTTTAAGGCTTCCTTAAATTACACTAGAAAATTGAAAAATGGATTATATAGCAGTTCTTATACAAATTCCTCCCATGAGACTGATTTTATTTTCTATCTTGAGAAAAGTTAACCTCAAATATATAAAGATTATCAAAGGCAGTACTTATTGCATGCAACCCACTAAATAAAAATAAATAAAAAAATTTTAAAAATTACGCCCTTACTTCCATATTGCATACCACTTTTCTCAGCTTGTCCTGTTTTCCTCTCATATTTAGGATTCAATAAATGATGCTTCCAATTTTTCTTCATATTCCTTACTTCTGGACTTTAGTTATTGGAAACGGTCTCAAAGTCAAAGTTATTGAATATTAGCTCTGAAATTTCTAACAATTTGAAAGCCCTAAAATATCTGCCCAATAGAGGATTTATTCAAGCTTCATTTATTCAAGCAAAATCCTTGCTCACTAAATATTGAACTGTTAAATGAATCAAAGGTCAACTAAAACCAATCTATTGGCTTTTTCCAAGAACTTACAATTCACTGACATTGGGAGGCTACCCAGAAAAGAAGCAGAAAAACAAATGACAATGGACTGATCCTTGTCCTGTCAATCTCACTAGTAGGAAATACAAAATATTCAAAGTGGCTCCTTATTGTTTTTTTCTAAAGCAAACATTTGTTTTAATAAACCATAGTCCTATTTTTCTCAAAATATGACTAGGTTATATTTACAAACTATTTTAGAAGTAGTAGTCACTAAAACATAACTAATTTTTCAAGTTTTAAATAGAAATAAAACAAGAAATATGTATCCTTAGTGTTTATATTCTAGAAAAATCTTGACTATCAGCTTCATATATTTACATTGATCCCCTTCAATTTTTTTTTGTTGTTGTTGTACAAGACTTTATTTTTACCTACATAGTTATTTTTACAAATGTTTAGTTCTTGTTATGGTTTCAAGTTATTTCCTAGTGTCCTTTAGCATCTCCTCTAGGGCAGGTCTTCTGATATGGAGATTTTCAGCTCTTGTTTTACTTAATTTCTCCAATTTTGAAGGATAATTTTGCCAGAAATTGAATCTTGGTTGCTAGTTTTTTTTGTTTTTTTTTTTTAAGGATTTTTTTATATGCCATCCCACTGTTTTCTGACCTCCAGGCCCATATTTTCTGATGAGGAATCTGCTGTTGATTTTACTGGAATTGCTTGTATGTGGAAGTTACTTCTCTCTTGCTGCTTTCAAATCATCTCACTCTGTTTTTCCCCTTGGACTTTGACAATTTTTCTATAATGTATCTTAGTGTTGATATCTTACCATCTATCCTGCTTGGAATACATTGAGCTTCCCAGATGTATATATTCATATCTTTTATCAGACTTGGAAATTTTGGATAATAATGTCTTCAATTACTTTGTATGGTCCTTTCATTCTTGTCCTTCTGGGACTCCAGTGATATGTATGCCGCTGTGCTTGATGGTGTTCCATTGATCCCTCAGTCTCTGTTCATTTTTCTCCATTTTGCTCATTCTGCTCTGCACACTGGATAATTTAAGTGTCTTGTCTTTGGAGACACTTTAAAGTGTCTCCAAAATTATTGTTTGGATCTCTTTTGTAGTTTCTATCTTTTCATTTGGCTTAATGCTTTCTTAATTTCTTTTAGTTATTTCCGTATGGATTCCATTAGCTCGGTGAACATATTTAGGACAACTGATTTAAAGTCCTTGGTTAATAATTCCAGTGTATGAAATTCCTCAGGGATCTTTTCAGGAAAATTCTTTTTTCCTATGAATGGCTAATACTTTCATTTCTTTGTGTGTTTTGTAATTTGTTTTTGTTG
>PVIY010000048.1:270013-293262 GCA_004026745.1 Myrmecophaga tridactyla
TTTTTTTTTTTTTTTTTTTTTTTTTTTTTTTTTTTTTTTTTTACATGGGCAGGCACCAGGAATGGAACCGGGGTCCTCGGGCACAGCAGGCAAGCCTTCTTACCTGCTGAGCCACCGTGGCCCGCCCAGGATTACTGTTTTTGTTTTCTGTTGTGGTTGAGGGCTGGAACCATTGATCTGTGAACTTTCTAGCCTATTATGCTTCTAAATGGGAGCTAGAAAGAGAAAAGAGAAAAAAAAAATCTAGATTATGCCTTTTCAAGACTTCTATGACATATTGCCTGAGGTTATATTGCTGCCCTCACAGTCATTCTGTAGTCACCTCTGCTGCCTGCCACATGGGAGGGTTAGCAGATGTCAGTTTCTGCATGAACTCTCCAACTTTTTAATGCCTTCAAATTTTTGGTGGAAAGAGTTTATTTCTTACAAATTTGCCTTGTATAAAATCGCATTGCTAATGATTGAAATACATCATCCTTTTCCAAATATTCATGTTAAAATTAATAATTAATGAATGTTTATAACTAAAACAGCATGAAATATAAGATCAGAATTTCTGCTTGCTTATTTAATTCACACAACTCTTCAATATAAAATAAATTTACAAACTTCAAACTTTGATATACAATATTTGATTTTTAATCAGGGTATACAATAAATTTATTAAAGCATAAGCCATGTACATAGATAAGATTTTAAATTAATAAAAAGAATCTAGGTCAGTGGTGGTGGAAAAAAGAAAAGAGTGTAAGATGAATATGTGGTGTAGCTTAGATGGGATATAGACATATCAACAGTTTCATTGTTTTCCTCCTTAAAAGTAAAATTGAAAGCTATTCAAGAATGCTAAAAATTCAGTAGTCCCTAGAGTCTGATGTTATGCTATACCCAAATTGAGAGATAGAATAACCACATAACTAATACTGATGACCATTATCTAACTCTATTCGATATAAATTTTGATTTCATTCCGTATTTAATATAGAAATTTGCTTTCGCTAGAAAGTGTTCATTTTTTCCATTTTTGAAATGTAGCTCCTGTATTTTATTCTATAATCTCCCATGGTATTGAATTATGTGGTTTGACTTTACACTATGTGAAGATTAAGTATTCCTTTTTGTTCCTTTTAAATTAACTTTCTATTAGTTTTGAGTGATCTCTCCTTCTTGTATTATGGAAAAGCATATAAAAAGGAGCTTATCAATTTTTACTATACCCTTCACAATCTTGAAAAACTCAATTATATTCATTCTATCTCTTCCAGGTTAAATAATCTTAGCTTTTCTATTTTCCTTTTGTATATGCATAAGTTTCTTTCTACTTTAACCATCATGGGTGTCCTTTTGTGATCCTTTTTATCCTTATCTTCCCTGAGTGTTTTATCCAAACTTAAGACAGGGCTTCAAAATGAAGTATTCTATATATAATTATAACATATATTAGTGTCAGTAATTTGCATTTATATCCCATTTCATTTATGTAAAGTGCTTCAGTTTGTCTTTAAAATATTGCTGGGAACTTACTAACATATGCTTTTGGAAAGAGAAAGGATAAAGAGTTGAAGCTAATCCCAAATCATTCAAGGTATATCTTAATCAGCTGCTTAAATCAACAACATAAAAAGGTCTTTTTCATTTAAATAATGTATTTAAAATGCTAGACTATTGATGGAAACTTACTGTAAGGCCTCGTTAGTTTTTTTTTACCAATAGAAGGAACAAGTGAACAAAATGATAATTTTGGTATAGTTATTCTTTTCAAACAAGTAAGAACACTCCTTACTGGGAGAGTGACTTAGAAAAGTATAACTTTGTCATTTATTCTGAGTTTAAGATATTTTTCCAAAGAATAATGCATATCCAATATTTAAAAATTAAAGGTGATTATACTCAAAATTAACTGGGATGCATTGAATTTAAGAAATACTGTTAGGCATATCGATCTCTGTTTCATGTATGAGGAAATATTCCCATTCTTTTGTAGATTAGATATGACTGTTCTGATAACTACAGTTATACAACCCTGTTTTGGACTCTGATGGACCATAGAAATCCTCATGCTTTATTCCTGTCACACTGTCTAAGGCCTAAAATTGAGGTTCAATATTATGTGCTACCTTGAAAACTGGTGAAATTAAGAGGACCTCACATGGCTTAATGGTAGATTCTACTCTCCATTCTGCTCCTTATCTAGTCCAAATCCTTTTTACCTCATCAACTCCAGTTCCTGCTTATCTCTGAGTAGTATTGGGTGATAGGTTTCAGCTTCCTGCCAGCCCAATAAATTATTCAAATAAATCAGTTAAAATTCTCCCCTGGGAATCAGGAGACACTTTCTCATTTTGAAATTACAAAGCCTGCACCCCTTAGCCCCTGGTTCATTCTGTCCCTGAGGGCAAGCAGAGTCCATCTGCCCTTTGTTCTGGGTTGTGTTCTCCTGCCTCCTGTCGTGAATATATACGACAAACTGCCATAGATCTCATTTGTCTAGTGTTGGGTGTTATGTATTCAGTCATCCCCGTAACTCTAGTGCAGGAATCCTTCCTACACCAATGGGGTGAATAGGAGTCCATCAAAATATCACAAAATGTATGTTTTTGCATTGTGTGATGCATTGTCCACCAGTGCAGGAAAGCCTAAAAGTGTATTTCATTTGCAAGCATGCCTATAGCCCATGTTGTTCTACTTAAAAATTGTGAAGAATTGACATTTACAAATGAGCCTGAAGGTTCTCCAAAAGTATTTTCTATTCTACAGGCCCCTGGGGAAGGAGTCTTGGAAAATCGGTTCTTTTGATGAAAACAAATTCTTAGGGCCTCTTCTGGTTTTGCTAGCACACTCAAATTTCTGCATTTTCAAGAAGCTTGGGAAATGCCACATTTCCATTTGGCATGCAGAAAAACTGCCAGGAGAAAGCAAAGATTACCTCAAGAGTAGATATAGGGAGCTCATATTAATAAATATTAAATTTATTCAGAAGATTCTATGTGCCAATCTATATTAATCTTCACGCTAACCCTAAAAGACAGATTTTACTTCTATATTTAAAATATTAGGAATATTTTCTATTAGGAATATATTAGGAACCCAATTCTGAGGGACATTATATAACTTTTTCAAAGCATATAACTGGTGAATAGTAGAACCTTGTTCTGTCAGTTAAAAAACCTGTTTATTTTTCATTACACTAGAAAGTCAAACAACACAATCAATCATTCCATATAATGAAGAAAGAAAGCCAAACAGAAGAAAAGAAAGGAAGAAAGAAAGACGTAGATCAAGGGACAACAGTTTTGTTGCTTCTTTATTTTTAAAATACGACCAAGTAAAACTATGGCAATTGGGTGATCGTTGTATTTGCTTTTAAAAGAAAGAACCCTCAATTTACCTTCCAATAAAATTACCATGGAAACAAGTGGTCCTCTTACCTTTATCTCATCACTTATTGTTGAAAAGTATGTGAGAAGTGCTACATAAAGAAAACCAATCTCAAATTTAGAAATGAAATTAGGAAATATAAAGCACCAGAGCCATCAACTTCTAAAGCCATTGAAAATGCCTAGAACTTCCCTTTAGAAATCTTCATCTTGAGTCTTATTCTCTTCTAATTAACATTGCCTTTCCTTAAGTATCAACATTCATGGTAAAAATAAAAAACCTAGTTTACTGGCAGATCAGTTTTATTTAAATTTGCTATTTGAAACTATGTTTTTTGGTTCTTTTCACATTAAATATTTTACTCATGATTCAAGATCTGTAATCTTTTATGGGGATGCCTGGTGAAACCTCGAAACCTAATTTATATCAAATTATTTACGTGGAGAATGCATCCTACTTTGCATCAATGGACTGATAGTTTTATTACTGTAGGAAAGGGGAAGGGCTTTGCTAGATTTACAAAACAAAATAAAAACTGAGTATTGTAAGTTTTAAAATACATTGTATTTGAAATATGTTGAGCGCTTTTTCTATTTAAAACAGAAAAACATAGTTCCTTTTTCAAAAATCTTCATAATTCTTGAATATGTTTCGGTTAATAACCCTGTGTACTAAAAAGCTTATTAGAGGTGATATTACATGTATCCCTGGTTTTGATTCACATTTAACACATCATTATAACTATTAGTTATAATATAAGTTATAATATTAGTTATGAATATAATATTAGTTATGAATATAAGTTAGATTAATCAAAGATGTTCTATGCCCTCTAACCTGTAAATTAGTTTGCTCATTTCACTTGGCTTTAGAGAGATTATTATAATCATAATTTATTTTTAAAATTGGGAGTAGAAAAATAAACAACAATGTCTCTTTCTGTCATTTACTTTTTGGAAAATCTTCCACATTTTCAATTTATATGACTCATGAGAATGGTAAACTGATATTTGGTATAGAAGCTACAAATCTATATTGTAGGTAAACTTGATAGGGAAGTAATGGATTCCTGTAGTCCATATTTCAATGTCCCCTGATCATAAAATGCAGCTGGGAGATTTGTAACAATAGAGACTTATCTTCACCTTCACCTTCTGATTAGTATGTCTGGGTAAGAGACCAGGGAACCTGTACTGCCAGGAATTCACTTTATACTTATTATGAATAATTAGCAATAACTATTTATCTATTAAAATTTAAAATTTTAACAATCCACAAATCTATGCATGCCATGTAACCTTCATCATTTACTTGCACAATACGTTTTGAGAAACATTACTCTTTGAAAATAGAAGGGCCATTAATTATAATACTTTTTTTTTTTTTTTTTTTTGGTAAACGATGCATTGATGGAGCTTAATGATGGAGTTGGGGCAAAATGTTGGAGTAGATCAGTCATTAAATAAGGCATTCTTATGGCATTTTTAAAGAAGTCCATGATACGGATCCATGATGAAAGTAAGTTCAGAATATCTTGTTCTCTGTGTTGCAGTGTGTTAGGGATCAAATCATGTATTCCCCAAAAAGACATGTTCAAGTCTTAATCCAATTTCCTGTGGGTGTGAACTCATTTGCAGTTAGCACCTTTGAAGACATTAGTTTTGGTGTGGACTTCAAAGATCCTTTTTAGATAGGCCAAAGTGAGTCAGGGTCAACCTTCATCCATATGACTGAAGGCCTTATAAAGAGAAGAAATTTGGACACAGCCAGTCAGTAGAAACCAGAAATCAGTAGAAGCCAGTGAATGAGCAAATCACCATATAATGAAAGACAGGGATACAAGTCAAGGAACTCCAAGGATTGCAGCAAGCCAGCACAAGAATCCTACAGACTCCAGGAGAACAAATGTCTAGTTAAAGCCTTGATTTTGGACTTGAGCCTCCACAACCTTGAGACAATAAATTACTGTTTTTAAGACAACCAATGTTTGGTATTTATCATAGCAACCCTGGCAGTCTAAGACTGTCTGCATATTAGTTTTCTATTGCTAATATAGCAAATTATTATAAAATTTGTGGCATGACAACCCAGATTTATTATCTTATGGTTCTTTAGGTGAGGTCTGAAATGCATCCAAAAAGTTAAACTCAATTTATCAACAGAGATGCACTCCTTCTGGAGGCTCAAGGGGGAGAATCTATTTCCTTGATCTTCCAGCTTCTGTAGTCCCCCTGCATCCCTTTACTTAAGGGAGCCCCCCCCTCCATCTTCACATTACATCTCTCCAGCTCCATATCTCCTCCCTGACTCTGACTTTTTGCCTTTCTCTGTGACTACATTGAGCCTATCCAGATGATCCAGAATAATCTTCCCATTTTAAAATCATTTATTTAAGCAAATCTGAAAATGTCTTTTGCCATGTAAGATAACATATTCACAGCTTCTGGGGATTAGGACATGGTCATTTTTGAAGGCTATTATTTTGTCATTCTGTGAGCCAGAGTATGGGAAGATGAAAATAACTTAAAAATGATAGCCAAGAGTTAAATTAGTGACTAGAGATGTAGGGGAAGGAACAGACAGAGTGCGAAGCACATTGCATGTATATGTTCATGAGTTGTTAATGAGTTCAGGTATTCATTTTTTTTTTTTTTGATATGCTGGAGAATGGTGCTCAAGATAGTGTCAAAAGAATTATAAAGACAGAACTATAAATTTGGGAGACATTAGTATAGAAGTAATCATTTATTATGCTGGTCTGGCTAAGACTACCAAGTGAAAATATACAGAGAAGAGAAGATTCTGGAGGTAAGATTCTGGAAGGGAAGAAAGGAGAGTTAGTAAAAGATAAAAGATCCATTAGACTTAGAGGCGAAAGAGTTTTATGGAAAAGATTGAGCAAAGAATCACTTAAGACTGAATCTAGGGCAGGCCACGGTGGCTCAGCAGGCAAGAACACTTGCCTGCCATGCCAGAGGACCCAGGTTCGATTCCTGGTGCCTGCCCATGTTAAAAAAAGAAAGACTGAATCTAAGAAAGTTATGGAATTCCATGGAAGAAACAATCAGTGCATAGCATCAATACCTGTTGAGAACTCAATCTATGCCAGCCACTGTGCTAGGTATTTTACAGAGATTAGGTCCTCTTGTCATTGCACTAAAGCTGCAGGGTACACAATATCAAAGGTTTTTCAGTTAAGCAAAGAGGGGCCAAGTGGTTGACTAACCTTTCTATGATCATCTATCTAGTAAATTGCAGAGCGTGAGATCAGGTGTGTCTAGTTCCCAAAACTGTGATCTTGTTACATTTGGGGAGTAGAAATGATTCAAGAATGAGGAATAGTAAACAACTATACAAACTATACAAACAAATAGAGTCAATATAGTGCGTGTATGCTTCTCTTTTGAAGAATGAGAAGAAGAAAAGTGATAGCTAAGAGGGCAATCCTGTGGAATTATTAAGTATAAGCATTTTAGTAAAAAAAATTAAAACAAGTCTTTTTTGATAGTTATTTCCTTGAGTGCTAGGGCTAGAAGAGAGAGAAGAGATCATTGATGGACATGATTTCTTAGAGAGACAGAAAAGAAAGAAATTAAAACTTGAAGGAAGAATCAGCCTTGGAGAGGAATCCTTGCAGTCCAATCTTCCTATCCATTAACATCGTTACTCCCTCTGAGCTCCAGGCCAACATCTTACCTGCTTAGATAGCATATCATTGGTGTTTATAGTTCCTGGGCTATGCCCATATAATACCTTCATCGTGAAATGTTCTGCTGCATATTCTCTATGTAGTAAAATTTCATTAACTGACCAAAAGTCTGAAGGAATATGATCCTCTTTCATTAAATTGCATCTGATTCCAATTACAGAACTATTCTCTTCTGTTTACTTTTACAGTGTATACCTCTCCTTATAACTGACTTTGTTTTGGGTCATAATCATAATAATTATAATTACAGCTATGATATTTTAGCATCCATAAGGACCAGATACTATGCTAGATGCTTCAATTACAACTCATTTAATGCTCACACAGCCTTATATCGTCATTTTATCAAAAAAAAATTGAGGTTAAGAGTAAATTTTAAAGTTTAGCTAATAACACATAGCTAAAAAAGAAATCAACACTTCTTACTTGTCTCAGGTGACTTTTGGTGGTAAGCAAAATAAATTATGCAAAATAGCTTAAATGAAAAGAAATGGGTATAGTTTTTCTAATGACATACATTTGACAAAATCCAGGAAAGACTGTACATCTGGGCTTTAGGGAGAGGATAGAACTGAGGCAGCTCTGGAGATCTAAGGAACAGGGACACGAGGCCTGTACCCTCATGCTCCAATGTTAGCGTGGTCCCATGACCAATTAACTGCATCTATACCCCTTTGGAATTTGAGTCAAGAATGACACTAATAAAACTAAACCATCTTATTTTATGAGACAAAAACTGAGCAAAAATATATAAAAGTGCCTTTTAATGAACTGATCAACAATTAACTTTCTAATGAAGGGAATGAATAGTTATTCAGTGTTCATTTTCTTGTAAGAAAATGCTTAAATCTTATGAAAGGAGAAATTAATTGGAAGGATAGAATGACATCTCACAGAAGCCAGGTACAGTAAGACAATCTGAAACTCTCAAGGAACTGGACATGAAACCTGGGAAATCAGATGCTCAGATCACGTTACCCGATGGCATGTGTGTGATTTCTTATCTCTGCTTCTGTTTTTGGATTGATATCTTTATCTCTTTGCTGATGGATTTTCTTTGCTTATCAAATGCAGTTTTACAGAGTTTTTCAGATCAAATTTCCATTAGCGATTACACTACTTGAATATTCACTTCATGATGTGTGGTAGTTAGATTCAGTTGTCAACTTGGCCAAGTGAAGGTGCCTAGTTCTGTTGCTGTGGACATGAGCCAATGGTACGTGAACCTCATCTGTTGCTCATTATATCTGCAGTCGGCTAGGAGGCGTGCCTGCTGCGATGAATGATGTTTGAGTTAATTAGCTGGTGCTTAAATGAGAGAGCGCAAAGTAGCACAGCCCAAGCAGCTTAGCACACCTCATCTCAGCACTCACAGCCCAGCCCAGGCCTTTGGAGATGCAGAAAGAAATCATCCTGGGGAAAGTTGTTGGAACCCAGAGGCCTGGAGAGAAGGCCAGCAGAGATCACCCTGTGATTTCCCATGTAAGAAAGAACCTCAGTTGAAAGTTAGCTGCCTTTCCTCTGAAGAACTAATGGAATAAATCCCCTTTTATTAAAAGCCAATCTGTCAGTGGCATGTTGCATTCTGGCAGCTAGCAAACTAGAACATGATGGAAAGAAAATGATCAATCCAGTTTGGTTTGTTTGGTTTGTTTGGTTTGGTTGTTCACCACTGGGCAATAAGCTGACTCAGGAGCTTTGTGTCCCATACTCTGCCATCAATTCAGCAGTGGCTGGAGGAGAATATGAGATAAGGATAGGACAGGCTGATGATGATCCATCATAAAGAAGACACTATGTACCAAGAAAGACTCCCAAGATTAATATCCCTGTTTTCCCCTCAGGGTAAAACAAAGAAAATTCCATGTCCACTCTTATTTTTTGGAAATATATATAATCAGTATATTAAGTTGGATTTAATAGTCTAACTAGTAATAACAGGTACTAATTTAACAAGATAGTATAATGAGGTTTTTTAAAAAGGTTTATAAAAAGAGAAATAAACGCTTCTACCCTTTGATACTTTTGTTCTTGTCTAATTCTGTCTTAAATATGTCAAGCTAGTGATTTGCGTCCGTTTTTATACTGAAGGGAAATTATTCAAACCTCTGTAATGATTTCCTTATGTGCCTGTGTAAGCCTGAAAAATCTTCCTAGGATCTTGATTGATGAATTTGCTACTATCTCAGGTTTTAAAATTAATTGGAGAGAAATGAAACTGTAATACAACTTTGTGCTGTCTGCACAGCGTGCCTTCAATGTAAATCATTAAATGAACACCAGAGGGAATTAAATATTTTGTAATGGTATAAAAATAAATTTAAAAGAAATGCAAAACTTTCAAATATACTAAAGTTTTAAGTCTATTATGATAGAATGATTACATGTAAAATTGAGTGCTCTAGAAAATAATACACTAGAAAATAAGGTTAAATTAATATTTTAACATGTTCAAGTTTTTGTTCATTTTGTTTTGTTTATAGAAGAATGTTTCTATTATGTTTATAATATTGTAGCCTAAATTTCATCAAATAATATTTCTTGCTCAACATTTCCTGAGGCAGAAATCCATTATACTTAATCTCTCACAGGGAATCAATCTTCTTACATAGTCAGGACTCTGAACTCCAGATAGAGAATTAGGGCTCCATTTCCTGGGCACAGATGGCTCTAGAGGTTGACAACCTACTTAGTTGTATTTCTGAAGTTGGTCTGTTTGCATTCCCTATCTTGATGTTTTTTCTTTTGAATGGGTAACTTTTCAGCTCTTAGATTTCTGATGTCAGTGGTTTATTTGGACTATGCTAGGGGTGCTAGGATTCTATATTTTGGATTGCAGGCATGGACCTTCCCCCAAACCTTATCTTTCCTATGATATTTTTCATATGCAATGATTAGCACATTAATAATTTTACTTTGAGTAACTTTTTTAAAAAATATTTTATTGACAAATCTTCACAAGCACACATTCCATACATGGTATACAATCAACAGCTCACAATATCATGATGTAATTGTATAGTCATCACTATGATCATTTTTTACATTTGCATCACTCCAGAAAAATACTTGTATATACCATGCCCCTTACCCCTCCCTCTCATTGACCACTAGTGTTTCCCTCTACTTAATTTATCTTATCCTTTGTTCACCCTACTATTTATTTATTTTTTATCCTTTTTTTTTACTCAAACGTCCATACCCTGGATAAAACGGAGCATCGGAGCATCAGATACAAGGTTCTCACAATCACACAGTCACATTGCGAAAGCTATATCTTTATACAATCATCTTCAAGAATCAAGGCTATTGAAACATAGCTTAACAGTTCCAGGTACTTCCATCTAGCCATGTCAATACACCATAAACTGAAAAGAGATATTTATATAATGCATAAGAATAACATCCAGGATAACCTGTCAACTCTGTTTGAAATCTCTCAGCTGAAACTTTATTTTGTCTCCTTTCTCTCTTCCGCCTTTTGGTCAAGAAGGTTTTCTCAGTTCCTTGATGCTGGGTCTTGGCTCAACCTTGGATTTATATCCAATGTTGCCAGGGAGATTTAACCCCCTAGGAGTCATAACCCACATAATGGAGGGCAGTGAGTTCACCTGCTGAGTTGGCTTAGAGAGAGAGTCACATATGAGCAACCAAACAGTTCTCTGGGGGTGACTCTTAGTCCTAATTTTAAGTAGGCTTAGCATATCCTTTGCAGGAATAAGTTTCATAAGGGAGAACCCTAAGATTGAGGGCTTGGCCTATTGGTTTGGTTGTCCCCCATGCTTGTGAGAATATCAGAAATTTTCCAAATGGGGAAGTTGAATAGTTCCTCCTTTCTCCCCAGTCTCCCAAGAGGTCTTTGCAAATACTTTTTTATTCACTGCCCAAATTACTCTGGGGTATATTGGGGCATCACACTAACCTGGAAAAACCAACCAAATGTCATGCCCTATTCAAGATTCCATGTTCTTATGGTGTTCAACTAAACTGACTATACAAGTTACATTAGCAAATACACTACCCAAAATATAAATTTTGCACAAAATAAATATCTTTCCCTTTGGTCTCACACAAAAGATGAAGTTTTTTAAATATGGACAATATTATCCTTTACCCCTGTATTCTGACTCACCTTAGTCCTATCCAGATCAACCTCATTCATTTCTCTACTCAGAGTCTGATCACTTTTTCAATCTTGTAAACAATTCCTGTCTGGGGTACTGTTGACTTTCATAGCTTCAGAGCTTTAACTCTGTGCATCAGGTGTCACATAAATACCTGAAATTTTGGGAACAGCCAGGTTAACTACAAACAGTTCAGTATCTCAGAACTTATAAGTAGCAGTTGCGATTCCTGAATAAATGTGACTGTTATAAGCACTTATAATCTAGGACCCTTTACAATAGACCCCAGCCCGATAACCCATGTTGTTAAATTCAGTTCACTGAGTTTGTATATTATATTCACTACATAAGATTGGAGTATGACAATATTTGCCTTTTTGTTCCTGACATTTCATTCAATACATAGTCCTTAAGGCTCATACATCTAGTTGCATGCCTCACAACTTCATTCCTTTTTGCAGCTGCTCATTAGTCCCTTACATATACACCATAGTTCTCCCTTCTATTCCTCAATCCTTGTACCCTTAAGGCACCTGCATCCATTGTGGATCGTGAACACTGCCGCTATAAACACCAGTGTGCAAATGTCCATTCGTGTCTCCACACTCAGTTCCTCCAGGTATATACTGAGCAATGGGGTTTTAGGATCATATGGTAACCCCACCCCTAACCTCCTGTGGAACCACCACACTGCCCTCCAGGGGCTGCATAATAGGATAATTCTTAAAAAGAAATAGTATCTATCTATATTAATAGCACTGTTCCTAAAATATTCCACCTGGGACTTCTGTCCGTGTCTATAGGTTTAGCAGTAGTGTGCTCATTTTCATTATTGTATAGTAATCCATCTTGTTTCTATACCACAGTTAGTCCATTCCTTTGGCAGTAAAAATTGGGATTATTTCCTGATTTTTTGCTATTGAAAATACAAATATAGACATGTTGTTGTTGATTTCAGTGTAAGAAATGGAATCAGTTTACTTGCATAGTGAAAAAATGCATATTTATTTTATGTGCAGAATCCTTACTGTATCACGTTAATGTTAATACCAGTCCGCTGACAAAAAAAAAAAAAATGGCTATCTTGTTTGTTTATTCTGCTGCTAAGGGCCACTGAAAGGAGAATAAAGTCACTGATACAAACATATTGATCTTCACCATAATTTAAATGTAGTCCTTCTATTTAACCAGTAACATGACAATTTATTTAGTTTCCTAGCAGATGACCTCTATTCTGTTATGGAAATTTCATTTCAGAGATTACTGAAAGTTTTTTGTCATGCTGTTGCATTTTGCAATGCTTTTTTGCCACCAAGTTACATGGTCAAATTAAATAAACTTTAGTAAATACTAATCAGCCACATGAAAAAATTTCTTAGTTTTAAACTAATTATATGTCATAAAGAATAAAATGTACTTGGTAATAATGTATCTTATTTTTTATGTGTCACTGAATTTGGATTGCCAACATGTTTTTAGGATTTCTGTATCTTATGAAGGAAATTGTCACATAATTCCATTCTCAAGCTGCTTTTGACATTGCAGTAATACTTGCCTTATAAAATGAGCTAGGACATTTACACTCTTTTTATTATGATTCTCTGAAGGATTTACATAAAAATGGAATTATTTATTCAATTAGATTTTGGTTAAACTCACTTAGAGAACTAATAGAGGGTGGTGTTTATATGTCAGGAATGTATAAACTACTGATTTGATTTAATCATTCTAGAATTATTCATATTTCCTATTCTTTGAGTCAAATTTAGTAAATTTTGCTTTTCTAGGAATATTTCTAATCTAACTTTCAACTCTATTTTCTCTCTCTCATTTTTCTTTCTTTCAAAATATCATCTCTACTACTGATAAAGAGGTTATAGAAGAAGATATTGGCTTGGAACTCCTTGGCATGTGGGCTTCCAATATTCCCTTTAACTGAAATTTCTCTCCCTTGGTGGAAGCCTGCCCCAATAAAATCACAGTGTGTAAAAGCAGAGGATGTATGATTTCCACAGATTGACAGATCCCAAAAGGAAAATGCATATTGATGAGTTGAGATGAGCTGAACACCTGATGTCCAGAGAAAGGAGGGTCCTGTAATCAAATATAATATCTCAACATGGCTTACAGTGTATAACATTGTAGCTTTGAACACTGGCTTTGCTTTAAAATTGATTTGGAGTTTTAAAGAGTAGTGATACCCAGTCCTAACACAGGCCAGTTGAATCAGGGGTGGATAGTGGCTGGCCCATGCAGCAATACAATATTTAACCCCCTCCCTCGGCAATTCTTATGTGCGCTGAAGTTCAGACCCTCTGTGCCCTCATTTTGCTCCCTGCCTACCTAACCAAACATGTCTCAAAACACTCTCCTTAAAGCTCACCATTTTCCAAGCACATAACTTTCTTTTTTTTTTCTTATTTTATTGTAGATTAAGTTAAGGTTTACAGAACAGTTGCAAAGATAGTACAGAGCATTTTCGTGTGCCCCAAGTTCAATTTACCTTGTTCACATCTTTTATTAATATGGTACATTTTGCACAATTAATGAACCAATATTGATGTATTGTTATTAACTAAAGTCCATACTGTATTCAGGTTTTCTTAGTCTTTATCTAATATACTTTTACTGTTTCAGGATTCCATCCTTAATACCACATCACATTTAGTTGTCATGTCTCCTTAGGCTCCTCTTGTCTTTGATGGTTTCTCAGACGTTCCCTGTTTTTGATGCCTGTGACCATTTTGAGGAGTTCAGATAAGGTATTTTAAAGATACCGTCAATTGGGATTTGTCTGATGTGTTTCTCTTGATTAGCCTGGGGTTATAGGCATTGGGAAGAAGACAGAGCACAGTTCCCTTCTCATCACATCATATCAAGGACAAACAATCAGAAAGACTTACTACTGCTGAGGCTAATCTTCAATTGGCTGAGGTAGTGTTTTTCAGGCTTCTGCACTGCAATGTGATGCTTCCATTTCCACACTGTGCTATTTGGAGAAAGTTTTTATGCAGAGTTCACACCTAAGAATGGGAAGTTATGCTTCACTTCCTTGAGTGAAGAGTATCTCTATATAAATTATTTAGAATTTGTCACCACTGGATATTCATCTATTCTTCTCCATTTATGTGCTAATCCCATTATTTATTTCTAGTAGTATGGATCATGGATATTTAGCCCATACTTTGGGTTATAATCCACTACCATTTCATTTATTTTCTTGCTCAGATTGTTCCAGCTTTAGCCACTGGGGATTATTTTAATTGTCTCATGTGTCCTTTAGACACAAAATCCCATCATTTTGTTATTGTTTTTTTAGTACATCCTTACTTTCTTGCCCTACACGTTACTCTATGCTCATCTTGCATATATTTTACCCCACTCCTAGAATCATATTTCTCCAAGGAGTCATGGTTCCTCTATTTGGAGAACTGTCTTAGAAACCAAGATCTGAGTGCTAAGTATAACCCATTCCATGTGGAGTGATATTGCTTCTGGGTCCTCTCAGTTGACAGAGCAAGGAAATATCTATTTGTAATATTAAACTGATGTGTCTATAGATTTAGATGATATAGATACAGATATAGATATCTGTGTTCCATCTAGTTTTTGGTAATCATAAAGTTACTATAAACATTTACATGCAGGATTTTATGTGAGCATATGATCACAAATTAGTTTAGTAAAATCCTAGGAGCGTGGGGCGGGCAGTGGTTGCTCAGTGGCAGAATTCTCACCTACCATGTTGGAGACCCGAAACCTAGGAGAGTCACTGATGCTTGTATGGTACAATAATGTTAATTTCATAAGAAACTGCCAAACACTCTTTCAAAGTTGCACTTCCTTTCTCAGCAGCAATGTGTGAAATTTCATGTTATTCCACATCTTTGACAGCAGTTGGTATTTTCATTTTAGCCAATCTGAAAAGTATTTTGCCCACTTTTAATTGGATTTTTTTCTTTTATTGCATTTTTGTGTTTGTTTGCTGTGTGGCAGGGGTCACACTTCATTCTTTTCCATGTGAATGTCCCATTATAGCAGCACCATTTGTTGCATGTTTTGTTTTGGAGTCCATGGGCTGGGAATCCAACCCAGGTCTCCCGCATGGCAGGCAAGAATTCTAGGAACTGGTAGATATGCACCCAACCCCCACCCACCTTGCTTTTATTGCATTTTAAAGTTCTGTGAATATTTTGAACACAAGTCCTTCATCAAGTATGTATTTTACAAATAATATCTCCCATCTATGGCTTGTATTTTCATGCTCCTTTATCTTTTGTGAGTAGAAGTATTTGAATTTAATAATGTCCTCTTTTCTTTTAATGAAATATACTTTTGGTGTCATGTTAAAAACTCATCACAAAACCCAAGGTTGCTTAGCTTTTCCCCTTTGTTTTCTTCTAGAAATTTTATATTTCTGCATTTTATATTTACGGCTATGATCCATTTTGTGTTAATTTTTGTTGAATATGTAAGGTCTACGTCTATGTGCATTTTTCTACTTGCATGTGAATGTCCAGTTATTCCAGCATCATTTGCCAAAAGACCATCCTTTCTCCATTGAATTGCCTTTTTATCTTTCTAAAAAGACATTTCTATATTTGTGTAGGATGTTCTTTGTTCTCTTCAATGATCTATTAATTTGCAAATACCATACTGTAAAATTACTGTAGCTTTATTGTAAGACTTGAATTTAGGTAATTTGCATTCTCCAAATTTGTTCATCTATTTTGCTATACTAGGTCACTTCTCATTATATATAAATTTTAGAATCAGTTTGTCAGCATATATAAAATAGCTTACTAAGATTTTGGTTGGCATTCAGTTGAATCTGCAAATCAGGTTGAGAAAAATTGACATCTTAACCATAATGTGTCTGCCAGTCCACGAACATGAAATATCTCTCCATTTGCTTATATCTTTGATTTCTTTCATCATCGTTTCTTAGTTTTCCATCTATTTATGGAATATGTGTATATATATATATGTATATATATATATATATAAAACACATTACATATTGGGGTGAGTTTATACCTAAATATTTGATACTTAGGATTTATACCTAAGTATTTGATTTTTTTATACTATTATGAATATTATTACTTTTATAGTTTCAGATTCCATTTACTCATTGCTGGTATATTTGAAAGCAAATTTTGTAGATTGACCTAGCATCCTGTGAATTTTTTTGGTGGATTCTTTGAGGTTTTCACAAAGACCATCATGTAGACCCAGTATTTGTGAATAGAGGAAGTTTTATTTCTTCCTTTCCAATCTGTACAACTTACCGCAGTTGCTAGGACTTTCAGTAACATGTTGAGTGAACCTAGTGGGAAAGGGTCCTGTCTACCATCGTTAGGTCTGAGATTAGCTGAAAGGTTTTTTTTGTAGATGTTCTTAGTTAAGAAGTTTACTCTCTTCTAATTTTTTTCAGTGTTTATCATGAATGAGTGGTGGGTTTTATCAAATGCCTGCTTCTGTGTTAATTGATATAATCACATAGTTTCTTGATCTGGCTGATATGGTAGATTTTATTGATTGATTTCACTTGTTGTATCAGCCCTGCAAACCTGCAATAAATCCTGCTTGCTCAAGTATAATACTCTGTTGAAGGTTTTTGTCTGTGTTCACTGAAAGATAACTGTCTGTAGTTTTCTTTTCCTTAATGTCTTTACCTGGTTTCAATCTCTCTTTTCTTTTTTTCTCTCTCTTCTCTCTGCCTCTCTCTTTTTAAATTAATTTCTCTATTATTTCTATTTCATAATTGTTCTAGTTTTCTAGCTGCCAGAATGCAATATATCAGAAATGGAATGGCTTTTAAAAAGGGGAATTCAATAAGTTGCTCGTTTACAGTTCTAAGGCTGAGAAAATGTCCCAATTAAAGCAAGTCTATAGAAATGTCCAATCAAAGGTATTCATCCAGGGAAAGATACCTTGGTTCAAGAAGGCCAATTAAGTTCTGGGTTTCTCTCTCAAGTGAGAAGACACATGGTGAACACAGTCAGGGCTTGTCTCTCAGCTGGAGGGACACATGGTGAATACAGTGTCATCTGCTAGTTTTCTCTCCTGTCTTCTGGTTTCATGAAGCTCCCTGGGAAGCATTTTTCTTCTTCATCTCCAAAAGTTGCTGGCTCGTGGATTCTCTGCTCTCTCTGAATCTCCCATTCTCCAAAGTGTTTCCTCTTTTATAGGACTCCAGAAACTTCTCAAGACCCACCCAAATGGGTGGAGACATGTTGTCACCTAATCCAGTTTAACAACTGGATTGTCAAGTTGTTTAACAACTTGACTAAATCACATCATTCAGGGAGATAATCTGATTACAGTTTCAAACACAGTATTGAATAGGGATTATTCTATCCTTATGAAATGGGATTTTGATTAAAACATGACTTTTCTAGGGGACATACATCATTTTAAACCAGCACAATAATTTACTTTGGGATAATGTGTCATCTTCCCCAATATATCGTTCAGAACTTCCTTTATTGAGTCTTTCAGTAAACACTCTCAATCTTCCTTATCTATTTTTGCATGGCTATCATTCTAGAACCATGTTTTATGGCTTATGACACATGTAACCATTTGTTTTTTTGTAGGAGTTATCTGTCTTCTAATAATGCGTATGTTGATTACTCTAAAATGAACCTAAATGCCATGTTTTCTAGGTAATATGTTTGTTTTCTCTGGTTGCTTGATGAAAAATAAATGGACAAAATACACTTCTCATTTAAGTAAATAATCAGGTTAAATCATATAGCATTATGTAATAATTTATATTTTGAGAATTCTGTTCAAATTGGAGCATTTTCCATATATTCACTTATTTTTTCTGTACATATTTTTGTAAGTTACTCTTTTATAACCTTAACTACTATTTACTTATGTATGTAAGTTTGTGTGTATGTGTTTATATATATATATATTATTTACATTATCAATGTGCTGTTCTTTATATAATCAATATTTAATTCTTTTTATGAAGTACATT
The DNA here is from genome assembly GCA_004026745.1 of Myrmecophaga tridactyla. Taxonomy (NCBI): domain Eukaryota; kingdom Metazoa; phylum Chordata; class Mammalia; order Pilosa; family Myrmecophagidae; genus Myrmecophaga; species Myrmecophaga tridactyla. The sequence continues at coordinate 288,219 of PVIY010000048.1, forward strand.
GTCTTGATATAGATCCTAATTTGTTCTTATTGTGCTATTTTTTATCTAACAGGGAAATTTGTCTGTTACATAGTATTGTTTTTTCATTCTTTAGGAACCCGAGGATTATCAGCCAGCCAGAAGCTGATCCCAGGAGAAAGTCAGCCTTCTGATCTCTGAAACTATGGGCCAACAAATATCCACTGTGGTGTTTGTGATAGCAGATCAGGAAAACTAAGGTATATTTTAGGGAAAAGTAATATCTTTTCAAATTTTAGAGTTAGAGTAAAATTATCTGGAAGGCCAACAATGCATAGGATGCAACTATAGGAAATATACTAACAGATTTGGCCTTAAAAGGAAGGTATAAAAGTTATACACAAGCCTTATACCAGTCCATCTTAGCTTACTAAATAGTCATATAGATATTTTGAGTCAAGTGTCTAAAAAAGTAGGGCATAAATTGTCCAACATCTCTAGCCATGATCTGTTTGATATATATCTATATTTAATAACAGATGTATATGCCAAGTCTGCTTTAGTTACGTGGTGAGGGTTTTGGAAACCTTCCTGTGAGACATTCCTGGGCTTCTCATTTAAGTAAATAATCAGGTTAAATCAGAATAAAAGTAAACCAATATGTGTAAATAACATAAAAATTCTGTTAATTGAGAATTGACATGCCATGCATTTTACATCTCTTCAACTTTCCATGTAACTCTAAATGTCTCATAGGTGGAAAAAGAAAAAAACCTTGGGTTATCAATATTAACATTGAGTTCTTGGTTAATCTTTTTGTCTTACCTGTGTATCCAGAGGTGATTTACGAAATATTTCACTTGTTGGTGCAATGTGGAGATCACAGTTTCTGCTCTATATTGCTATGTGGGAGTAGCCATCTGAAGGTATCAGATTCCTAAGAGGCCAAAGCCTCAGGAGACTGGGCTCTGGGCTTTTGCCTACCAACCTCAGCATCACTTCCAGGAGTGTCTTATCCCTGACTAGTGTCTGCACCCACTCTATCCGACCACTTTAGGAAAAGCAGCTTGACAGCTTTTCATAAAGTTACTTACATATGACCCAGCAGTTCTGCTCCTAGATATTTAATAAAGGAAAACAAAAATGTATGCTCACACCAAAGCCTGTACATGAATACTTATAGCAGCTTTATTAATAATCAAGAAAAACTAGAATTAACCCAAAGATTCTTCAGGTGGACAGTCAGGATGAAGGCCAGCATGCAGAAGCAGAGCCATACCAACAGTCAGGTGCGAATGGGGGCTGCCCCCTCCCAACTCTATCGTGCTTAGAAAGACTTAGTATGGAGCCATTTGCAACTAATATAGATATATATCAATATTAAACAAGAAGAGTCATACCAGGATACTGGCAGGATATCAGCTCTGCAATTCATCTATCTGTCTATCTATCTATCTATCTATCTATCTATCTATCTATCTATCTATCTATCTATCTATCTATCATCTATCTATCTATCTAATCTATCTTTCTACTTATCGTCTGTAATTCATGTATCTACCTAAGTTAATTATGTAAGAAAATACAATTATTGTCTTCGGCATTTTACATAATCTCTCCATACATGTTTCTTCTATATAATGGGAATTTCTAAAGTATCTAAAAGTTTGAAAGTTTACATTGTTCTTGTACTATTCCATCTTTAACATTTAACACATTATTTCCTACCCACCTTCTGGAATTTGGGGATGATTTTGTCCATTTATGCATTCTTCTATTATGTATTCAGATGTCTATAAAGACCAAGCTAGATGTATGTGTGGTGCTATGTGGTTCATCACGGGAACTCAAGCTCAGGTACAACAGAGATTTTCTGCAAATGACCACTTTATTACTTATGCAACACAAAGAGTCCAAAAAAGAAGGGAAAGAGTCCTATTGTGGCTGGTCCCCTGGGAAGGCAAACTGCTTGGGTAAGGGTTGGTGGATGGCAGCTCCATATGCTCTATCTAGCATTGGAGATGAGGGAGAACTGCATGCCCAAATTGGGTTTTCATATACCCCAGGCAGAGGGGGTTCTACCTCTGAGCTAAAAGCTTACATCAAGCAACCTCTGTGCAGAAGTTCCATCCTGGCAAGCAGCTGAGGCTGTTTGTTCTCAGTTAGAGGACCAAGGAAGAGTCAGGCCACTCAATTTCTAGATAGCTTGTTTTTCATGTTTGAGACTTAATTTTTCCCCAGAGCTTAAAATGGAAACATATTAAAACATCTTCATGCAAAAAAGCAAGAGGGGAAAAGAAGGGAAGTAGCCAACTCTGAGAGATAGCTGCCAAGTGTGCCTGTGACATTCCCAGCAGCAGTACTGTACTTCATTTTACTGTACTTCACTTCATTGCACTTCACAGATAGTGCATTTGTTTACAAATTGAAGGTCTATAGCAACCTGTGTTGAACCAGTTTATCTATGCCGTTTTTTCAAAATCATATGCTTCTTTGTGTCTGTGTCACATTTTGGTAATTCTCACAATATTTCAATCTTTTTCAATATTATTATGTCTCTTAGAGTGATCTGTTATCTGTGGTCTTTGATATCACTACTGTAATTGTTTGGGGGCCCCACGAACTGCACTCACATAAATGGCAAACTTAATGGATAAATACTGTGTGCTCTGACTGCCCCACTGACTGTCTGTTCCCTATCTCTCTCCTTCTCCTCAGGTCTCCCTATTCCCCGAGACACAACGATATTGAAATTAGCCAGTTAATAACCCTACAATGACCTCTATGTGCTCAAGTGAAAGGAAGAGTTGTTTGTCTCTCACTTTGAATCAAAAAACGAGAAATGATTAAGTTCAGTGAGAAAGACATATTGAAAGCAAAAAATAGCAAATCTAGGTCTCTTGTACCAAAAAGTTAAGGAAATTGTGATGATAAAGGAAAAGTTATTGGAGGAAACTAAAAGTGTTCCAGTGAACACTCAAATGATAAGAAAGTGAAACAGCATTATTGCTGATAGAGAGAAAGTTTTAGTGGTCTGGATAGAAGATCAAGCCAGTGGCAACATTCTCTTAAACTAAAGCCTAATCCAGAGCAAGGCCTTAATTCTCTTCAATCCTGTGAAGGCTGAGAGAGATGAGGAAGCTGCAGAAGAAAATTTGAAGCTAGCTGACCTTGGTTCATGAGTTTTAAAGAAAGAAAACATTTCCATAACATGAAAGTGAAAGGTTAAGCAACAAATAGCAAGATATCCAATAGATATAACTATGGTAATTCATGAAGGTGGCTATCTAAACAGATTTTCAACATAAATGAAACAGCATTTTATTGAAAGAAGATGCATCTAGCAGTTAAGAGCTAGTGAGGGGAAATCTGGCTTCAAGCCTATAAAGAACAGGCTGACTCTTTTCTTAGGGGTTAATGCAGCTGGTGATTTAAGTTGGAGCCAATGCTCATTTACCATTCTGAAAATGCTAAGGCCCTTAAGAATTATTCTGTCCGAGTTATATAAATGGAACAACAAAGCCATTAGGACAACCCATCTATTTATAACATGGCTTACTGTAAATTTTGAACTGTTGAGATCTACTGCTCAGAAATAAAAAAAGATTCCTTTCAAAATATTACAGCTCATCAACAATGCAACTAGTCACCCAAAAGATCTGATGGAGATGGACAACAAGATGAATTTTTTTCATGTCTGCTAACACAACATCCATTTTGCAACCCATCGATCAAGAAGTTATTTCAAATTTCAAGTCTTGTTATTGAAGAAATATATTTAATATGGCTATAGTCCCCATATATAGTGATTACTCTGTTGGATTATTGCAAATTACATTGAACACATTCTGGAAAGATGTCACCATTCTATGTGCTTATTAACATTTGTGATTCATAGGAACAGGTCTAAATATCAACATTAACAGGACTTTGGAAGAAGTTGATTCCAACGTGATGGATGACTTTGAGGAGTTCAAGATTTCAGCAGGGGAAGGAATTACAGATGTGGATGAAATTGCAAGAGGACTACGATTACAAGTGGAGCCTGAAGATGTGACTGAATTGCAGCATTCTTATGATAAAACATCAGCAGATGAGAAGTGCTCCTTATGCATGAGCAGACAAAATGGTTTCTTGAGCTGGAATCTACTCCTGGTGAAGATTCTGTGAACCTTGTAGAAGTGACAACAAAGGATTTAGAATATTACATAAAATTGATGAAGGAAGACCAGGGTTTGAGATGACTGACTCCAATTTTTAAAGAAGTATTATTGTGAGTAAAATGCTACAAGCAGTATTTCATGCTACAGGAAACTCTCTTGTAAAAGGAAGTGTCAATGGATGTGGTAAATTTCACAGTGACCTTATTTTAAGAAATTGCCACAGCCACCCCAACCTCCAGCAACCACTCTATATAGTTAACAGTCATCGACAAGACCCTTCACCAGCAAAATGGTTATGATTCATTGAAGGCTTAGATTATGGTCAGTATTTTTAACAATAAGGTTTATTTAATTAAGGTTTCTACATTGTTTTTCTAAACAAAATGCTATTGCATACTTAGTAGACTACAGCATAATGTAAACAAAACTTTTATATGCACTGGTAAACCAACAAATTTGTGTCACTTGCCTTATTGCAACATTCACTTTATTGTGGTGGTCTAGAACTGAGTCCATGGCATCTTTGATGAATGTCTATATATATAAAGTGAGGATTGTAGCAAACTGCAGAGTTTTGGCTTCATTTCAATGAAGTAACTGCTACTCACATCAAACCAACTGCAGTCATGGCCCAGAGAACTTATTAATTTTTAAGAGAGGCCAGAAATCTAGTCACATAATAATCCCCTGATTTGATAAAATATAGGAAACTAATTCCAATATTTGAATACACTGGGTAGGTCAAACAGAACATTTCTGCAACCTGAATTTGAATTGTGGGTCGCTTGCTTTGGACTACCATGTTATACAAGGCTTTGCTTTAGATGTCAGGGGTGATTTCATAGTGAAATAGTAAGTTATATAAGAAGTTTTGGCTGCAGTGCCAAGATGGTAGATATCAGATACAAGATAAATAATAAACT
>PVIY010000048.1:293362-317988 GCA_004026745.1 Myrmecophaga tridactyla
AGATTTTCTATCCCATTCACTTTTTTTTTTTTTTTTATGCTGAATCCTTCACTTTGTGTCTGGCATGGAGGTGGTGTGGGGGAGAGCAGGTTAAAAAGGAGATAAGGAGCAGAAATAAGCTGGATGCAAAAAAGAATTAGACAATGGTATTCTTCTCTGATCAATGGGTTCTCACATACAGAAGGCCACAGTAGATGGATACAAAATGATTTGCTACACAATTGAAATTACATTGACATTTAAAGTGTCTATAAAGCTTTTTATTGGCTGAGAGTAGCAAGGAAAGTCAGGGAGTGGCTTGAGCTTTCATGCAGAAGACAGATTTGTTCTAATTTACAAGAATATTTTTTGGTTAAAGAAATTGCTACAGATCTGATTTGAACCTGTTTTGACATATTTGGAGCAGTAGGACAAAGAATAAAGCAGCTTGGGGGATAAAATCTAGTAAGTTCAGATTGTTTACAATAGTGGTTCATGTTGTCAATGATGAGGTTTTATTTGTTTTTCTTTTAGTTATTTCACTTACTTAATACTAATAACAACAACAACCATAAATAAAAAACAACCAGAGAAAACAATTTATTCATATTTAAAAATTATATTGCAATAAATTACTAGACTAGTTTTTTCTAACCAATTCTCTGCTTTATCCATATCCTTTTATAAACCTCCTGTGGACATAGTTCTGAATATTTACTGTGCTAAAATATCTTCAATTTCCCAAAGTCCTTATCTGACTTTCAAGACTTCCAGAATCTGGGAGCCATTTGTACCATCAATACCACCTCATATCACCCTCCATCTAAACAATCTGTTGTGCATATGATTTGATTGCCCACCTCTGTGCTCTCACTTCCTTCTATCTGCTTTCTCCCCCTATATAATTCCACATAACAAATTTTATTCAACATTCTCATCACAGTTGAAACTCTAAAGCTACTGTGAGTTCAATTACATTGAAAGTACCTTTTCCAGTCTTTTGGCCAGAGGCCAATGTTTCCTAACTCTAAGGTGAATGTTAAAAATGTATTCCATTATATTTAATATAATTAAGCCAGAGACATAACATATAACATGTTTTAACATATAATATTTTACGTGAAGTCTTTTTAAAAATTTATAAAAACAATTTGATCATTATTCTAATACAGTGATTATTAAGCTTCTAAGCATTCATCTATAAACAAGTTACAATTTCACCTATACCAGTTAAAAAAATAAAGTAATACAATAAAGGAACACAAAAAGGTCAGCATTTGCATTTCTTGCATTTAATTGATTTGGGGCTTTCACTGTTTCATAGCTCAGCATAAGATCAATTAGAAATTATTTTAATGTATCAGGTCTCATTTAGAACCATGCGGCCAAATTCTACTAAATTTTACTTCTACATATTGTATTTTCAGAGCAGCAGTGATCTTAGGTACCTTGTGAATGTTTGTGATAAACATCATTTAAGTTTGATTAACTGCCAAGACTAATGTTTTGACATCTAATCAATCTTAGAGGCTACTGGTCTATGCACTACATATCGTAATTGCTTCAGTGCTGCTGAAGGTAGCACTCATTCTGGTCATGAGTTTGAACTGAAATTCAAGATATTTGTTGACAAGACAATAAACTCAAAAGGCACAAATTCTGCTTTGCCAGTGTTAGCCATAAAGAAATACGTTCCCAGCATCAACAGGTACAAACAAGTTTGTGATATAATATTCTCAAAAAAATCATTCCTTATAAACGTGAAAAAAAGTTGTTTAAATTTCGGCCAGGAAATATTTCCCTAAAAGCAGAATAATTTTGAGGATGGAATACTAATGTTCAGGATCCTTCCTCTCCAATAGTCCTAACCCACATAATTTCTGAGTTTGACTAGAGAAAATAAATGTCAATGCTCATGTAGATTCTTAGCGATGTGTTTAACACAAGCAACTTGGAATTGAAATAAGAGATGCAATATCTCAAACTCAGCTGATATGAGAAAACTTTTATGGATAGATTAAGCCTTCTCAAAATTGCATCTTTTTTCTCTCTCTTTTTGATGTGTTCTCCTTACCATCAACACAACAGCAATCCAAATCCTGTTAGTTGATGAAGGTATTATAAAGATACCAGCATTCATCTGGTATGATTTTAGGATCCTTTCTTCAAGTTTGCATTTATTAGACCTCTGCCCCTCAGAAATTTCACTCTTTTTTTTTTTTTTTACTATTCATAAACTCATAGCATCTTTGGACTTATAAAATCACTTCCTTCACTTGATAAAAGAGAATTCAGTGTCAGGTATGCATCAGACCTCTTGTTAAGCCCTGAGCAAATAATATTGATCACAATATAAGTGCATGCCCACACAAACCCAATTGGCTCTAAAGATTCCCAGATGATTCTGGGTGCTTGCGATATTGTGCTGATGAGAAAAACATCCACATTTGTCAGATAAATTAGTTAAATAAGTAAATTAGTTAAATTTACACATGTGGTGTAAATAAATTCTACGGCAGTAAGTAGGAAATGCAGGTTTATCTAGGCCAAGTGCTGCTCTAGGCCCGAAAGAGACACAGCCTCTGCTGGTTATGGTGCTAACTATTCTGATGGAGAAAAAAGAAAATACACAAGAAAGCATTTCAAGAAGATCATTTTTGATAATAATGTGTTCTCTGAAGGAAAGTGAGTAGCATTATCAAGTGTGCTTTACAGAGCTGTATCTACTTCAGTTTGGGCAGTAATAGATGTTCTGGCTGATACATCAGTTATGGGGTTTTCATGGGATTTTCCTGTCTATTGAAGCAGATATGTAGAAGGATGCAGATATGTGGAAGGATGGAGAATTGTGACACTGTATTTATGAGAACAAAATGAGGAAAAGATAGGTCAAGGATGTTTAAATTACAACTTAACTTCTGCTGCTCTTAAGGTGTGTCCCTGAGATGGAATAACATTTTTCCTTCCTTCTTCAATATTATAACTGACCCAAACTGTGTCCTATTATTTTGGCTATAAGGCCACAGACATATTATTTAACTTTTCTGTGCCATAGTTAACTGAACTGTATATAGAGATAATATCAGTATATACCTCAAACTTCTATGAGGATTAAATGAATATATGGAAATTTGTATGTCTAGTCACTGTAAAAGGGGTTTTGAAAATAATTTTGAAATTTGCAATGGGTGCCAGTTAACAAATGTTGAGAACTGCTAGGGAGGGAGTGTACATAATGATTGTCATTATCTTATTGATGAAACTCAGCTATTTGAAATGGTAAATAGGTGAGTTGGAACTTGAGTCCAACATAGTTTAGTACGCCACCAAAACTTCGTGTTTTTTTTTTTTACATCATACATTTTAAAAATGAAATTTGTAAACAAAATTAAAGAAAGAGATAGATTGAGTTATAATTAGTCTTGGTCAGTATATGGTGCTGCTCCTTACTTTATTGCATACTTGATTTTGTGCTTTTGTGAATGAAAACCCTATGTTTCATAAACACATATGCATGGGATTTTTATACTTTGCTTTTTATTCTCAAAAGTTTTAAAATAATTCAAAATAATACACTATAAAATCAATTGTAGAATTATTTCTTAATATTTCTCCTCAGAATTCATTTTATAGGCAAATGTTCATCATTCATGTTTTTATATAATTAGAAAACCTTGGATTGACAGACATTAATGGAACTATTTCTACCTGGTCAGGCTATATGATAGGCAATAAATCTCTTCTGGAGAGATAAATGTCAGATCTATCTATCTATACATCTATCTATCTACCTAGCTTTGTAAATGCAAGACAACACATTCAATTTGACATTCACTACCCTTATAAATAGTGTAAACTGTTATTTAAAATCATCTCAATTATATTGATTGTACATGAAATATTTAATGCAAGGAACAGAAATAGAATCAAAATTATAGTCCTGATTTTTATCATTGTTTAATCAAAGGAAATACATTAGAAAGCATGTCAAGATAATGATGCTGACTACATTTTATAATAAATAACTCTGATAGATTGAGAAAATCCTTAAGGAAAGAAAAAAAAACTTCACACAGAATTTAATTTAAAAGGATACAAATATGAGTATGTTTTTATGCTTTTAAAAATATGACAATTAAAGGAGGCAACACAATATTTTATTCACTAATTGCAAACCTCTTTCATGGTTTCAATTTCTTGGAAGTGGGCAAAAATGCAGAAAACCCTTCTGGACAATACCCCAAAGATTTAGCTGAAACTTTCTCCAGATGAGATGAGTGGCTCATTCCAGTAAGTTCCAACATACTTACATTTTTATCTTTACTATCTACTACTGGCTTAAACATTCAGGCATGCACCAGTGCCATTCTCCTGTGGTGTCGCTTGTGTTGTTCCAACCTACTGGAACAACTTCTGTACCTTATAAGCATTATTTCTATGCCTCAGCTTTTACACCATGTAGGGAAGGAATATCATTCTCTTGGATGGTTAAAAAAAAAAAAAGGACTAAATTTGTGAATAATTAGTCAGAATGTTTTTCCCTCCAATCATAAGTTGTTTAGAGGAATATTCAAACACTATTATGATGTCTAATGAAACAGATTATTTTCGAATAAGAACAGCATTAAATAAATATCTGTCTCTGCAATTTCTATACCATATTGAGAAAGTAGATAGTTCAATAAAACTTGTGTAGGACAAGCTTCTATTCATTTACTAATATTCTTTATTTTTACATTTCATATGTGCCTGGAGACTCTATAATCAAATACCTTTTATATAATACAAAAATAAAAATAATATGTTTGAACTTATTAGAGAAAAAAATAACTGTTTACTTTCATGAACATCTCAAAATGTACCATTCCTTTTATATGACAGTGAAAAGAACACCTCCTGCCAGAAAAAGTCTAAATATGTCTAAAAAATTATCCCTATGGTAGGATTTTTATAATATAACTTTAAAAAATACATGAATATATATACCCTCCTATAATAACGTCAAATTGTATATCATTTAAAATGATAAAAACCCTTTTACTCTTGACTGCAGTTAGAGATGTAATTTGAATACCTAGGAAATCAATATCTACTTTAGTATGTGATTACAGCCAAATAATTGAAGTATCAGACAAGCAGTGAACCACAGGGCTTTTCTGTGCAAACAGCAAGGCGTTCTAACTATGAAGTTTCTCTCGGTGCTAGTGGACTTGGGATGTAATTACATAAAACTTTTAAACGTATTATTTTTTTCAAAAGCCCTTTTGGAAATACCATTCAAGGGAAGAAAAATTCTAAAAATACCAGAATTCACACTTCCTACTGAGGCAAGAAAGAAGGAACTGTTTAAAGGTAAATTGAAGAGGAAGATTCAGAGGGGCTTTCACAACACTGAATAATACATTCTCCGGGTCACTTGAAGCCTTCCATGCACAGCTTAAAAGCATTTCACTTCATTCTTCACCCAATCATTGAGGATCATGCTTCTTCTTTGCTTACTTCCAAAAGCTTAGATCTCTCTTTCTGGCCAACTCTGAGCGCTATATTGTCTCCTGAAAAGACTCTCCGATGGGTGTAATTTATCTAAAACAGAGAGTGCCCTTTTGCAACTTCTGAGAGGCACAGTCCCTTTTACTCATCCAGCACTGCAAGCATAAGAGGCATACAGGGCCTGGCAGGTGGAGCTGAAGCAAAACAGTGAGGTGGAATGAGTTAATAAATGGCAGTTAATACATATCTGCAGGTTAAAGTTGGAATGGGATGTGCCTGGAGTGTGACAAACTGAATGTACTTCAAGAGGCAATTCTGCTACTCAGCTTTACTGCCTCTCTTGTGAGAATTCTGGCCCAGTTTTCCTGCTCCTTAAATTCTTAAAAAAGAAGCTGGAATTTCCTGCATTTCTGTGAAATGTACCAATTTGTAAACATTTACAACCATATGAAAAAAAAACTGGCTGCCAGGTAAAGGCCTTTTCTGGGGGCATGGCAATCTTTTCATAAATTTATAAATAAAATATTTTACATAGTAGTCCTTTAAAGCAATTATGAAGGATAGGAATTAGTTTTATTATTATGTATCTGATTGCCAAGCATACCTTTTTTTTGACACTCATGGAGCAGTAAAGCAAAACTAAAATATTTGATTATAACTTTTAATTTTAGCTTTTGATTGAAATAAGGAACAAAACTATTTTTCCTAAGAGAAGTTGAGCAAGAGATTCTTAATTTTGATCATATATGCTACCAAAGTTGCTGTGTAATAGAATCTATAAATCATTTCACAATTTCAAGAAAATTTCAAATTTTGATGATGCCATGTGTTCTAGTCTGCAAAAGCTGCAGAATGCAACATACTAGAGATGGATTGACTTTCAATGAAAGGGGATTTATTTAGTCAAAAACATATACTTCTTCAGAGGAAAGGCAGTTAACTTTCAACTGAGGTTCTTTTTACGTGGGAAGGCACAGGGTGATCCCTGCTGGCCTTCTCTCCAGGCCTCTGGGTTCCAACAACTTTCCCTGGGATGATTCCTTTCTGCATCTCGAAAGGCCTGGGCTGAGCTGTGAGTGCTGAGATGAGGTATGCTGAGTTGCTTGGGTGTGTGATGTTGAGCTGTCTCATTTAAGCAGCCACCCAATTAAAAACATCATTCATTGCAGCTGGCATGCCTCCTAGCTGACTGCAGATGTAATCATCGACAGATGAGCTTCACATGCCATTGGCTCATGTCCACAGCAAAAAGAACTAGGCACCTTCGCCTGGCCAAGTTGACATCTGAACCTAACTACTACATGAATTCTATACTTCTTGCAGTGATGCCATGGTTTCCCTTGAATTGCTCAATTAAACATTAAAAAGAAAGAAACTGATATCTTATGCCACATTGTGAGTATAATCAATAATAATAGTTATTGCATTTTAGGCAATAGCAGCAGACAGAACTTACATGTCTTCCATTGTATTGCATCATTAAAGCTGTTACTTTAGGATATGTTATATATTAGTTTCATGTCCCTGCACCATGATGGGGACCTTTCTCAAACAATTTGAGATAAAACTCTTTAAACTTTGGTGTAACTATGTTATTTAACACATGAGAAAAGAAGAGATGATGTAGAAAGTATTGTCATTTTTATCATTATCTAGGCTCTAGAAAGTATTTTATTCTTTCTTGGTCCTCAAAAGTAATGTAGAAACTGAATAAAAATATAAAGATTAGCACAAAATTGGGCTAATGTCTAACAACTGATGGTGATTAATCTATAATGCCACATTACTAGAAAATTCTCTATGAATCAAATTGGTGTTGTCAGCAGGTTTGGTTTTTGATACTGGCCCTGTTAAGCTGTTATTCTGTTCATAACACTGTACATTAACACCTACTTTTATGTGAATGAATTTTCTTCAATTTCAAACTAGCTTAGAATAATCATGAATGAAAGGAACTTTATGATTTATTCTCTTGGTATTCATAACCAGCTGAAATTTGGTTTAATAAAGTTATTCTTGCCTTATTTTTCTCAATATAAAGTGTAAGCATGATGGACCTCTAAAGTATTCTGAGGTCTCAAATATACCTTACACTCTTCTCTCCAAATTTGTTCACTTTCTCTTCTTTCTTCTTTCTGGAATATACTTCACCCTATGTTCCATCTTTAAAAATTTACCTCCCTATGGTAGACACATTTTTTGTTGTTTTTCAACATATGAAATCTCTTCTAATAATTGATGAATCTTGGTGGATGCCAGAGGTTGTCATATTACTGAAGACAAAAATATCTGATATTCCTAACTCAGGTCTTCCACACAATCAGAAGCTAGGCATGACCTAGGCATGGACAGTTAGATATACTTGATCTGGATTTTGAATTTGAAGCTAAAGTCACCAAAAACAAGCATGAAGAATTCATGCTTCTCTTGAAGGAAGTAGTAGCAGCAATATCTCATTTCTACAAACAGTAGCAATGGTGACAGGGATGATGGCAGTGATAACACCCTAAATAGACCAATTCCATTGTGTTATTTTGTCTGTGGCTCAAGATATTTAATGTGCTGGTTTGAAAATATTATGTACCCAGAAAATCCATGTTTTAAGCCTAATCCAATCTTGTGGAAGCAACCGTTTCTTTTTATTCTGATTCAGCACTTAAGGTTGGAAATGTTTGATTAGATTATCTCCATGGAGATGTGGCACGTCCAATTGTGGGTATGACCTTTTGATTAGATGAAGATGTGATTCCACCCATTCTAGGTGAGTGTTGATTAATTTACTGGAATCCTTTAAAAGAAGAAGCATTTTGGAGAGAGTCAAAAACCACAGAAATGACAGAGCCAATAGAAACTTCAAAGTAGAGCTGACACAGATGCTGACACTTGGAGAATGGAGACGCAGATGTTCGGAGATGCTTGGAGCTCAGGATATGTCACCATAATATGTTAAGCAAGCTGGAACCTGAGGAGAGCCAGGGGAAGCCAAGAGATGAAGGAAAGCTCCAGTGAAGCAAAGTGAGGAACCCCCAGAGCAAAGTGAGGAATCCCCAGAGCAAAGTGAGGAACCCTCAGAGCAAAGTGAGGAACCCCCGAAAAAACAGAGGCTGAAAACAACAGAGCCCAGGAACAAGGGACCAGCAGATGCTAGCCATGTGACTTCCCAGCTGACAGAGGTGTTCCTGACCCATTGGCCTTCCTTGTATTAAGCTATCTTTCCTTGGATGGCTTGATTTGGACATTTTTTATAGGCTTAGAACTGTAAAGTTGTAACTTATTAAATCCCCCATCCTAAAAGCCATCCCAGTTCTAGTATATTGCTTTCTGGCAGCTTGAAAACTAACACACATAGCTTTCTTTGTTCTCACCTGATTTCAGGGCCTTGCTCTTAATCCTTCTGCCATTTCTATGATCTTCCCAATATCTATGAAGAAACCCATATTCTACTTAACTAATCAGAATCAGTTTTATTGCTTTCAACCAAGAAAACCCAGAATATTACATTTTGGTACCACTGCTGGGGAGGTAAAGGCAACTGGTATCCAGCTGTTGCACTAGAAAGTACTCTATTTTCTCCATCTTGTCAAATAAAATGATAGCAGAAATAATTTTCAGCTGCTAAGGGCATTAAAGCATGTGCCAATTTGAATCTGTTGTGTACCCCAGAAAAGCCATATCCTTTAATTCTCATTCAAAATTGATGGGTAGCGTCTTTTTTTTTATCATTTCCATGGACATGTGACCCACCCATTCAAGGTGAGGTTGCTTACTGGGGGCTTTTAAGAAAAAGTGATTTTGGAAAAATGGCTTTAGAGTCACCAGAAACAACAGAGCCCATGCAGCCAGAGAACTTTGGCACAGATAGAAAATGCCCCTAGGGAAGCCTTATTAAATGAGGAGAGAAAGCTAGCAGATGTCACCATGTGCTTTTTTCAGTTGAGAGAGAAATCCTGAACATAATCATCCTTCCTAAACCAAGGTATCTTTTCCTGGATGCCTTAATTTGGACATTTTTATAGCTTAGCCTTAATTTGGACATTTTCATGGCTTTAGAACTGTAAACTTGCCACTTAATAAATAACCCTTTATAAAAGACATTCCATTTCAGGTATATTGAATTCTGGCATCTTGTAAACTCACACAGTACATCTCCCCAATTTCCCCTCTAGGTTCATTTAATTCTTATAGTCTGAGCCATTTTGGGTAGTAAAGGTTTCACTCTTCACTCCATTCCACAAAACTTCACATTGTTCCATAAATTAACTATGTTACACTAGTAAAACAGAAAAATAGACATTCATAGATAATATTTTTTAGAGAGATAAATCCATTAATATGCAGAGATTTGACATCTCAGTAAATCATCTAAGGAAAAAGGAGACTGAGACATATTGGGATATCTCCTTCAAAATAAAGAACAGTTTTCTATAGCTTAAGCCATGTCATTCATTAAGGAGAATACTACTTGATGGACTTCTTTTATATTTGAAAGACATCTATATTAGACAGGGTTGTCTAAAGAAGCAGAACAAGAGGAGATATCTTTAAATAGATTTATAAAGGTGTCTCATGCAACCATAGGAGTGGAAGTGTCTAAAATCTGTAGAGCATGCAGTGAAGCTGACAGGAGGTGCTTGCTGACTGAAGAAGCAGTGAAAAAGTCTCTCTTCTTTAAAAGCCTTCATCTGATTGAATTATCTCCTTGATGGGAAGCGTGCCTTAGTTGATCACAGATGTAATCAGCCACAGAAGCAATCAATTGACTGATGATTTAATACACCAGCCTTTTGATTTATCAACCAGCCATGAAATATCCTTGCAGCAATGGTCAGGCCAGTGCTTGCCTGCCCAGACAACTGGGCATAATCACTTGGCCAAGTTGACACCAAGACCTAACCATCGCAACATGGCTTGGTGTACTGACAAATTAATTAGGTGATGCAAAAGACTATCAGCTTTTAGTAGGACCCAGGGGACAGAAATCAGAAATCTCTTCATCCCATTCAAGTTCAGTTAAAGAATATTTGTTGAAAGTCTTGTCTGATCTAGGGCAAGCATGGCAAATTCTTTCTTATGAAACCAGATAGTCAATAATTTATGGGCCATAATATCTCTGTTGCAACTGCTAAAACTCATCACTATACAAAAAAGCAGCCATTGACAATAAGTAAACAAATAAATGTGGGTGTGTTATAAAATTTTATTTGTAAGAAATGGACAGGCAATCTATAGACTGTAGTTTGCCAACTCCTGATTCTAGGAGACTTAAGTTTAGGGAATTGATTCTATGAGAAATGCCCTTAATTAAAAATATTAGCCTGACTTTATTCTGGTAAAGTAGAAGTCACCTATGGTGGTTTGTCTTGGAATGTATACCAGAAAAACAGATGTTCTTAAACTTAATCCATTTCTGTGGGTGTGACTTTTTTAAGAGGTTACTTCAGTTAAGGTATGACCCACCTCAAGCAGGTATAAGGTAGAGTCCTTTATAAACAGTAGTCAAAATGGGAGAAAACCCAAGGGAGTAGCTAGAAACTGAACAACAATGGAAACCAGAAGAGAAGGGAGAGATCAGGAGACGTCTCTATGCCTTGCCATGTGACAGACTATGGACCAAGTATTGCCAGCAGCCAGCCCCAGATTGCCAAAGTCTTTGGGGAGAAATCATTGACTTATAAATGCCTTGATTTAGGGTTCATATTCAGCTCAAAATTATGAGGGAATAAGTTCCTATTGTTTAACTTAACCCATTTCATGGTACTTGCCTAAGCAGCCCATGAAACTAAAACATCAATTAAACTTTGTCTTAATCTCTCCTAAATAAAATGAAGATAGCAGATTTTAATGGTATATAAAATTAAAAAAAAACATTTAGGATTTGTACTGAAATAATTTGAAGTAAAGTCGCATGAGGTCTGCAACTTGCTTTCCAATGATATAGCAAAGACAATGAGGAAGCTAAACCAAAAATGGCAAAATATTAACATTTTGCTAAATTACATTAGAATATTATTCATTGAACATTTCGCCTCTCCTCTAGGATTGAAAATATTTACATCAATATGTAAGAAAAAATAAACCATAAAAAGAAAATTATGATGTTATTCAGTTTACTTTGAATGACACTGGTTCTAATTATTATGAATTTGAAATCCTGGGCTGTGATATTCATTGGTGTTAATTCAGTATTTGTAAGGTAAGTGAACTTCAGTATGTAATTTATCATTCGCATTAATCACTGAATTCCATATTCTCCAACTGTTTTTCTTCAAGAATTCATTTCTTTTTTTTTCATTTCTTTTTATAACTCTAATACCTTCACACTCAGAACCTTAAAATTATTTCTATATATGTTGAGTGTTTGTATGTTATAGGAAAAGCTAGGATTATGTATTGGAATGTCTTCAGGGGTTCACTCTTTGTAGAGAAACAGAAACAGAAACAATTACTGTTAGAAACAGAAACAGAAACAATTACTGTTATACTTAGAATACCTAACTCCTCACAGTACACATGCTGCTTGAAAGAAAATTAAATGCTCATCTCAAGTGGCCTACTGTGTACTTTCTAATATTTAATTTTAAATTCTTTATCAGATAGTTTCAATATATTGTAAACTCATTTAGTTCCTTCTTCTAAAGTTCATTACAACTTCATTTTCCACAGCTACACCAAGGAACAGATAAATTAAGCAAAGATTAGTCAGGCTTGATTGTGATTAACTAAAAATCTTTCATCTCATTTTAACAGTGTGGTGGCCTGAAGTTACGTACTCCAGGAAAACACATTCTTAATCGTAATCCATTCCTGTGGGAGTGAACACACTGTGAATAGGCTCTTTTGATTCTGTTTACTTCAGTTATGTTATGGCCCACCTGAATCTGCATAGTCTTAATCTGACTAATGAAAACAAGGGCTGAGAGAAGAAGTCACAGGAGGAGCCTGAAGCTGGAAGTCAATAGAACTCGAAAGAAAAAGGAGAAGAACATACCATGTGCATTGCCATGTGATAGAAAAAGCCAAGGAACCCCAAGGATCTTGGGTACCAAGGGAGAAAACATGACCTTGCTGATACCCTGGTTTTGGACTTCTATGTTCAAAACCGTGAGCCAATTAATTAGCATTGTTTAACTCACCCTTTATATTGTATTTATTTTTGCAGCTAGAGAATTAGAATATATAGTCATTCTCCATGAGTTCTGTCTAAATGGTGCGAGGCAAGTACAAGAAGGGGATCATTTGCACTTTACTATGTCCCTATGAGGACAAATTCCTAAATTATGAGGAGAAAAAGCTATTTATGTTTAATGAAATAGTAAAAAAGTATTTTAACAAAGTATGTTAAGAGATAGTAACTATAATATTAAAATCTGAAAACATCATAGCATAATTTAATCTCATTCCTAAAGTAAACACACTTTTTCTGATTTCTAGTGAGGGTACTTCCACAAATCAAAAAAAAATCTATTTTTTTCAAAGTTAGCATAGATCTGATACATAAACTCCAGATTTTCTACTAACTGCAAAATTTGGTGAATTTTTACACCTTTAACAAGTCTGGCTACAAGTATTTGTAAGTAACTACAGGAGTATAGGGGAACTAAATCAGAGTGGTAGAGAAAAGTCATTATAGGCACACCATATAGCTTTGAGCAAATATAGTCGGTGAAAGGAGCAGATAAAGGAATCTCAATTAAAAGTAGTGGAATAAACATAGAAGGGATTTTGACGAATGGCATTATCATTCAAGAATGCATTTTTGTAATGTTCTTTTTCTAATGCATATATATATATATCTTCTCTATGTTTAAGAATATCTGAAGAATATTATTTCTTACTGTAAACTTCCTTTCTCGTCAACCATGATACTTTTTTCACATTTGTTCTGGTTTTTCTTTTTTAATTAGTCAGGAAGATTTTTTCCCACATTTTTTCTTTTGGGTCTTTACCATATCTTGAGATAAATTAGTTTTTTTTACAACCTATTAGCTAATTTTGTGTGGCTTATTAAGAATTAAGAAGAGATCATTCAGACTTAGGTATGAATTAGTTCTTTCAAATGAGTAATGTATATGAATGGAGATACCAAAGATAAGCATCATGAATTCAATAGTATTGCCTCCCTGAGATGAACTCCAAGTAAAATTAGATTCAGACTTACCTTTTGGTTTTTTTAATTAGACTGCAGTAACAAATACAGTTAATAATACATTTTCCTTTTTTTTTTCTGGAAGCTGTCCATGGCAAAACACATTCAGGAATGCTTAATTTTCAAACCTGTTGATCTATGAATAAAATTTGGCCAAACCATTGAAAATTTGGCTATTATAGCATCAAAAAGGGATTATAATAGAATGATGCATAGAGTACTCTACAAGAGAACTACCAAATTGGTCCAAACAATTCTATGGAAAATTAATATGAATGATATGCGCACTAAGGCATGAGTCAGAACAATGAATGAGATCTTCTTCAGCAGTAATCCATTCTCCCATTGAAAATATAGGACAGGCCACATAAACTTTAAACAGATCAAAATTCTTAACTTAAAATTTTATTCCCCAAAGACAGTTCATTATTTACAGTAAATACTGTTCTCGCACAATTTTCTCATTCTCTTTCTCATTAAATGCTTTATTTTCTAGTTTTCTTATATATTTTTTAGTTTCCTAAGCTGCTCAAGCAAGTACCATGAAATGGTTCAGGTTAAATAATGGGAATTTATTTACTTGCAGTTTGAAACTGGGAGAAAGTCTAAATCAAGGTACCATTTTGGTGATGCTTTCTTCCCAAAGACTGTAGCATTTTGGGGTTGGCTGCTGGCAATCATTGGTCCTTAGTTTGTCACAGGGCAATGCAACATGGAAGCATTTCCTGGTCTCTCCCTTCTCTTCCAGGTTTTGCTGGTGTTCAACTTCTTGCTTCTTGTGGCTTTTTCTCTCTGTCTGAATTTCATTCCACTTATAAAGGACTCTCGTAATAGGATTAAGACCTATCTTGACTGGATTGGGCCACATCTTAGCTGAAGTAACCTCATCGAGGGTTTTATTTACAGTGGGTTCATACCCACAGTAATGGATTAGTTTTAAGAACATATTTTCCTGGGGTACATACAAACCACCTCAATTATTAATATAAAATAAAAGCTTTTTTATAGATATTCTTTTAGAAATTACTTTTACTCATTGACATCATGGATATCTTTCACTGATGATACATATAGAACTATATCATCATGTTGAAGTTTATTTAAATCCTTGCCAAGAAATGTAATGTTTAGCAATGTTTCTTAGTTTTCAATAAGACAAAAGACTACAATGTATATTTTAACATGTTTGTATGCTTGTATAATTCCTACCCAGGAATGTGCATTTTTAAGGTATAGTCCCCTCCAAAGAGTTTTGTTAGCATTAAAATCACACCAGTGTCTGTGAGAGTTTCAGTTCCATTACAACTTTCCATTTTCAATTTATCAACCTAATAGTGAATTTTCACTATTATCAATGAGGTAAGACATCCTATCTATGGTTCAAGATCATTTTAAGAGTAATGTTCAGAATCAGAGTCCTGCAGTTCTGAAAGTCAACTTTAGTCCATAAAACAACTGTTAAAGAAGCTGAAAAAGAGATCAGACTTTAATTCGAAATATGAATAAAGCTGGTCTGATTAGAACCAAGGTAAATCAGAATACAGAGTAAAGGATTATATTGACTATATTTAAAAATTTCAACATCTGTGTCAGACTAAAGGAAGAGATGTTTATTTAGTACAAAATTTATATTTTCTGTGGCACACTAGCTAATTTAATCTGTTTGGTCAGTTTATTCAGATAAAATAATTACATGGAACCTTGAATAGGGAATGAGATTTTGTTATTTTGGCAGGTTAATGTAAACTCCAATACATACCAGAGTAATTTGGGAATAAAATAAAAAAGTATTTGGAAATTCCCCCTGAGGATTTTGGAATTGTCCAAAATCGGTAGGGAAGGCTGTGACTCTGGCAGCTCTGATGAAGGGTCTGGACAAACTCAACAGAAGAAGCTTGCTGACTGAAGAAGCCATGAAAAGGTCTCTCTTCTTCCTTAAAAAACCTTCAACTGATTAGATTATCTCATCTGGTGGGAGGCGTGCCTTAGCTGATAGCAGATGTAATCAGCCACAGATGCAATCAGCTGACTGATGATTTAATGTACCAGGCTTTGGCAACAGTCAAGTCAGTGCTTGCCTGCCCAGACCACTGGACATCATTAAGTGACACTAGAACTTAACCATCACATGGGACATGCTTCCAGGGATGTAATTCTCACTGGCAATATGGGACGTAAGTCCCAGGGATGAGCCTGATGCTGGCATCATGGGATTGAGAAAGTCTTCTTGACTAAAAGGGGGAAAATAAGAAGGAAAAACTCAATGGTTGAACTGCAAAAGAGTAGCCTGGATTCTTTTTTTGTTAATTAAAGTAATTTTATTTACAAGTCCTCACACACATACAGTCCATACATAATATACATCAGTGGCTCACAATATCATCACATAGTTGTGATCATTTTTAGAATGTTTGCATCACTCCAAAAAAAAAGAAATTAAAAGAAAAAAGAAAAAAAATTCATACATCCCATACCCCTACCCCTCCCTCGCATTTACCACTAGTGTTTCAATCTGCACAATTTATTTTACCCCTTAATGACCTATTGTTTAATTATTTATTTGTCCATATTTTTTTAACTCATCTGTCCATATCCTGGATAGAAGGAGCTTCAGACACAAGGTTTTCACAATCACACAGCCACATTGTAAAAGGTATATTGTACAATCATCTTCAAGAATCAAGGTTCCTGGAACACACCTCATCAATTTCAGATACTTCCCTCCAGCTGTTCCAATACACCATAAAATAAAAGGTAATATCTATATAATGCATAAGAATAACCTCCAGGATAACCTCTTGATCTGTTTGAAATCTCTCAGCCACTGAAACTTTATTTTCTCTCATTTTTCTCTTCCTCTTTTTGGTCAATAAGTCTTTCTCAGTTCTATCGTGCTAGGTGCCGGGAGTTCTTTCCTACATTGCCAAGGAGATCTACACCCCTGGGAGTCATGTCCCATGTGGGTGGGGGGTGGACAGTGAGTTTACATGTTAAGCTGGCTTAGAGAGACAGGCCACATCTGAGCAACAAAAGCGGTTCTCTAGGGATGACTCTTAGGCATAATTATCAATAGGCTTAGCTTCTCCTTTGCAGGAATAAATTTCATAGGGGCAAACCCCAAAATCAAGGGCTCAGTGTATTTATTTGGTTGTCTCCACTGCTTGCAAAAATATCAGTATCCTGGATTTTTATAATGAGTATCAAACTATATGGCTTTTATGCTGTGACCATGTGATTGTGAACACCTTGTCATTGACACTGTTTTTATCCAGTGTATAGCAGATGAGTAATAATATACTGACCAAAAAATATAAATAAATAATGGGAGAATAAGGTGAATGGAATGTACTGGGTGTTCTTTTTTATTTTTATTTTTTTGGAGTAATGAAAATGTTCTAGAATTGATTGTGCTGATGAATGCACAACTATATTATGATATGAGCCTTTGATTGTATACTGTGGATGATTAATGGTGTGTAAATATATCTCAATAAACTTGCATTTAAAATAAGAGTAATCTTTGCAGGTTTTGATTTTATTTATGTAGCTATGTTACTCAAATATCTGTACTTTTATTGTATCCAGCATAGTTACTTTATCGTTTGTGTGTGTTTGTGTATTTGTGTGTTTGTGCGTTAAATCTGAGGTATTTACCTGATTCTTTTCTATAGTTAGAAATTTTATGTACTTGCAATTATTTTGGGTATAATTAGTGACATAGGGATACAACATGATTACTAAAAATTACCATGTTTCCAAAACAATGCTTAATCAATCTTTATTCATCAGATTCTATCACGTATTTCATATAAAACTACTGTAAATATTATAGCATCTATTTATTTGACATTCCTTTTAGCCCTAAACAAGTGGAAAGATTTAAAAATTACATGTAACTTTGTAATTTTTTGATAGAGAAAGCTTTCCCTCCAACTCTTCTTTCCTTCCTTGCTTCCTTCGCTCTATCCTTTTTCTTTCTTTTTCTTTCCCCATCTCTCTATCTCTCCTCCTCTCTTCTTTCATTTCTTTTTTTAATTCTTAACTGACAAAGCTATTGTCCATGATTTTTCTTCCAAATAGCCTTTCAAATTATTTCCCAAGTTCTTAAAATCCTGGGCTGCTTTCTTCATTCTTTATCCTATGAATGAGGTTGATCTCAATTTTCACCATTACTTTTTCTCCATTATAAAGAAAGCATTATTCTGGTTTCTCAGGCTGAACTAATCAGAAAATCTAATTCAGAAATGAGAAACATAACATGATCTAATATTGTATCTATTTAATACTACTTATGAATATATATTATAGTTCAAATAGAAAATCACAGTGTCATGACACAGTATGACTTTGCTTTTTCACTTTTGTTTTTCCATAGTTAGAAGTCTCTAGATTAGGGTAATCCTTATGAATTGAGAGTGCTATTAAAATTTAATTATTATTCTCTTGAGTTGGAGTCCCCTGCATTCAGACTCTGAGAGGTACGCTAGCACGTACTATGTTCACAAGGGAAAGATTCTGGAGTAAGCAATGTGCAAAAGAAGGAAGCAAGCATGATTGGGAAGGGGGAGAAACTGAGCCACCATGCAATCCTAACAGAGGCCTGAACCAACCCACTGAGAATTTGGAGCTGGAATAGATATTAGAACTGAGTTGGAGTGAGGAGCCCAAGGATTTAGAGCCTACTTTTATCAGTTACTGATGAGGGATGCTCCAGGAAGGATATGTGGCCCAGGGCAAGGCAGTTTTCTTCAATCAAGGCAAGCTGCAAAGTAGGCTGACAGCTGATGAACATTTGTGGGCAGTGATCCCAGGAACCCGGAGGAGAAGCCCTTCATTCCTGAGTGTGGATATAGATGTAATTTCACAATGTCCACCTCAAGTACTGTTTAAATTGGTCATTTTTTGAATGTGAAAATCACCTATTCTTTTCAAATGAACTGATTAATCAGCTTGCATGACAAAAGCAAAAATACCTAAAACCATTTAATTACTCTTCTCTATGTAATAAATTTTATAGTTTTAGTAGACTTTACAATCATAATTTTAAATCATGCTTTGTCGGCCAATCCTGGAGAAATAAATTGTTATTAGTATATCCTTTAAAACAAGAGCATGCACTCTACAATATATTTTGAGATTAATAGGCATGCATCACTCACAAGTATAAGAAGAAAGCCAAAAATTCATTAAAGCAAAAATATATAGCTAATACCTTTATTGGAGAAATTTGTTGTATATATGCATTGCACTGCATGGAGTTTCCTACCTCTTAAAGTGAACACTTTCAAAATAAGATTGAGAATTTTGTTCCAGAGGAAGATCTGACAAATAATGGAGACAGCCTTTGTTGAGCATTTACTATATACATCAGGTGCTCTTGATTCTCAATTTTTGTCCTCATCAAACCTTAGCCACTGAGTCTGTTAAGAGATAAAGCAGGTGGCTGCTGTGGCTCAGCAGGCAGAGCTCTGACCTGCTGTGCTGGAGGTCTGGAGTTCAATCCCTGGTGCCTCCTGCCCATATGCAAATTAAAAAAAAAAAAAGAGATAAAGCTTTTTCCTTTCTTTCAACTGCTGAGATGATTATGATATTAGCTACATGATGCCTCTTCACAATGAGAGAATGTTATTTATTTCTTCTTTACTTATATTTTCTGACTGAAGAATGTATGGCACTTAGAGATGACAGGCAGTATTTTCCTCCCAACAACAACAAAAAATGCCCACAGTAATATAGCTATTTAAAATAACAGGGAAAAGATAAAATATGAGGACAGAAATAGTATCATTCATAAATAAAGCTGATAGGAAGATACAACATAGTCCATTACATTAAGGTGCTTGCAAAGTGGAGAAATAATCACAGAAAGCAAAAAGACATTAGAAGGGGTTGCCAAACTATTCTTAGTGATATACAAGAAATATCAAAACGTAAGTTATGGTTAAAATTAATAGTTCATTAAATAATTGCCCAGGATTTCAGCAAAAAGAGAAAACAATGTGAATTGAAGCAACCTGGAGCTCTTTATTAGATGAAAGACTTTTCCCTGAGAACTGAAGAATTCAGAGAATTTGGATGAGTGGAGAAATAGCATAAAATAATGAGGCAAGAAAACTTCGGAATGTGGCAGGTAGGGGAGCAGTAATTAGCCAACAAGCATTGGAGTAAACTTTCTTGGGGAAGATAGCGTGTGATAAAATGTGTAGAGTCTTGAGTCTGAGGCCAAGAAGTCCTAAGTGGAGTGTTAAGTTAAATTTATTCTCCAGATTTGTATGGCGAGAGAAACCTGGAGCAATGCACCAAACTGCCTCCTTACTTAGAAAAGCATCTGGCAATATGAAAAGTATTCCAGTATATTTTTTAAAGCTCTTCTAATAATACTAATAGATGGTGTTAATAGTTTGTGAAAAAAAAGCTACCAATAATCTGTTTGATTTGATGCATTTCGGTTAATTTCGTTTCTGAAATATTCCACTATTCCTCTTAAATTTCTCATTAAAACCTCACATTCATTGAGGGGAGGAGGGAAAAAATGAGAGGAATTTTTCTAAAATGCTAAGTACACTGCACTTTCTTTTATATATGTTTTTAGGCGCTTAGTAGTAAATGGTTCTTCATTCCTGCTGGAATGAGGAATCTATTTTGGCACAAAGGAAAGAACACAATCAGGCATTCACACTATCAAAGGGAAGAATTATTTTTCTGCTATGGAAATTCCTTAGTGGTTGGCTTTCACTTGTGGGAAGAAAAAAGGAAGAGTATTGAATACATTTGAAGATGTCCAGTAGAGTAGCAAAGCATCACGGTGTTCTTTGCTTAGAAATATAATCTTAGTAATAGTATTAATAATAACACTGAAAACAACATTACAACAACACCAGGCATTTACTGGTAAGCCCATTGTTTCATGGGATGTATAATTTTGGTCTAATCATTCCACAGGTTTTTGCAGCACTCTGCTAACTTTTTTCATTGACATAAACAAAGAAAATTAGAAAAATTCAAAACTCTATTGCAAGCATTTTTTTTCTCGTAGTGCTACTAGTACCACCACGTCTTAAGTTCCTGGGGCTGCCATAATGAAATACCAGGGACAGGGTATTCTGGTATAAAACAATAGGAATGTATTTTTGCACAGTTCTGGTGGCTAGAATTCTGAAATCAAGTTACCATCAGGGCCATGCATCCTCTTAAACTGTAGGGGAGAATCTGTGTTTCATGACCCTCTCCTGGTTTCTGATGATGGTCTCAGCTGTCACATTGGGTTCTCCCCTCTCTTCACGTGTGTTCACTTTCTTATACATACACCGATCCTATTGGATTAGGGCCAACTCTAATCCACTTGGGCCTCAAGGAATGAAGCGTTCAAAGATCTTTCGTCCTCATAAAATTTGTGGCATTAAGTGTTAGGGTTTGAATATATCATTTTTTGAAAACAGGATTCATTCCATATTGCCTTACTTTTTGTAATTTAAAGTCAAAGTCTGGGCTCAGGCAGGTCTGCTTATTTAATTTTCCTCCTCACTATTTCATGACCACATCTCTAGTCCAATAATTCATCTTCTTTGCCAGGACTGAAATAGTAACTCACTGTACACACTCTTCCTCCTTTTAGTTCCATTCCATCCAGACATTGTAGAACAGAGGCTGGGCACATTAAAAAAAAAAAAGTTATATAAAGGGCAAGATAGTAAACACTTTCAACTTTATGAGTGATAAGATCTTTGTCTCAACTCTGCAACTCTGCAAGTATTGGCATGAATACTAAGCTTTCATAGACAAGTAAATGAGTGGGCATGGCTGTGTTCCAATAAACTTTATTTACAAAAAACAGGCTGCATCAGTGCACAGGTAGTTCAGTGGTTAGAATGTCTGCCTTTCATGTGGGAGACCCGGGCTCGATTCCCAGACCATGTACCCTAAACAAACAAACAAACAAACAAAAAAACAGACTGCAGACTGGATCTGGCTCAAGGGCTATAAAGTTTGCCAACTTTCTTGATAAACATATTTTTATTTAAGTTACTGTGGGGTCACTGAGATAAAGGTGGTGCTATTTGCTGCCCTCAAGAACTGGGGAAATGATGAGTGGGTACAGAATTGTAATATATTGTAAAGACTGCAGCTATTTAATTATAATAACTTAGAGGATCATAAAAGAGATGTTATCCTTGTTCTAAAACCCATATCTAATCTATATATGCACTATGCTTAAATCAAATCATTCCTTGAAACAATAAGCACTTTCACTACTAAAATCTTGTAATTTCATCTTTACCCATGGCTCCAATATTGCCACTACTTTTTGGTTTGTGTGAGTGTCATCAATTCATTACCCAGATGGGAAATTTCTAATCACTAAAAATCAACTTAAATATTACTATCTTTATATATTTCCCCCAATTATCCTCTCTACTTGCTCTGTTACATGTTTCTACAGAAATTCAAAGTCCAAAATAATAATAGCTGAAATATATATATATATATTGCATGCTATATAGCAGGGTCACATATTTTTATTCCATGTGAGTATCCCATTATTGCAGCACCCGTTGTTGAACTTTTATTTTTTGTTTGTTTTGTTGGTTTCTTTTGTTTGTTTGTTTTTTGGGAAGTGCGTGGACCGGGAATCAAACCCAGGTCTCCCACATGGGCGTTGAGAATTCTGCCACTGAACCACCCTCACACCTCCCGAAATATATTTTAAATGTTTAACTGCATAAGACTTTCTCAGTTAAAAAATTCTGAGAATTTATGAATCATTTCTTCTTATGTCTATTTCACAAATAAAGTTACAGAGGTTCTGAGTAAATTCATATTTCAAAAATTAGTAAAAATTGAAGAAATATTTGCTTGAATAATTTCTTTTCTTTACACCAGTCTTTCTCTCAATTATGTGCTAGTTAATCTAATTATATTTATTTATTTATTTATTTGTGTATCATTAGTCTAGATTTGAAGGTTCCTTGAAGGCATAATTTTCCTAATTCCAGCTTTTTACACAGGTCCTGAAACATATTGTCCAAAAAGGGTATTGAAATAATAACAAAAGAGACATCGGCTATGCTTACATTTATTGCCAGTCTTTCTTTTTTAATATATAAAACTCGATCTTTTCACATACCATATGTATCAGATTCAGAGACAATGAAAGAACTACTCAGTTCAAAAGACATGCTAGATTGTTTTCAAAGTTACTTGAAGGAAAACCACGTCTTTGAAGAAATAGCCAATTAGACTACATTGCACTGAGGGAAGGGTACAATTTTATTTATGTCCTGGGAAATATATCTTATACTGCTAAATTAAGAAATAGGGGACATTATGAGATGGATAGATTGCAGAATGCCTTCACCAACACTATTTTGACTTTGTCTTTTACCCTTTTAACATCAGGGCAAACAGATAAATTTGAGTTGATAGTTCAGATTTGTTTTTTAATCTCACTTATCTCTTCTAATCATTGCTGCTGGTAGCAGTGAAAGAAAGTTGGGGTTACAGTATCACAGACTTTTGTAAGAGTTTTGAGATTTAGCAACAAGGACTCTAGTCCTTTTCATTTTGAGTAGAATAATTTCCTTTTATGTGTATATATTTAATATTTGCAATTTCCCAGACGATTAATGCATTTTATTTATAAAACTCTGGAAATTTTATGATTGCATATTTATCGATCTATACCAAAAAGTGTCAAGCAGAATGAATCTTGGTAGATTTTTATGCATTTTATTAACACTCTGTTCCCAACTATTTCCATTGCCATTATTACTCTCCCTTGTTTTACTTAGATACTTCCTTGAGACTTTCTCATTTTAACTAATTCTATGCGAAATTGCATGGTATTTCAAATACACTTTATGCACATTTCAGACATGATATCTGTCCATATTTTAGTTATTTCAAAATGCTATTCAGCTTGATAAACTATAATTCTCAATGCCCTTGTCACTGAGCAATTATATTTTTAAGATTAAATCATCTTATTATTATTGATTTTTCACTTTTGTGTTCTTAGGGTTATAGATACTTTAAGTAATTTATTCATTTTATATGGTTCACATTTTAATTATATAATGCCAAAATTTGCTTTAATTTTCTAAGAGAACCACTGAAATAAAATACTGTATTCAGAACAAGTCAATGCATCTTAAATATCATCTCAATTTCAATCAGTCTAAATGAAAGTTCATTGGGTGTTTTAGAATAGCCTGTTATAGCTATCACATTAATGGGTAGGCAACACACTAATTCATGAGAATGTCAATAACTTCTAACATTGGAAATATCCAAATGTGTGTGGTCTAATTGAGCATGGTCAAAAGATTAAAACAATCTGATTCACTATGGCCTATTTCTATAACCCTATGAGAATCAGGGAGCTGAAAATATCTATCTCATTATTTAGGGAACCATCTTAGCAAGAAGAGAAACTTTCAGTTATTTATATGCCCTATCTAAGCCTGAAATTTAATCATCTGCATATTCTGCAGAAACATTTTAAGACCCAGTTCCCTACAATTTATCAGCATAATTTGACCAGAAACAAGGCACCAAAGCTCTCTTTAACTTGATTTTTTAATTTAAAACTGGGGCCAAGGGTGAGTAATATTGGATCATATAATCTAAAAATTCTACCATTAACTATTTTAAAATTTGTTAATGTTTAAAAATTTAAAAAGAAAATTTAAAAATATTTGTTGAATATTATATTTGCTGTTTTAATGAAATGGCTAGTCTGTGAGGGTTTGTCACATAGTGTTTTGGAAATTTTCTCTTTCTTCCAATCTCTTCAAACTCTAGAGACTCAAACAAAATATATTCAACAAAAAACTTGTAATTAGTTTTATAAAGGAAAAAAGAATTTGAATGTTATAATATTTAATGTACTTATAGCTAAAAATATGTAAAATTATATTTCTCCCTTTGATTTGACATCATTTTATTATTTTATATAGGAAAATTTCAAATTCTGTTAACATCAACCTAGAAAACCAAAAGTAGTGCATAAGTT